>CM067365.1:6266376-6377376 GCA_034401795.1 Chaetoderma sp. LZ-2023a
TGAACGATGCAAACAGTGACAGGCGAGCGAGTGACACCATCCAGCCATTGGTGCGGGGCTGTCTGGGACGCATTGTGGTTACTGACTATGATGGTGACTCACATATGGCCACTGGCCACAGACACTCACTGTATTACGATTATGCAACCTCTATTTCCCATGGTGCGTTACTTTTTACTGAATCCTATATGCAATGATATGCATGGGATTGGTAGAGAGTTTTCGTGTTACCTAGCCCCTGATGCATATTTGCTTTAAACGTTAGGCTTTAATGGCATTCGACATTATGGAACGTATTTTTAAAAGCGAGAGAACGGAGTTCTGTGAAAATGTAGTCAAAGATTACCTCTCATTACCGTGTGATGGACGCGTGGATCGAACACAGATAAATACACAGTTTCTCTTATTGAAAGTAGGAAACATAACTGGAGAGGAAGAACCCTACAATTTAGTGCCAGCAGTACCTGGTGAGCGTGGAGCCAAGGTGGGTATAATACAATAGAGAAAGCGATCACAGCAGACTAGTGTTCGCGAAATGAACAATAATTATTACTGACAATATCATCGTTTTTAGCTGATGGTTTTAATGTGAATGCTGTGAATTAGGGTAAATTATGGAGCCTAATGCAGGAAACAAGAGAAGATGCGTCACATGAAACAATGTCACCGTTTTTCACTACATGGTAAGTTTTATATTGATAAAACTTGGCCTGGAAGTGGGTTAGTAACTTAGTTAAGGAGGTGTTACATATATTTCAGCAACTTGTATCTCTATGCTCTTTCATTCACCAATCAGCTTTACGATCCCGTGAGCTACACGACATTGCATCTGAGATTACACAATTCACGTGTGATGTATTGAATGCAATTCTAACACCCTGACATGCCTTAGTACTTTGTTTCCGAGAAAAAGAGCGGCAATACCATTTCGACAGTTCCTTATCAACGCTGACAACCTGGAGATCATGGCATTTTTTACTGATATATATCATGTGATTTCGAGAGTCTAGAAAAATTGCTAGCCAGATATTGTTACGATTATTGGCATGGAGGGGCTGATAGCCAATGTAAAAGTGAAGCATAAATCACTGAAAACGACTCCATTGGTAGGCGGCTACCTCAGTTCACTGAGAGGTCTGTTGGAACGAGATGACTCTGATGAAAGTTATCAGGAAGGCATCATATATTTTAAAGGAGTCAACATTCAATATAATAGGGAGCACCTAGAAAACGCAAAGAGCACCACAAAACTGCCATTGACTATCGTGGCGCTGTTGCACTAACGAACACGATTATTGAGTCCCACGTGGAATTTCTCACATAACGATTTTCCATAGATGAAAATGGCACTTCAGTTCGACTGCCCTCACACGTTTTGCAAAATAAGAACCCGAAGCAAATCTCAATGTGGTAAATCAGGTACTTTGTCAGATGTTGACTTAGGGCAACTCGGATTCTAATATGACAAAGTACTCGATTTGTCTAATATCATATGTATCTGAAAGAAAGGTCTCAGTGAAATTCTGAAGATATTCCTCCAATCAGATCATTATATGAATGTGCCAAAAGCCATAGCTAGAATTATAGCGGCAAAGCCCACATAGTGCTGATGTTGAATAACTGATTAATGCCAACTACAATCTGGAATCACATGGCAGGTCAAGCATGAACCTAGAAGCCGAACACATGTACTTATTTGTTCATTATAACCTACCACCACATGTGTCATGGAACATCCTAAAAGCTATACTTCATTGGATTACAAAAAGCCAACATCATGACCGAGAGAGGCCACAATTCAAAAGCCAACCACACTGCCGAGTATTCCCAGCGACAAGGCATCCATATTTAGATAAACCAAAGAAAGTCTCGCAAGAGGAGGAAGCGCAACCAAAGAAGATAAAAAAATAAAAAAGAGAAAAGATTTTGACTCTTTAAGAATTAAGTGACTGAATCTGACACCTTGGTGCAAGACGTTGTCACCCACAACCGTTCACGGATACATTTTGTGAAAATATAAAGATTTCAGTGTTAACTGAATTCCCATTTCCAGACCTACAGAAGAATGTTTAGAAAACTGACCACTGGAATGAGGTACACGCTCACCTAACCAGTCATTCTCGTTGATGGATTACAAATATATTATTCTCTTGGTCTACAACTTGATATATCTCTAGACAACCGTAAAAGACGTTTTTACTGACTTGGCAGGTAAAGGACTAGTAGGGGCCTAATGGCTAGGAAAGTACTACCCTTTGACAAATTGCATGATTTGGGGTGTTTTTTTCTTATTTTTGGCGCCAAAATCTCCATGCCCCCAAACCGTTTTGACAGGTTCAAAATCAACCTAAATCAATAAACACATATATTTTAGACGTTTAGAAATGCACATTAGTTTTATTAAAACTACACGATTGCATGATTTTGGGGTTTTTTTCTTATTTTTGGCGCGAAAATCTCCATGCCCCCAAACCGTTTTGACAGGTTCAAAATCAACCTAAATCAATAAACACATATATTTTAGACGTTTAGAAATGCACATTAGTTTTTATTAAAACTACACATTTTTGTTCGGAACTGCACACATTGCAGATATACTATAATGTTTGCATTCCGACTCATTTTTTACCTGAATTTGCATATGCTCTCTTTAGGTCTTCACGCAGTTCACTTATACCTCTACCTTTGACACATATTTACATTATACCTACGACGATACCCGCAACCTTCCTGGACGCTTTGTCTACCCATCTTTTTTCTTCAATCTGAAAAAGAGAAATATAAAAAACGACAGTATCTATTCTAAGAAAGCTTATCATATTTGTACATTAGTACTGTAATCCGCATGACTTATACACTGAGCATCCTAGTTATAGTATGCCCGTTTGTTTTCATATCTGCAAGGCTGACGATCTCTGCTTCTGTAGCCTGGGCTGCGATCATCTCTTGATCTTCCCCTATGTGCTGGATTATATTCATTACTTTGTTGTCTGTTCAGTCGTTGGATTAGCTTGTAATTCTCTCGTGTCAAAGCGTCATTGTCATTGAGTACGGCGTCAATTCTTAATGACATATTCGTTAGGTGCTGCTTCGTGATGTCTTTTTCAGATTGTAAACGATCAATTTCTGTTTCTTTAATTGACAGCGACTGATTCAGTTCCGTTGTTTCTCTTTGTCCCATTGTACTTTGTTGATCTAAGAGCGGCATGACAATTCCCATGGTGTTTTCTGCGAACTCTCTTACTATTTTCCTTTGTTTCTTTTTGCATTTCAGTTCATCCCTCAAAAAATTGTCATTATCCAAACAGCTCAGAAAATCATTTGATTCAACATGACAAAATGGCAGATCTAATGTTGCAACTTCTATGACGGGTTGGCTATTCTTAGTAATTACTGGTTGACGAATAATTTCCGACCTTGACCTTTAAACTACTTTCTTCGCGGAGTTGCCGTTACATTTAAAAACATGTTTGCGGAAACGACACATTGCTGTCAAGTGACTAATCATTGGACAGTTTCAACATTCAACCTGTCTAGCGTTAAAGGTCTATGATGTCCGGGTGACCAATTACACCCACAGCGACAACAAGGAGGCTGGCGCTGCCTAATAATTGGGGCTTGGTTGGACACGTGACTAGCATGGTGGGATCGTATTGTGCTTTGAGAAACGCCGAAATTAGTTTCAAAATACAGTTTCGTTTCTTGGACCGCCTTTAGCAAATTCTACGGATAGTGATACTGATTGTGCGCGCTAGCCATTTTCTACAGAAATTTGATCAAAATGCGAACATTATAATTTGATTTGTATGTAATTACACACTTAGCTATTTGAATTAAGTGGTCAAATGAGTTAAACAAATTATGCTCTTCCTATCCAACCGTGTAAACACTAACAAAACAAATCACTTTGGCCTGGATATTGCGATCATTTAAGTTCTGAATAGCCAAAGTAACTCATTTGTTTTAATGATTCACAAGATAGAAATTAATAATATGCCAGCTACTTAAATATGCTGATCAATCCAACTCTTAAGCAGCTAAAAATCAAAATAAAGGCACTAAAGTCAGTAGGCCTCAGTAAAAAATCGACTCGCATACATGAAACAGGACATTTTAACAGGATTTTTGAGAATATCATCATTGGTCCAAAGGTAGAGACTTTGACTTATAAACCATAAGTACCACGGTTCGAATCCTGGTTAATACTGAATACAATTTAATTCATAAAACTTATTTTACAATGTTATCTTTTATATATCTAGTCATTCCGATAGACTGTTACTATGCACATTTTATTTCAGGTCCTTCTGTTGGTATCATATGCATTTCTTATGACGTTGGTAGTTTTATTTTTCATTTCTATTATGTTATTTTTTCTTTATACTTTCTTGGCAAATGCAATTTCCAATACGATTTACAATTAAAGCATTTTAATATATTTATCAACCAGACCTTATGTACCAGACCTTCCTCTTGATTTATCAAGACGGAGTTGCTGTACCAAAGGCACGATAGAGGGGATGGGCAGCCTGGTTGTCAGATGTAATAGCATGGTTAAAAGCTGCATAATCAAGATCATCGATACGGGTAAAGGTGTTAATAGAAAAATAGATAATGCACTAGTTTATATTTAGAAAACAATGCTTTGATGTTTAAACTGTTAATGATTCATCAGACAGTTTTAGCCTGTAAGATATTGTTTAATAAGTTTAAATTAGTTTGCGAATAAGTACATGATATTTTAGTTTTTAAATTGTATGTGATGTTGGCTAAATTCTCCTTATAAAAAAAAATAATAATAAAATAAAAAAAATAAAAAGTAAAAGAAAAGATTTGCAGTGTGTGTGGTTTCTTAGAGCTCGCATATGGGATTCTAGGACTAAGCGGCCGTATACCTTGGAAGCAAAATGATCTCTGTAAATATGGTTCTTTGATTTGTTAGTTGAAGACACATGCTACCTTTAAAATGTCCGTGCAAAGTCCTAGTTACATTTCTATAATTGTCAATGCCAGAACTTTTTAGACACTAAGCAATTCCAGCTAACAGATGGTACTAGCAAAAGTCGGGTGGGGGACGGTGCTGGGGGTGTTGTCGCCACATTCTTGACTTGTAGTGAGCACTGACATGTATTCATATTATTCAGACTTTATGATCTGACACTCAGACCATTCATCAGGCAAACTTATTAAGTATAAAGAGAACGGGTTTTTTAAATTTACTATGAATGATGCTAGAGCCATTCCTGCCCCAAAGACAATGGTAGCACTGTCGCCATCATACAGCGAACCAGATACGACGCCTATCACACATAACAGTCGGCAAAGCTGTATAAGGATCCATGATCATATTGAACCAATCCCGAATCCCTAGTGGTGTTATCTCGCTGGCACTCACTCTAGATTTAGTAGGCACAGAGCTACTTCAACACCCTTCCATCACGAACCATCCTTCACTACGGCCGACCTACGTAGCAACTGTCAATGCCTTAACAGGATCCTAGAAAATAGCGATCGACCACGAATCTTGTCAATCATGAAGGATACGACACGCACGTATCCCGTTATTTCAGTTAAGCCAGGCACGGCAGAAATGGTAGAATAACCTACGACACAGGACCACACAAGTCCTATCCGCTCACCTCCCGGATCGAAAAGCCACTCAGTTGAGGAGACACCAGGAATATCAATGCATCATCGGCTCCACACTATGGAGCTGATAGTTGTCTTACTCAGCAAGAAAGGATATTTTACCCTGGGTGACACGACCCCATACTAAGCCACCCGGCATTGTAATAAGGGGTTTTATATTATTCATTGCTGGATCAATGCTAAGAAACATGGTATCAATAATATAATAGCCAATATCAACATATTGCTCTAATGCCAGCAGTCATCGTTTATCGTTTTATTTCAACAGATTTATAATGGTGATTATAATTTGCGTTGAATGACCAGATTTCTGGCAAAATTAATATTGTACGTTTTCGTATGGAATTATTGTGCTGGAAAAGACGACTGCTACTGAAGATAGGTATTACTTAAAATCATACAATTGAATAATGTTCTGATTCTACACAATTTACCTTCAGATATAGCACGGCATTAATATAAAGATAGTTCGTTTTTTTAACATCGTTATCATGTTGGTTCGTGATCGTGGGCGCCGCCATCTTGAACCCTCTTCACCACTTCTCTTACATACATAACCGCTTAATGGTTATGCCGGAGAAAATGGCGTATGAATTCACTGTGATCTTGAGGAATGTCGATTTTCATGCCAAGATAAGCGTATCTTTATGTTTGCACCTGGAATAACCGAGCCAGTAATTCCAGTGGTCAATCTTCAGAAATATTCTTATCTTGTCCCGCCACTCGCTATACAAAACAAGGCGTTTCCTTGGACCGTTAACCCGTGTGTGACCAAGCCAGTCAATAGCACCTTTAGCAGCGCTCTTGATGAGTGTATATATGCAGAACAACAGAAAGCTGTTCACTGGTCAGGTTACAAAAATGGTATTCTTTATCTTGCAAAGATTAGACTTTTCTCGCAATGGCTTGACCATTAAATGCTTAACTGGGAGCAGCAGCGTTAACTGGTAGCCGCAGCATTTTGAGCGATGTGGGGTGCTGTTGTCGCAAGAAGCGTTAATAGATAGTACGCGATGCCACGTGTGTTCAGATACAGTGCATGTGTTATCATGTAATAACTATCATTTTGAAGATTTCGAAACTAATTTGACTAATAAAAGCAGTACCTTCTAACCGGATTCGATTCATAATAGTTAACAAATTATTAACAGTTAGTTATTAAAATGATACCATTCTTTGACAGCATTCTCAAAATATTTATAAAATGCCGTTCTTTGACATGATTATAAGCATGTAAAATATTTATAAAATGCATATTTTATTCATAGCATATTCAATAACGTGAATGCTTAGTATTGAATTTGACGAAGTTTCCATTTACTGTCACGTATCAAAACGATCCTATATCCGATTAACTATTCTACATTATATTGCATCTGAAACAATATTGCATCATAAATTCAAGTCATTAAGTGTCCGTTTGCTGAGCAATTTGAAGTTTTCAGCGGTCCACCACAATATTTCCAAGCGAGACTCATGTTCTATAATCTATAAATGTAATTATCTGTCATCATTTGGCACCATGTACTGAATTACAGCCGGTATCTCATCATCTAAACAGTAGAATCCAGTCCGTTGATCAATAAGATGACGTCATAATTAACTACGTCACATGTAGGCGTACGTCATAATCTATAACGTCATGAATAACGTAATTAAGTCTGTCATAAATGCTTAATAGTCGGTCAAGTTGTACAAATTAAGAGTCTTTGCAATTTAATAAACATTGTATTCAATCAATATTTTAAACCTAATTTGACTGGGCCACCCAGTGAAAATAGTTTCAAATTATTCTACAGCTTATTGTTTTCTCCCCTCATTAATAGTAATAATTATTATCCCCACGTTTTGAAAAAACGTCGAAGATGTTGTAATCGCCTCCGCCTGTCTGTCTGTCTGTCTGTTTGTCTGTCTTTACATTGAAAAAACCGCATTGGCACAGGAATTTAATTACAAATTTCTTTACCTAAATTTGTCCTATCGAGACCAAGTTTAGATTTACTTAGAGTGGTCCCCCCTTGAGATTAGTTGGGGTAAAGTGAACTTATCAGTAGGTCGCTTTAACAGGTAAAGGCTGGGATTGATCCTACATTATAGAGAAATCAGACACACGCGAATGCACACACACGAATGCACACACACGAATGCACACACATGAATGCACACGCACGCACGCACGCACACATCTGAACGAATGCACGAATGCATGCAATAATACATGCACACAGTAATACATGCACGAATGCACTCAATAATGTATGCATGAACGCATGCACGAACGGACGCACGAATGCATGCACGCACACACCCACGCACTAATGTACTCACGAATTAATGCACCCACACCCACATACACACACGCACACATACACCCACGCAAGCATAGATGCACACACGTACGGGTGTACGAGCACACACCCACACACATACACACATACGAACAAACGCACGAACGAACGCACGCACGCACGCACGCACGCACGCACGCACACATGCACGCACGCACACACTTTTGCAGACACAAAACGGAAAGATGTCCTACGGATATGATTTCATGTTGCCCCACCATTGATTTTGGATGGGATTAGATTTATTTAAGAATAGGTAGGGAGGGATGAAACCTTGTCATTTTTATCAGGAACTATGAGGTCTAACTTTGATCTTACTAGCAAATCTTTCAGGTTTGGATTTCTATTGTAAGCTATTACTGGTCGTGCTTTGATCGGTTCCTTTAATTTAGATTGCAACTGTGAATATTCGTCTTTCATGATTTTCGCTAATTCAACATTACGTCTATTGTATATGAGTTGAAATGGGATAATTTTGTTCTTTTGTGATATTCCTGAATCTACATTTATTCCAAATGGTGCTTTTGTTTGGAGTGTTCTAATCCAATGGCCTTCTCGGATTTTGCGAAACGAACTCGTTTCTTCCTCACTATCGAAGGTCGGAATCTGTTCTATTGGCATGATTTCAAAATGATGTTCAACTGAATGATCAGGAAGTTGGAAATGTTGAGCAATTGGCGTATCTGCTGAGGTGTTAATATCAGAAACGTGGCGTCTAGCACGCACTCTAAATGCATTTTTTGTTTCACCAACATACTGTTTCCGGCAAAGGGCACAATTGATCAAATAGACTACATTCTCAGAATCACAATGCATATTAGTTCGGATATGATATTCATTTTTAGTTTGAAAGCTCAGGAATGTGTGTTGGTTTACAATATAGTTGTTTACTTTGTATCTATTTTTGTCGCATTTAGAAACTGATACATCGCACATGATTGGTTTATTGTGTTTAATTTGAACAGGCTCAAACTCGGGTCCGCTATCAAATTATTCTACAGCTTATTGTTTTCTGTCCTCATTAATAGTAATAATTATTATCCCCACGTTTTGAAAAAACGTCGAAGATGTTGTAATCGCCTCCGTCTCTCTGTCTGTCTGTCTGTCTGTCTGTCTGTCTGTCTGTCTGTCTGTCCGCCTGTCCGTCATGCAAACTCCTCCCAAACTGTTGGCTGGAATTCAAACAAGGTTACCCATAGGAATGCAATTTGCAAGACGACATTTAGATTAGGCTCCGCCCCAAGGGTGTGTGGCAGTGGTTAAAAGATCTAATTGCGTGTCCGTCTGACCGTCGCGCTAACGGTCTGTCGGTCGGTCGGTCAGTCGGTCGGTCGGTCGGTCGGTCGGTCGGTCGGTCGGTCGGTCGGTCGGTCAGTCAGTCAGTCAGTTGATCATTCAGTCACTCGGTCGCTTGGTCAGTTCATCCATCCATCCATCCACCCTTCCATCCATCCATCCATCCATCCATTCATCCTTCCATCCTTCCATCCTTCCATCCTTCCTTCCACCCACCCACCCACCCACCCACCCACCGACCCACCAATCCATCCATCCATCTATCCATCCATCCATCCATCCATCCATCCATCCATCCATCCATCCATCCAGCTCTCCATCCCTCTGTCCGTCCATCCACCGGTTTCATCCACCGTCCTTCCATCTGTCCGACCGTAAATTCATCTGTCCATGCACCAACCATCCATCCACTCACCCAATCAGCAACCCAATCACACACCAACACACTGCCCATGTACTCATCGATTCATCCATCCAGCAAACCATCAAACCATCCATCCATCCGCCCATGCACCCACCCACCCATTTACCTCATTCCCACCCACCCACCCCAACCCACACAACCCACCAATTCATCCAATCACCCATCCATCCATCCATCCATCCATACATCCACATATCCGTCCATCCATCCATCCATATATCCAGCCAGTCAGCCAGCCAGCCACCCACCTACCCACCCATCCACATACCCAGCCACCCAGCCACGCAGCAACCCACCAAGCCACCCACCCCCACCCATCCATCAACCCACCCAACCACCCACCCAACCACCTATCCACCCACCAAGCCACCCAACCACCAACCCACCCACCCATCCATCCATCCATCATCCGTCCGTCCATCCCCCATCCGTCAATCATCAAGGTGGGTTTGGCATCGGCATTGCGGCCCCAAACAGAGTCTCTCACTTTACCATGTCGTATTAGTTTCCAAAATGAAGTAAATATAAAGGCATCTGAATTTTTCATTTATTCCCATCACGATGAATTTCTTAGCATAAATTATAATGCAAGTTACAAGCCATTTAAACTACTGCATGACAGCATTGCACCGTCTCCATGAGACTAGCCCCAGAGCAGTGATATTGTTATAGGTCATGGCTGTGATTAGAATGGCCATGATTTAACGGAAGACTGCAGCTGATTCTTTTGGTATTTACTGTGAAGCATAAAGAAAAAACCTTTTTATTTGATATAATCGATATACTTCCAAAACCCGGCATTGGCCAGATAGCCTGCGTTATCACGGTCCCAATTAAATCATGACGTATTAATCGATACGGAATACCGATTGTCATTGTAAGTAGTTTACTGTGCGACGTCTAGTTGGCTTCATGCCAATGGCATATGTCATAATTCTCCAGTAACTGATCTCAAGAAGCTCAGTAAATAAAAGCTAAATAATGAACCCACTTACCCCTGGCCAGTGACACGTATAAGTGTTGAAGTCATGCAGGCACCAATCATGCACGCATGCGCACGGATGCCCTTATGTATGTTATGTAATATGCCCTCGATATTTGCAATGTTTTGTTAATCATTAATTACTGTTAATGGAAAATCGCATTGAGTATGATAGAAGTCTAAAATACGTTTCATGTGCGCTTGTAGTTTAGCAAATGGAAATACTTTGATTTGAAATTATGACTTATCAATGGTGTAGAAGAATGTTGACACACTGTTCGAGATTATCATTAGACGAGCTACCATTGACGAAATCATGGGCCAAAGCATCACAGCATATCTGCATCATTGGCTTCATTATTGCTGTCAGAATGTGCATCGACCTAACTATAGTTAGTACTACCAGTATCCATATTGTCATGTTATTTATGATATGCGACTATTGCATACATTATATAGTCATAGGCCATAAATATTTGCAGAACAATACTATAATCTTGATGCCTAGAAGTTTGCAACATACCACTTACGCTATCAAAATATTTAGTAAATGGAAGTAGATTGGAATTAATTTATGGCTTACACATAATTACGCATAGAATTCATCGATCGATCCCCGCACTCAATTCCTAGAACACTATGCAGGTAAGTTGTTAACTATTTTGAAGCCAATGGCGCAATATCACCGAATCAAATTATTTTCCCAATATTCAGAAACATGTTTATTAAAAAGTAAAGCCATTGAGTTCGTACAACTGGCCGGACTATTAAGCATTTACATGTGACTGGGCAAGGCATAGGTAAACTTGCCTTCCTCCATTGAGGAACGCACGATCCAAGACATTCCGTTATACTTTCGTCGAAAAAACCCATTGTTTTATCGGTGATAAGATGTGAACGTCATGTCCCAAAGCGTGATTGAGAGCTTTCTCCACATATTAGTCTGATGAAGGAGGAGTCCACATTTCATATTTCGCGCTCCATGGCAATATAGTCTTCTTAATATAGCAAAATACATGTGAATGTATTTGGATGCATTTAGCTTTCTATCCAGTTTCGGAGATTGAGTGCATTTTAGAATACAATGGCGGCATAATGTCATATACATTTAGAAATGTAAATAAGGTCACCAATACCAGAGCAAAGTTATACTTATCCCAACACAGCATTATTCATTCAATATGTTAATAAAAAAAGCAGAAGGGACGGAGCTAGCATAGAGAGGTATGTGTTCAACTGATAAACGATTTTGACGAAAATTTAATTCTTGAAGGTATGTTAATCTATTATTATATGCTGTATCTCGAATCTAAAGGTCTACCTTTATATATATATATATGTTTTTCGAAATTACTGACTACCAAAGCACACAGCTATACAATGACACATCGATACAGCGATGCAACGAGCAGTACATTGCTTTCTGTAATGAATATTATATGTATGGGGACGTCTATTCTGTTTTTCTTAGGCCGTTTTCAACTGGGCGTTGTAGCTTGAATAACAAAAACTGTACTGGAACATCATTAAAACATGTATTTATTTGATTGGTGGTGCCGTGTTACTTACTACATAAGCTAACGGAACTCGTTCTGATTTCAAATCCAGCGTCCACCACTTGATCCAGAAGAAACTACTCAACATAATTATCAGCCTCTAGTTGACAACGAAGTTATATTCATAATGTGTTAGGCCTAATAATCATGAGATGCATGCTAAATTATGGATGCATGTTCAAATGTAATGTACATACGTTGTACTTATACGTAATTGGCTGTCAGGATAGATAAAATGAGTCAATTATTAGTCCCCTACTGGTAAACCTGGGCGGGGTGTGGTTGGGTGAACTATAGGTTTGCACTCCGTCTGTCTGTCTATCCGCCTGTCCATATGTCCGTCTGTCTGTCCGTCCATCTGTCCATGTGTCGCTGTTGGTTTTCCGCACTTCTTTTAGCTGTCCTTCAACGTATAAAACTGAGAATTGGTATATTGCTTTAATATGCGAAGTTACAGACCACATCCGAGTTTTAGGCGTATCCGTCGATTTGTGATGGAGTTGTGCACCCCCCCCCCTCCGCCCCCCCCCCCACTGTTCGACTTAAAAAATACGAAAAATACCAGCTTTCCGCACTTTTTCGCACTCTTTCAAGATATTTAAGCGAAAATCAGTACATCGCTTTAGTATAAGGAGGTACAGCGCAAGTTCGAGATTCAGACATGTTCGTCAGTTTTCCAAGGAGTTATGTCCCCTTTCGTCTTATGAAATACGAAAAATATTAGTTTTCCACACTTTTTCGCAGTCTTTCAAGATATTATACCGAGAATTGGTACATTGCTTTGTTAAGAGATATTACAGAGCAAGTTCGAGTTTCAGGAGTTTGCGTTAATTTTGATTGGAGTTACGTCCTCTTTCAACATGAAATACAAAAAATATAAGTTTTCCACACCATTCTTCGAAGTCTTTCTAAGATATTCAACTGGGAATTAGTGCGTTGCTCTATTATGAGAAATTACAGAGCAAGTTAAGTTTGCATCAATTTTGATGGATTTACGTCCCCCTTTCAACTTATGAAATATGAAAACTATCCGTTTTCCGCACTTTTTTTCGCAATCCTTCAAGGGATTGAAATGAGAATTGATAGGTTGCTTTATTATAGGGCGTCATAGAGCAGGTTTTAGTTTAAGACATTTTTATCAATTTTCCACCTTTCGACTTATGAAATACACAAAATATTAGTTTTCTACAATTCTTTTCGCAGCCCTTCGAGATAGTCAACTGAGAATTGATACATTGCTTTGCCATGAGAAATTATGGAGGCGTTCGAGTTTCAGGTATTTGCGTCAATTTGTGATGGAGTTATGTCCCTTTCGATTTATGAAATGCAAACATATCAGCTTTCAAGTCTTTTTCGTTCTCCTTCACCATATATATATTACTGAAACTTGGTGTATTGCTTTATTATGAAAAGTTACAGATCATGTTCGAGGTTCAGCTGCTTCTGTCACTTTTAAGGGAGTCTGTGACTGTTAATCTCCACAGATTTATATCAGCAAGTAGGGGACATGTATTGCAAAGCAATACTTATAGAATGCGTGTTATAATGGCAACATTAAGTAGTTTCTGTAGCCATATAACCATCACTATAAGAGACGTCTGGCGAACGCACCAATCCAAATTAGGTATTGGTATCCTTGCTGTCTGAGTTCTCTGGCTCACTTCTAGTGCAATTTTGATAATATCATATCAGCATTTTCATAATGTGGGGTCATGGTACTCGAACCAATCTCCACACTGCATTCTTGAATGGATGTCCGATATTGCATTTGTTACGGAAATATATGGATTCATCAGGTCTCACTAGCATGCAATACCCACGCCAGAAGTTAATTTATAAACAATACATCTTTTAGTATTTTCCCTTATTATTAACAGATAGGATGTTGACCAGGGTCTAATGTCTGCTACAAAAATGATTGTGTAGGACGCGTAATTAGTGTTGCTGTAAGCAGCTATTGTTTATGACAGGAAGATATTGCCATTTTCTCAAGTTGAATATGAGCTTGCTTTAAGGTAGCCTCTATCAGAGCAGCAGCAACCTTGTTTTCAAAATGATTAATGGCTTAGCACTGGCGCTGCAATAGTGTCCACGTCTGCAAAACAGCACCATGACTCTTTAACCTAAACACGTGGTCTCTGCCATTGTTACCTTCAGTGCCATTTTAAACATGCACATTGACTAGTAGCGGAATGCATTAACTGATAGTATCTAGATTTCCCTATGAATCATCTAATCAGATAAGAGGAGACAGAGAGCTGGTTAATGGGCATAGAACTGAACAATCTCGAGGTTGAGTTTCGACGGTGGAAATGACAAACACATTCCAAATCGCGTGACGAGTAATAAATGCAGACACATTATACGCGAATGACCATTAATTTGCTCCTGCTCAAGCATAGACGAGATGTTATGACGTGCCATTGGACAATCCTCGTTAGAGAAAGAAGGAGAATACAACGTAAGTTAACACGAAGACCTACATACTTTGTGATACGGCAGCATTTAATACGCTATCTTTACGTAATGTGGGCCATCTTCAGACACACACTCTAATGGACCTTTCCATTTTAGCTATGCCCCGCCCATCATTAGCTGAGCTCCACCCACACCTCGCCATGTTGGGATTGATCGATCTCCACATGCCCTAGCTATCAATTTCCTGAAAACTATACAGAGAAGCTGTTGAATATTTTGTAACTAATTTGACTGGGTGCTGTTGCTGCCTGTGGCAGCAACAGCTCCCAGTCAAATTAGTTTCAAAATATTAAACAGACTAGTTATTAAATAGTAAAAGCAAACAATTTGTACAACAACACATAGCCTGTCTTCAAATATGCGTTCCTGACGTACTTATCGACGTCATTCATGACGTCATTCATTATGATGTCGTTCTACATATCACGCAGTTCATTATAACGTCATGTGATTGGTGGATAGTCTGGAAAGGTGAATTATTAGCGATAAAACATCACAGAGAAATGGTCGGAGAATGTTCGATTCATCAGCGTACTTGATCAGACGATGTAATTATCTTTCTGGTCTAATACTCTGATAACAGAGTTAGATCAGTAACTGAAATGACGGGTTCCTAATAGTACGCGCCTAAACATCGAAGCTTGCATAGCAGCCATCTTTATGTTATAGAGATGCTGCTGATAAACAGCATTGCTTTATGTGTCAAGAAACACACTCGACATGCACACCCGTGAAGGGGCATGATTAAGGCAAACTTTCAACTATCCAGAGACCAATGTAATATGGTAATTTTCAAAGCTCATGTCATAGAATTCTTCTGGGGATCCTCTCCGAGCGATGGCGATGCGGCTGTAGTATTGACTGAACAAACATCCCACGGAGATTACGGTCATGGTGGATTAAATGGACATATCTAAGCCTCATTACAGGAGATGCGAATGATAGTGACCATGTCGCCAATCTGTGTGTTGTCTCATTACAGAGTAAGTGAATGGAATTGGTGCTAAGGATGGCCACATATTGAAAGTGTGATCAATACATTTTGTGCGTGTGTGCGTGCACACGTGCGTGCGTGGGTGCATGTGAAGGCGAGTGCTTACATACATGCATGTGTGCATACACGCATACGTGCATACGTGTACATGAATATCAAATAGGCCATGCGTGTACTCGTTGTATATATGTATGTATCTACTCACATATATATATATATATATATATATATATATATATATATATATATATATATATATATATATATATATATATATATATATATATATATATATATATATATATACATATATATATATATGTATATATATATATATATACACGTCTGGGCGTGTGTGTTTGTAGTGCATTCCCTATATGGGCAGCAATACCAGTCATATCCTGCGCAAACTATCTAAAATGCCCAAGTGACGCAGCACAGTGACCTAGATATTTCAACCTTTGCTCTGAAAATAAATTGTGGTTTTACCCAATCAAAATATACATGTATGTTATCCATTTGATTATTCTGCCTGCTCGCATTGTGTTATCAACGAAATTGTATATTCCAGTATGCGGTACGTGACCCCGTGACCTCGATGTTTAACACTTTGACGCCAAACCACAATTTTCATTCGCCACTCATAATATGAATGTATGTGTCAAATTTGTTGATTCTACCTCATCGGACTCTGCATGTATTCACCACTTATAAGTGTCACTAGCCTGGGGTAAGTGGATTCATTATTTAGCTTTTATTTATTTAGTTTCTTGAGATGAATTCCTGGAGAATTATGACACATGCCACGGGTATGACGCCGAAGCGAGGGCGTACAGTAAATTAGTTGCCATCACAAGCGATATTCCGTATCGATTAACATGGTATGATTTAATTGGAGGCTGATAGCGCTAGTTACCGTGCCTGTAGCGTGGCAATACCAGGGCCGTATTGGGCCAGTATTGGTCCAATATAGGTCCAGCACCATGGATTATCAGGACATGTTTAGCGAAAGATTACGGGCATGGCCGACAAAGCATTAAGGAAGTTTGTTGGCTCATTGAGACCAGATTGCATTGACTTCCATGCTTTACATTTGGCATGTTTTCAGACATATCTTGCAATACTAGCTTCATATTCTTCTTCATTTCACAACATTCTTTGCTGGATGTGAATGCCAAGGTTAGCTCAATATGAGTGGATGACGACTAGATTTTTCCTATTTTATTATTATTATTATTATGCTGTGGAAACATGTTCCTGTAACACATGTTAAATCTAATGAATAATTGACTTACTCGAATGCAAACCGATGCAATCTGTAATAGCAGAAGATTAATAGATCGTGGCTGCAAGATTAATACATGTTGACAGAAAGTCGGGATAATGAAAATTGTGAACTATTAAACGACGCGGATTAAAAGCTAACGCATTCTGAACATAATGACCTTATCATGAGAAAAGTTATAACTTTTAGTCTATCGATTCTACGAAAGAAAGAGATCTTTCTTTATGTCTTAAATACCAAAGAAATCATATGCAATCTTACAGGAGATCATGCTGAGACCCATTGTAATCACAGTCATCTCCCATGACTATATCTGCAGCTCGTCTCATGAACATCCGCCCGTGCAATGCTGTCATGTTATGGTTTAGATGATGTATACCTTGCATTATAATGTATTACAAGAATTTCATCGTTATGAGAATAAATGAAAAATCCAGATACCTTTATATTTATTTCATTTGGAAACTAATACGACATGGTCACATGAGAGCCTCTGATGAGTCAGGCCACACTGACGATGGTAATCACTCGTTGCCGATCCTCACCATAATGGCACTGTGTATATGCAATACGAATTGAACAATAATAGCGTTGACGATGGTAATCACTCATTGCCGATCCTCACCATAATGGTACTGTGTATATGCAATACGAATTGAACAATAGTAGCGATGACGATGGTGACAAGCAGAAGATGCATCATCAACAACAAAAGGAAAAGCGATTTGTGAATCATGATTGCGATATAAAGTTATGATTAACACTCTTTCGGATCACTCTGTCTGTCTGTCTGTCCATCCATCCGCCTGTCCGTCATGCAAACTCCTCCCAAACTGTTGGGTGGAATTCAAACAAATTTGGTAAGTAGGTTACCCATAGGAATGAAATTTGCAAGACGACATTTGGATTAGGCTCCGCCCCCAAGGGTGTGTGGCAGTGGTTAAAAGATCAAATTGATTGTCCGTCTGATCGTCGCGCTAACTCCTCCCAAATAGTTGCGTGGAATTCAACCAAGTTTGGTAAGTAGGTTAGCCAAAGGAATGCAATTTGCAAAACGACATTTAGATTAGACTCCGCCCGCAAGGGGTCGTGGTATGGGTCAAAAGCTAAACATTTTTATGATGCATCTCACCCCAAATCGTTGCGTGGAATTAAACCAAATTCGGTATGTGGGTTACAAATAGGAATGCGCTTTGCAAGACGAGATATAGATTAGGTTCGCCCTCAAGGGGGCGTGATGGGGATCAAAAGGTCAAATTAATTGTTCGTTTGTCCATCACGCTAACTCCTCCCAAACTGTTTGGTAGAATTCAACCAAATTTGGTAAGTAGGTTACCCATAGGAATGCAATTTGCACGACGATATTTGGATTAGGCTCCGCCCCCAAGGTGGCGCGGCAGGGGCCAAAAGGACAAAATGATTGTAGGTTTGTCCATCACGCTAACTCATCACAAACTGTTCGGTGGAATTCAACCAAATTTGGTAAGTAGGTGTAAGTAGGTTACCAATAGGCATGCAATTTGCAAGATGATGTTTAGATTAGACCCCGCCCCCAAGGGTGTGGGGCAAGGGGCAAAAGGTAAAATTGATTATAATGCATCACACCCCAAAGCGTTCCGTGGAATTCAACCAACTTCAGTACGTGGGTTACTAATAGGAATGTGCTTTGCAAGACGAGATATAGATTAGGCTTCACCCTCAAGGTGGCGTGACAGGGATTAAAAGGTAAAATTGATTGTAGGTCTGTCCGTCACACTAACTCCTCCCAAACCGTTGTGTGGAATTCAAGCAAATTCAGTATGTGGGTTACCCATAGGAATGCGCTTTGCAGAATGACAATTAGATTAGACTCCGCCTCCAAGGGGGAGTGGCAGGGTCAAAAGGTCAAATTGATTATAATGCAAAAGTAATTGTTTTTATTTTCCATGGACACGAAAATCGAGTGTACTTTGACAGAAACTCAACCATTGGTACAGTGCAGATCTTAGTGGTATAATAATGCCATTCATATGATATGCAACTCCTCTGACACTGTTGGGCTTAATTCAACCAAATTTAGTATGCAAGTTACCCATATCAATCTGGAGTGGATGAGTACATTTACATTTGGCCCTGCACACAGGGGATGGTGGATGGGGTTAAAAGGTCATGAAATTGATTGTAATGCAACTCCTCTGAAATCGTTAGAGGGAACTCAACCAAATTTGATATCTGCGTTACCCATATGATTGCGGAGTACAAATGGCCAGCTAGATTTGCCTCTGCATCCAGGGAGCGGGAGAGGGTCAAAGGGTCAAATTTTAACCTGCGTAAATTGATTTAATGCATGACCTCCGAAACCATTGGAAGGAATTCAACCAAATTCGGTATGTGAGTTACCAATATCAATGTGGAGTGGAGGATGGGGTTAAAAGGTCATGAAATTGAGTGCAATGGAACTCATCTGACACAATTGCACGAAATTCAACCAAGTTTGGTATGTGAGTTACCCATATGATTGCCGAGTGCAAAAGGCCGTTTACACTTCACTCCGCGCTAGAGGTAGGTTGTGGGGTGTGTCAAAGGTTCAAAGCAGGGAACGTGGGGATTTGCGATGACACGTCATCGACTGATCAATCTAGTTAGTATTAGACTCATATAGAGCGAAGAGGTATGTGATTCCATACCTGTTCAATGCCTTCCTACTTACCATTCGGCCACTCAGTCGGTTGTTCAGTCTGTCGGGTGGGCAGGCAGGCTGCCGGGCGCACTGGCGAGTTGGAGGTCTGTCGGCAGGGTTGGCTGGCTTTCGATCAGTCGGTCGGTCGGTCGGTCGGTCGGTCGGTCGGTCTATCGGTCTATCGGTCGGTCGGTCGGTCGGTCAGTCAGTTGATCATTCAGTCACTCGGTCGCTTGGTCAGTCAGTCCATCCATCCATCCATCCATCCATTCATCCATCCATCCATCCATCCATCCATCCACCCACCCACTCCCCCACCCACCCATCCATCCACCCTTCCACCCACACAGACACACATCCATCCATCCATTTAATCCTCATTCCTCCAACCTCCCTCCCTCGCTCCCTCCCTCCCTCCCTCCCTCCATCCATCCATCCATCCATCCATCCATTCATCCATCCATCCATCTATCGTTCCTTTCACCCACCCACCCACATATCCACCCACCCACCCAACCACCGACCCACCAATCCATCCATCCTTCCATCCATCCATCCATCCAGCTCTCCATCCCTCTGTCCATCCATCCACCGGTTTCATCCACCGCCCTTCCATCTGTCCGACCGTAAATTCATCTGTCCATCCACCTACCATCCATCCACTCACCAAATCAGCAACCCAATCACACACCCACACGCTACCCATGTACTCATCTATTCATCCATCCAGCAAACCATCAAACCATCCATCCATCCGCCCATGCACCCACCCACCCACCCATTCACCTCATTCCCACCCCAACCCACACAACCCACCAATTCATCCAATCACCCATCCATCCATCCATACATACATCCATATATCCATGCATCCATCCATATATCCAGCCAGCCAGCCAGCCAGCCAGCCAGCTACCCACCCATCCAACTACCCAGCCACCCAGGCACCCAGCCACGCAGCAACCCACCAAGCCACTCACCACCCACCCATCCACCCACCCAACCACCCACCCAACCACCTATCCACCCACCAAGCCACCCTACCACCAACCCACCCACCCACCCATCCATCCATCCATCAATCCATCCATCATCCGTCCATCCATCCCCCATCCGTCGATCATCAAGGTGGGTTTGGCATCGGCATTGCGGCCCCAAACATCAGAGTCTCTCACTTTACCATGTCGTATTAGTTTCCAAAATGAAGTAAATATAAAGGCACCTGAATTTTTCATTTATTCCCATCACGATGAATTTCTTAGCATAAATTATAATGCAAGTTACAAGCCATTTAAACTACTACATGACAGCATTGCACCGTCTCCATGAGACGAGCCACAGAGCGGTGATATTGTTATAGGTCATGGCTGTGATTAGAATGGCCATGATTTAACGGAAGACTGCAGCTGATTCTTTTAGTATTTACTGTGAAGCATAAAGAGAAAAACCTTTTTATTTGGTAAAATCGATATACTTCCAAAACCCGGCATTGGCTAGATAGCCTGCGTTATCAGGGTTTCAATTAAATCATGACGTATTAATCGATACGGAATACCGATTGTGATTGTAAGTAGTTTACTGTGCGACGTCTAGTTGGCTTCATGCCAATGGCATATGTCATAATTCTCCAGTAACTGATCTCAAGAAGCTCAGTAAATAAAAGCTAAATAATGAACCCACTTACCCCTGGCCAGTGACACGTATAAGTGTTGAAGTCATGCAGGCACCAATCATGCACGCATGCGCACGGATGCCCTTACGTATGTTATGTAAGATGCCCTCGATATTTGCAATGTTTTGTTAATCATTAATTACTGTTAATGGAAAATTGCATTGAGTATCATAGATGTGTAAAATACGTTTCATGTGCGCTTGTAGTTTAGCAAATGGAAATACTTTGATTTGAAATTATGACTTATCAATGGTGTAGAAGAATGTTGACACACTGTTCGAAATTATGATCATTAGACTAGCTACCATTGACGAAATCATGGGCCAAAGCATCACATCATATCTGCATCATTAGCTTCATTATTGCTGTCAGAATGTGCATCGACCTAGCTATAGTTAGTGCTACCAGTATCCATATTGTCATGTTATTTATGATATGCGACTATTGCATATATTATATAGTGATAGGCCATATACATTTGCAGAACAATACTATAATCTTGATGCCTAGAAGTTAGCAACATACCACTTACGCTATCAAAATATTTAGTAAAGGGAAGTAGATTGAAATGAATTTATGGCTTACACAGAATTACGCATAGAATTCATCGATCCCCGCACTCAATTCCTAGAACACTATACAGGTAAGTTGTTAACTATTTTGAAGCCAATGGAGCAATATCACCGAATCAAATTATTTTCAAAATATTCAACAACATGTTTATTAAAAAGTAAAGCCATTAAGTTCGTACAACTGGCCGGACTATTAAGCATTTACATGTGACTGGGCAAGGCATAGGTAAACCTGCCTTCCTCCATTGAGGAACGCACGATCCGAGACATACTGTTATACTTTCGTCGAAAAAAACTGTCATGTCCCAAAGCGTGAATGAGAGCTTTCTCCACATATTAGTCTGATGAAGGATGAGTCCACATTTCATATTTCGCGCTGCAGAATACAATGGCGGCATCATGTCATATACATTTAGAAATGTTAATAAGGTCACCAATACCAGAGCAAAGTTATACTTATCCCAACACAGAATTATTCATTCAATATGTTAATAACAAAAGCAGAAGGGACGGGTCTGGCATAGAGAGGTATGTGTTCAACTGATAAACGATTCTGACGAAAATTTAATTCTTTAAGATATGTTAATCTATTAATATAGGCTGTATCTCGACTCTAAAAGTCTACCTTTTATATATATGCTTTTCGAAATTACTGACTATCAAAGCACACAGATATACAATGACACAGCGATACAGCGATGCAACGAGCAGTACATTGCTTTCTGTAATGAATATTATATGTATGGGGACGTCTATTCTGTTTTTCTCAGGCCGTTTTCAACTGGGCGTTGTAGCTTGAATAACAAAAACTGTACTGGAACATCATTAAAACATGTATTTATTTGATTGGTGGTGCCGTGTGACTTACTATATAAGCTAACGGAACTCGTTCTGATTTCAAATCCAGTGTCCACCACTTGATCCAGAAGAAACTACTCAACATAATTATCAGCCTCTAGTTGACAACGAAGTTATATTCATAATGTGTTAGGCCTAATAATCATGAGATGCATGCTAAATTATGGATGCATGTTCAAATGTAATATACATACGTTGTACTTATACGTAATTGGCTGTCAGGATAGATAAATGAGTCAATTATTAGTCCCCTACTGGTAAACCCGGGCGTTGTGTGTTTGTGTGAACTATAGATTTACACTCCGTCTGTCTGTCTATCCGCCTGTCCATCTGTCCGTCTGTTTGTCCGTCCATCTGTCGCAGTTGGTTTTCCGCACTTATTTTAGCTGTCCTTCAACGTTTTCAACTGATAATTGTTATATTGCTTTAATATGCCATGTTACAGAGCACTTCCGAGCTTTAGGCGCATCCATCGATTTTTGATGGAGTTGTGCACCCCCCAACCCACCCCCACCGTTCGACTTAAAAAATATGAAAAATATCAGCTTTCCGGACTTTTTCGCACTCTTTCAAGATATTTAAGCGAAAATCAGTACATCGCTTTAGTATAAGGAGTTACAGAGCAAGTTCGAGTTTCAGACATTTTCGTCAGTTTTCCAAGGAGTTATGTCCCCTTTCGACTTATGAAATACGAAAAATATTAGTTTTCCACACTCTTTCGCAGTCTTTCAAGATATTAAACTGAGAATTGGTACATTGCTTTGGTAGGAGAAATTACAGACCAAGTTCGAGTTTCAGGAGTTTGCGTCAATTGTGGTTGGAGTTACGTCCCCTTTCGACATGAAATACAAAAATATAAGTTTTCCAGACCATTCTTCGAAGTCTTTCAAGATATTCAACTCGGAATTAGAGCGTTGCTCTATTATGAGAAATTACAGAGCAAGTTCGAGTTTCAGGAGTTTGCATCAATTTTGACGGATTTACGTCCCCCTTCGACATATGAATTATGAAAACTATCCATTTTCCGCACTTTTTTTCGCACTCCTTCAAGGGATTTAAATGAGAATTGATAGGTTGCTTTATTAGAGGGCGTCATAAAGTAGGTTTTAGTTTCAGACATTTTTGTCAATTTTCCACCTTTCGACTTATGAAATACACAAAATATTAGTTTTCTACAATTCTTTTCGCAGCCCTTCGAGATAGTCAACTGAGAATTGGTACATTGCTTTGCCATGAGAAATTACGGAGGGCGTTCGAGTTTCAGGTATTTGCGTCAATTTGTGATGGAGTTATGTCCCTTTCGATTTATGAAATGCAAACATATCAGCTTTCAAGTCTGTTTCGTTCTCCTTCACCACATCCGAGTTTTAGGCATATCCGTCACCATATATATTACTGAAACTTGGTGTATTGCTTTATTATGAAAAGTTACAGATCAAGTTCGAGTTTCAGCTGCTTCTGTCAATTTTAAGGGAGTTTTTGACTGTTAATTTCCACAGATCTATATCAGCAAGTAGGGGACATGTATTGCAAAGCAATACTTATAGAATGCGTGTTATAATGGCAACATTAAGTAGTTTCTGTAGCCACTTAACCATCACTATAAGAGACGTCTGGCGAATGCACCAATCCACATTAGGTATTGGTATCTTTGTTGTCTGAGTTCTCTGACTCACTTCTAGGGCAATTTTGATAATATCATATCAGCATTTTCATAATGTGGTGTCATGGTACTCGAACCAATCTCAGCACTGCATTCGTGAATGGATGTCCGATATTGCATTTGCTACGGAAATATATGGATTTACCATGCATCAGGTCTCAATAGCATGCGATACCCACGCCAGAAGTCAATTTATAAACAATACATCATTTAGTATTTTCCCTTATTATTAACAGATAGGATGTTGACCCGGGTCTAATTTTTGCTACAAAAATGATTGAGTAGGACGCGTAATTAGTGTTGCTGTAAGCAACTATTGTTTATGACAGCAAGATATTGGCATGGTCTCAAGTTGAACATGAGCTTGCTTTAAGGTAGCCTCTATCAGAGCAGCAACAACCTTGTTTTCAAAATGATTAATGGCTTAGCACTGGCGCTGCAATAGTTTCCACGTCTGCAAAACAGAACCATGACTCTTTAACCTAAACACGTGGTCTCTGCCATTGTTACCTTCAGTGCCATTGTAAACATGCACATTGACTAGTAGCGGAATGCATTAACTGATAGTATCTAGATTTCCCTATGAATGATCTAATCAGATAAGAGGAGACAGAAAGCTGGTTAATGGGCAAAGAACTGAACAATCTCGAGGTTGAGTTTAGACGGTGGAAATGACAAACACATTCCGAATCGCGTGATGAGTAATAAATGCAGACATACTATACGCGAATGACCATTAATTCGCTCCTGCTCAAGCATAGACGAGATGTTATGACGTGCCATTGGACAATCCTCGTTAGAGAAAGAAGGAGAATACAACGTAAGTTAACACGAAGACCTACATACTTTGTGATAAGGCAGCATTTAATACGCTATCTTTACGTAATGTGGGCCATCTTCAGACACACACTCTAATGGACCTTTCCATGTGTAGCTATGCCCCGCCCATCACTAGCTAAGCTCCACCCACACCTCCCCAAATGCCCTAGCTATCAATTTCCTGAAAACTATACAGAGAAGCTGTTGAATATTTTGTGACTAATTTGACTGGGTGCTGTTGCTGCCTCTGGCAGCAACAGCTCCCAGTCAAATTAGTTTCAAAATATTAAACAGACTATTTATTAAATAGTAAAAGCAAACAATTTGTACAACAACGCATAGCCTGTCTTCAAATATGCGTTCGTGACGTACTTATCGACGTCATTCATGACGTCATTCATTATGATGTCATTCTACATATCAAGCAGTTCATTATGACGTCATATGGTTGGTGGATAGTCTGGAAAGGTGAATTATTAGCGATAAAACATCACGGAGAAATGGTCGGGGAATGTTCGATTCATCAGCGTGCTTGATCAGACGATGTAATTATCTTTCTGGTCTAATACTCTGATAACAGAGTTAGATCAGTAACTGAAATGACGGGTTCCTAATAGTATGCGCCTAAGCATCGAAGCTTGCATAGCAGCCATCTTTATGTTATAGAGATGCTGCTGATAACAGGGGCGTAGCCAGCTTATGGAATGGGTGGTTCTTAATATGAAGAAAGTGAAACCTAATCACCAAACGGGGTGTCCGGGGGTCCTCCCCCGGGAAATTTTGAAAACCAGATGCTCTTAGATGGCTTCTCGTGCATTTTCGGATCTATATATTGAGCTTTAGTTGACTGTATTAAATATGCCTGAATTGATTAAATATTATATGAACCTGGTCGATTAAGGATCTCGGAAGCTGGGGCTCTAAGCATTTCAAACCACCCCGTATGATGTAACGAGACAAAATTTGTCCATGGGTGGATTTCACAAATGTTAGAAATTTGGTTAAGCTAAGAAATTGGCTTACAAACTATGGCAACAGCCAGTCAAATTCCCGGTGTCATAGAAAGATAGCCAGTTTCCTAGTTCAAACAAACTTCTAATCTTTGTGAAATCCACCCAGTACGGAATCATTGATGTGTGGGCTCGACACGCTCAACCTCTGTACCTGTATATCAATAAAGAGTCAGTCATTCCAGTGGTACAATTAAAAAAATATAGTTGCCTCCTGTCCTGCAAATTGATATTTCCTAAATAACGATCTGCAGGACAAGGGACAACTATATCTTCCTATCAGAATATTGAAATGTTACTGATAAATTGTGTCAAAAATGGGATAAATAAACTGAGACTTATGCGTGTACATCATTCTATTATATTCTATCTTTAGGCCATTCTGTTGATACAATAATACCAGAAACGGGATCGGGTAGTTTGATAGGGTACATTAAAACTATTCATTATGATTTATCTGAATTGTGAAACGCTCAACCCACTCATGGGAATTCTAATTATATGCACCTCAAAATAAGTATTTCCCCCATAAATATGAGCAAGATTCGAACCAACGGTCGACTGTATCGGCTAACACTGCCTGGATTAGAGAGTCTTACCAAACGACCACCGCAGGAAGCGCCAAATATAGGCTCGCTTCGTCAGACATGATATCAGACTGACGATTGTCCAGTGGGCAATCGTCAGTCTGATATCAAGTCTGGCGAAACGAGTCTATATTGGCTTTGCTGAGGTGGTCGTGTGGTAAGCCAGTGCTAGGCTTATACAAGTTTGAAGCCAAGCTAGACTGCTCGAGACACACCACGCAAGAAATAAGACTGAGGATGAAGATCTGGACTCATAGGAATCAACCTTTCGTCCAGAAATTACATGAGGTTACATGAGGACGTATATCTTAGGGAATCAATAGCCAATATTTAGGAAGGAACCTGCTTATTTCGAGGTGCATACATCAATGCCTTAACTAAACACCTCACAAAAAGTAAGTGCCCCCTTAAATATGGACTAATATTTTCTTCAGTATATGTTCGATTGCAATGATTGATAATTCAACTAGATCACCCGTCAGACTATAAGAACAGTATGTTAAAGGGATTCCCTCATAAGCTGAGGCATGCCTGACTGAGCATGCGCTAAATGCAAAATTGACCTGTTTTAAAAATTGCAAAATTCCTATTCCTGGTCTATCAGCCTGTCTGACGTTAACTTTAGGAAAACATCAACGACTGTACTATCTTTCAGCCATACCTCGCTTATCAAACCTATTTCACATATTGTTCCTATAGTTTGACCGGTGATCTACGTGAAATTTCATTCCAATAGAACATACACTTAAGAAAATATTAGCCCATATTTAAGGGGGGGGGGGGGAACTTACTTTTTTGTGAGGTGTTTATATTAGGCTACTTGATTAGTGAATCCAATTCCAATCGCCTGCTATGGAGTTTCGCATAAATGTTCACAACTTCGTCAAGGTCGATTGGTTTGTTATAGTGAGTGTGAAGTAGTGCAAGTGTCGATAGACGATCTTGTCCCATAGAGGCACGCATATAATTGTTGAGTCTTCGCATCGTACTTGCACTTCGCTCACACTCACAAGACGTAACAGGAATGGTACATGCTAACTGTAATAGGACATGTATGTTGGGAAAATGCAGTTTATCGCACTCCTTTATTGCTTTTGCTGGTGATGTTGGGCATTTGTCAATTGCTACATTTTCGTAGCGTGATTTCCAGCGGCGTAGTTCAAAGCCAACCAATTCTGGAGATGGCAAATCATCTCGATACGTTTCAAGGATTATGTGGATATCAACTTCGTTATCATGTCCATTTAAATCAGATTTAAATACAGATGGTACGAGTCCCAGCAGCTTAGCTGCAGTAGCAGATAGGCTAGTGAATTGAGAATCCAGATTTGATACAATGTGATACAGGAAAGGGATTGCTAGGTTCGTTCTATAGTATCCGATAACTGAATCTGATTCAATGTTACTACGTTGTGTTTGTCTCTTAGCAACACGTGGTTTCGTTGCAATTGTTCCCACCTTTTCAGCCATGCGTACTGCTTGCTCATACACTATGGAAAATCCGCTGTCAATCTGTGTCCGTTCCCTCTGATACTCTTCTTTGACGGTGTTGATCAAATCAAACGCCCTGATGATGTCTAGAGATGAACTCTGAAGTTGAATAGTGATCGCTGAAAGATGTGATAAGTACTGGTATATCATTAGAAATACAATAATGAAATCAAATGCAGTGATACTAGCTAACATTTGCTGAGCCTCAGAGCGACTTTTAGTATCCCAGTCACTGTACAGGTTACCATATTTTTCAGTGTGCCGGCCGTAACCAATCGTTTCTAAAGTTTCCACAATAAAAGTATATGCTTGATAGAAATGTTTGTATGCATCATGCCGCTGAGCCCAGCGGGTCTTACACAAATCAATTAGGCCTTTACGCTTTGTTGGCTCTGTTACATTTTCCTGAATAATGAGTTCGAGCAAACCATTCCTTTTTGGACAATAGGAGAAAAACAGAGAACAGTTTTTCACTTTGTCTATTACGTTGCGTACGGCTGGCAGGATGCATGATTGTGCAATAACCAGATTCAAACAGTGTCCACTGCAGAGAATATACACGGCTAAAGGGGAGTGCTTTCTTATCTGTGCTTGTAATCCAACATTATTAGATGACATGTTACTGGCCCCATCATATCCCTGACCACGGATATTTTCTATGGGGAGGTCAAGTTCTTTTAATGACTTGATTATAGCATCGCTTATATGTATGCCTGTTATCCGTTCTAACTTTACAAACTTATAAATTCTTCTCTGATATCACCATTAACAGCATCAAGAAATCGCACACATAAAGCTAATTGCTCAACGTTATGAGAGGTAACTTCATCAGCTAGTATGCTATAAAAACGAGCCTGCTTTATTTCATTTACGATGTCCCGCAAGAAGATATGATGTCCCAATATATCCAGCAACTCATTCTGAGTCTGAGGTGACATGTAAGTGGCATTTTTATTTGCTGGGGAGTTGAGGTGAGTCATCATTGTCTCGTCGTATTTCGCGAGAAATTTTAGCAAACTCAGGAAATTTCCAGGGTTTCCAGTACTTTGAAGTTCTGGGTCTTTAATATGCTCTCTATGACCACGAATTGCAATACATTGTTTCCCACAGTACAAGAGTGCATCAGCAATAATCTTCAAAATCTTTCTGTTCCGTTCAATATTTTCCTGTTTCTTGACATCCATAATTACAGGAATGCTCTTCCCAGGATTATCCATACATTGTTTAAAGGAATCTGCAATTTGCATCGCCTCGTTATGAAATGATGACTTCTCATGTTCTTGGCATTTTTCAGTTTTCTTTTGCCATGCGTTGAATGGTCTGTTTACAAAAAAGCCCTTACCAGATCTATTCTTACAGAAGAGTACACACGCAACACAAAAAACGCCATCACGGGATTCACTGTAAACCATCCAAGGATGGTTCTCAAACCATTTTGGCAGGAAACTCCTGTTGCAACCACCAATATATGTTTGGGGGAAAACAAAGTTTGGTGGTGGCTTGTTTGAATTGTCAAGCAGTAAACGTTTGTCCTCATTCTTCATAGCATTTACTGAAGTCTCAATATCATGAACTGACATGTGTGACTTAACAAGTTCGCCAATATCTCTAGTAAGCCTGGTAGTATAATTATTATCCACATCTGTTTGTGTCTGAGATGGACCAGGCTGTTCATTGTCTTGAATCGGAGCGGTTGATTGAGTAGACGATGCTGTATCAATATCATTTGGTTCATTTTCTGATGTCTTGGCCCGTTTTGTGAAAAATGCATCTAGTTTTTGACATGTCTTTGCAGCTTTCTGTGCATCACGTTTTCTTTGTTCAGGCCGGCCCATTTTAAATCTAGAAAATAGAACATGATCAGATTTACCACCTTTGCCAGGAGTACATGACGGGAGGCACACACATATAATATGCGGACCTCGGTGGTATTCAATTGGAATATTCAGGTAGATTTGACTTTATATCAAGAGGTGCATGTTGCACCACATTTTGCAATTAAAGTCAAATAAACTGAGTGCCAATGAAAACGCAACACCTAATTTTTTCAAATATTTAGTAGAAAATAGAATTCTGCTTAACATAACTGTTGTTTATTGGTTTAAAACTGAGCAAGGATTCTTTAGACAATTTCAATTTTTTGTACTCTCTATCCACCATTATACCCATACAAATGCACGGGTATTTCGTTTTGGTGCGAATCTCCACACTATCGAGAAAGGCCTCCTTAGATCATACCCCAAACTTCATGCCGCTGGTTGCTGGAAAACCAGGCCATAAATTTTGGAACTCTTGACGGGATTTGTAATCACTTTAGTTATCCTTTACAAAACAAGTCTTTTGAAAATCAATCGTGCAGAGATTCGCGCCAAAACGAAATACCCGTGCATTCATATGAATATAACGGTGAATAGAGAGTTTTAAAAAAGCAGTGGTCTGTGAACTTGTCGAAAGAAACCTTGCTCAGTTTTAAACCAATAAACAATGGTTACGTTAAGTACTGTAGAATTCTATTTTTTACAAAATATTTGAAAAAATTAGGTGTTGCGTTTTCATTGGCACTCAGTATATATCTGACCATCCCAATCAATATAGGTTATCCATGCCCCACAAAGATCATTGTATAAAAACATGGTGCATTACGCGAAAACAGCAACCGGTAAATTATGTACATTCCAAAATATTCATCAGACTAGTAGAACAACTTCGTATCTCAGAAACCACCTTTGCAATCAGGAGTATACAGGACTAGTATCTCCTGCTAATGGGTAGTCCGTCTGACTCTGTACCATGGCTACAAGATAGACAAGTTTGCAAAAGCAAACCTCCAGAGATATACCGCCTAAGCACTCCAAAATTTACCACTGATTGGCATTTCCAAGAAAATGTTGCAAATTAAAATGTCTAGTAACTTTGTAGCACTATTTATTAGAGAATGCCAAGAGAATACAATTTTTGAAAACTTACTACTGGAATGACTTGAGTCAATACCACTAAAGAACCAATTTTGTCTGATATAAGTGAAAAACCCCAACCAAAATTCCATTTCAGCCTCACTGGCTGGACCCACCCCTTTACTACTCTACTGCTGCTACCACCACCACCACCGCTGCCACACTGTCAACCACCAACACCAATAGGCCTATACTGCGGATGTTCTATCAACAACGACGGGTTGATGCAGGGGACAGAGTCAGCAGTCATTTTTACATGAACGAAAATTTTACAGTGATCAGATTCTAGGACCGCAATGTACAACAGCGCAGCCGCTAGTACCAGTACGGTAAACATAAATAGGTCACGGTGCGCCTATTTGGTGGCGTAATGTTTGTTTCAGCTAGGCCCTATTAATTTATGGCGGAATTTTCCGTATTTTTATCTTAAATAATTTCCCTAAAATTATTAATATTGATGACACGATTATAATGATTATTAGTTTGCCAACAAGATTATAATATTGCTAACACGTGTTCAGTCATAATTAAAATCAGTCTACTATACCGTACTAGAATAGATTAAGTAATACTTACCGCAGCGGCACATACATCTACTGACTGCTACTACCGACGTGTTGTACATAGACATAATAACTTTATAGACTGCCACTACCGACAACGCGCTGTACATAGACATTAATAAGTTATAGACTGCTCAGGAATCATGCGAGAACATACATAAAAATAATTTTGTGATGAATAGAAAACGGAACTCTGTATAAATGGGGTGGTTCGATCGACCCCCCCCCCCACCCTGGCTACGCCCCTGGATAAACAGCATTGCTTTATGTGTCAACAAACACACTCGACATGCACACCCGTGAAGGGGCATGATTAAGGCAAACTTTCAACTTTCCAGAGACCAATGTAATATGGTAATTTTCAAAGCTCATGTCATAGAATTCTTTTGGGGATCCTCTCCGAGCGATGGCGATGCAGCTGTAGTATTGACTGAACAAACATCCCACGGAGATTACGGTCATGGTGGATTAAATGGACATATCTAAGCCTCATTACAGGAGATGCGAATGATAGTGACCATGTCGCCAATCTGTGTGCTGTCTCATTACAGAGTAAGTGAATGGAATTGGTGCTAAGGATGGCCACATATTGAAAGTGTGGTCAATAATTTGTGTGCGTGTGTGCGTGCGTTTAAAATTTTACTATAAAAGACTTGTTTGCACAGTTTTTGATAGTATAAATTTAAAAACAGATTACCTTCATTCATTGGAGATTGTCAATTTCCTAAGATGGTTTTCACAGGACAAATTATATTACAGCATAGAATTATTTAGAGGAATGATAGTATGTATACCACATAGTTGCTTTTAGCACATGGAAAACGGTTTTAACACATTTCATTAAATGTGTCCTTTACGTTGCCAATTTGCTAAATATATTGCACAAATACAGAATTAGTTCATTAATAGTTGGAAAGATGTTAGCCCAATGTAAGACCAAAGGGCAGAATGATGTGGGGCCATCCTGTACTGTCAACATTGGGCCAATGTCATGTGATGTATTTTTCGCCAACGTTGGGTGGATGCATTGGCCCAACATGCTGGGCCATGCTGTTACACTTAGATAAAGACCAATGAGCAGAATGATGTTCGGGTAACCTAGACATCAACCCTTGGATCCATATTATTATGTACGCTGGGCCAATGTTGGGCCAAAATAGTCTTATTAAATCTGGTTTGTGATAGAGAAATCATTAAAAAATTACAGCGTCTAATTATAGCGCCAAGGCAAAATGTAGACTAAATTGTTCTAACTGACCAGGAAAATTGTTGGTTGGTGATTTTCCATTTTTCTCATGACAACTGACGTTTATTTTAAACAGATGATGTTGCATGCTCATAGAACAGCTGCACTGTCCTTAGATTTCAACCACCCCTCTTCTCAGCAGACATCTTAAAACCTTAGCATCCACTCAACATCCTAACCACTAAAAAATATCAATAAAAAGACGAAACGAGAATAAATTGATTTCACCATCGTTAGTGACCATGAAAAACTATATGTAACCTCGTGCACGGTAATGCATGCGGTTTCCATAGCAAATTCCCTGTCTTACCCTCGTCTGCAAATACAGCTTCAGGGATGTGTGCACAATATGACTTGTTACATTCTCTAGATTGAAAGATCGATCAACGTCTCTTAAATCACATGAGGCCATAGCAAACTCGAATGATTTGCTTTGATCATTTGATTTTTAGAAAGCTAAGTCAGTCAGTCAGACTGTCAGTCAGTTGATGATTCAGCCAGTCTGTATGTTGCTTAGTTGGTTGGTTGGCGGTTTGTCAGTCAGTCAGTCAGTCAGTCAGTCAGTCAGTCAGTCAGTCAGTCAGTCAGTCAGTCAGTCAGTCAGTCAGTCAGCCAGCCAGCCAGCCAGTCAGTAAGTCAGTCAGTCAGTCAGTCAGTCAGTCAGTCAGCCAGCCAGCCAGCCAGCCAGTCAGTCAGTCACATGGTCGGTATGTTGAGAGAGAGAGAGAGAGAGAGAGAGAGAGAGAGAGAGATGGAAGGATGTATGGGTGCGTGTGTGCATGGATGCGTGGGTGTATGCGCGTGTGTGTGCTGGTGGCTTGATGAGTGGGTTGGTTGGTGGGTGGCTGGGTTGGTGGGTGGCTGGGCTGGTGGGTGGCTGGGTGGCTGGATATGTGAATTGGTGGGTGGATGGATGGATGGATACATGAATGTATTGGTGGGAGCGGTATGGGTGGATGGATGGATAGAATTGATACATACACGTATGCATGGATGGATGAATGGATTGATGGATGAACGGGTGGATGGATGGATGGATGGATGGATGGATGGATAGATGGATGGATGGATGGATGGATGGATGGATGGATGGATGGATGGATGGATGGATGGATGGATAGAATTGATACATACACGTATGGATGAATGGATTGGTGGATGAACGGGTGAATGGATGGATGGATGGATGGATATATGGATGAATGGATGGATGGATGGATGGATGGATGGATGGATGGATGGATGGATGGATGGATGGATGAATGGATGGATGGATGGATGGATGGATGGATGGATGGATAGATGAATGGATGGATAGATGAATGGATGGATGTGTGTGAATGAATGTGTGTGATGGTGGATAGATGGGTAGGTGCGTGGGTGGGAAGATGGAGGGAGGGAAGGACGGATGTTGGATGGATGGCTGGCTGGCTGGCTGGCTGGCTGGCTGGCTGGCTGGATGGATGGATGGATGGAAGCGTGGATGGATGGATGGATGGATGGGGTATGAATGCGTGAATGGGTGGCTTGATGGCTTGGGAGGATGGATGGACGGATGGTGGATGTATGTATGCATGATGGATGGATGGATGATGGAAGGATGGATGGAGGGGGGAAGTGGGCGGATGGGCGGGCAGATGGTTATATGGTTGTAGGGCTGTATAGTTATATGGGTGGATTGATGGATCGATGGATGGATGGATGGGTGGATCGATGAATGGATGGACAGATGGATGAACGAATTGAAGGATGGAAGGGCGGATTTATGGATGGATGGCTTGAGTTGTATGCAGCCAGGCAGAAACGCATGGGGTGATGGGGTGGGGGCTGCAAGCCATGTAAACAGGCAGGCTGGCACACAAGTACGCAAGCAGGCAGGCAGGCAGGCAGGCAGGCAGGCAGGCAGGCAGGCTGACTGGCAGGCAGGCATGCAGGCAGGCAGGCAGGCAGGCAGGCAGGCAGGCAAATAGACAGACAGACGGACGGACGGACGGACTGACTGACTGACTGACTGACTGACTGACTGACTGACTGACTGACTGACTGACTGACTGACTGACTGACTGACTGACTGACTGACTGACTGACTGACTGACTGACTGATTGACTGACTGACTGACTGAATGACTGACTGACTGACTGACTGACTGACTGACTGACTGACTGACTGACTGACTGACTGACTGACTGACGGACGGACGGACGGACAGACATACAGACAGACAAGCTGAGAGGCAGGCAGCCAGGCAGTAGGCCGGTAAGCAGGCTGACAGGCAATCAGGCAGGCAGGCAGGCTAACTGTCTGGCTGGCTGGCAGCTTGCTAAAAGCATAGCTTGATATTTGGATATGGATATCAAAGGACACGTGACAACAGACGACTAATCTTTTCCTAATTAGTGGCCATCCGTGTTTAAACACAATAGTGCTAGTATGCCCAATAAAACGGCTGGATAGGTCTTGTGCAATTTCAGGATGTCGAGCAGCTTGCATGTTATCCGGGTATTGTCATCTTTCTTAGACGTAATATCGCCCTCCGGCAATAAAAATGATTAAATAATGCGCGTGTTGAAGGATTGTTATCAGTGTTATCGAGGCAGCAAACCTGCCAATAATAAAGCCCTGAACTGGACATCTGACACCCCATATTCCCTCAACATTTCATTTATCGGACGGATTTATCCTCGGGCATTCTTGTAAGATCAAACTGGAACATTCCATTCACAGCTTGCGCTGGGTTTCACTATATACGATTCTAGCAATACTTATTAAGGCAGACGAGTAAACCATCAGGCTACAATAGTGTTGTTTGGATTATCATATTTCGTGGTCTGCTTCATAACATGCGCTCACATACAATTTTGGGAAATTGTTTGACATTTCATTCTTTGCACACACATATTTTTCTGTCAATTATGTAAATCACTCTTAGTAATCTGCCCTGTAGGTGGGGCTTAGAATATACCTTCCGTATCCTCTGCGTGTCGTAAGAGGCGACTAAAGGAGGTAAGGGTGAGGTAACCCTGACAGAAACCTCGAGTGCTGTAGACGGAGGTTCCAGGCCGCACGGCGCACTCTAATAAACCATGGATCCACGCACCTAACGCTTATGATCATGTCGATAGTCACTTACAGGACTGGCGGTATGATCAGCGAACGAAAAGAAGAAGACTCATAGTAATTTGAAACAATGTCCAGGGATAAATAATATTATGCTTTAATATTCCGTTTAGTATCATGAATACAACATTCATAACTTAAAAGAGGATATATTAAGTAACGCATTTCTGGGGAAAATAAATGTTTCGTTGTGACACCCCATTAATGCGAGTGTCAGTCAGTGACACTTAACTAAATTCGCAGAAGATAGATTGGAGTCTTGTTTGGTGATTTTCTGGTTAGAACACACAACACTTCAAATTGTGTAGCAAAGTGGCATCTATATAGTCTGGATTTATAACTTATAAGAGCGTGGAGGCTTGGATCTAATCAATGGCAGTTAATCAAGGGATGGGCTGTCTAGAAGTATTATCATTATATAATTGGACATTTATTAACACTCGGCTATTTACACTAACTTGCAACACCCGCATCATCGTTTTAGCTATGGTAAGCGACTTTTATATAGATAATATAGTCACAGGTCACCGCCATTTTAGTACTTGTATTTAACTCGTGTCTCATTGAAGTTTGCAACAGACCACTCACACCTTCAAACTGGTTATTAAAGGGAAGTAGGTTGGACTGAATTTATGTCTTAAGTAGAAGTAAGCATGTGCTTCCGTCTTATAAGAAATGGATAACCCTTGAAAGACACATTTTCTTTCCCTCATAAAATGCAACACAACAGCTGAGAAGTACATTGCGATGCGTCTACCCTCGTTACTGCAGACATATAATGATGATATGGCCATTCTGTGATATTTACATCGCAATAAACGTCGACTTATTTGTGACAAGATGTGGATGCCATTTCCCTTGTGTAGCTGGGCGATTTGTCATCTGGTAGAGGAGTACTCATATTTTGATCTGCATGACCATATAGTCTTGATATACCAAAATTCTCGCAATTCTTTTTTGTCTAAACTTAGCCATCTCCACAGCTTCGGAGATTGGTCGGATTTGAAAATACACTGATGCTAGCCTTCCAGATCAATGTATAGATGTGAACAACGTCATTATTAGCAGAACAAAGTTATCCTTTTTCCAAGCCAGCACTATCCAATCAATAACTATTCAAACAAGCAAAGTGTTTAAATAACAAAAGTGTCTGAGATAGAGATGTGTCTACACATGGAGAATTGTTTGAATGTATTGATATATTCTGTATGGTCACTTCTTCTTATTTCTTCTTTTCGATCGCTGGTATCACACTTGGAGAGCCGTTCTCAAGATGAAATCTGTGGTTTTCAGCAGTTCTTCCACAGGCCCATACAGCGTTTCAAGAAAAGAGGTTGACAAAGGCCAAATCTCTTCTCTCAGCAGCGAATACGTACTGTAACATTGAAGTATGTGCTCAGTGGTCTGTTCTGCTTCTCCACACGGACAAGCGGGCGATGTCGTAAGATGGAACCGCCTGTACATGTGTTGGTTTAGTCTGTTGTGTCCAGTTCTGAGACGAAAAATGGTCACTTGCTCTGGCCTCGAGAGATGATGGTAGGCATCTTCTGATCGAGTTGTTCTATAGAGTGACTTGATGATAGTCTTCATTTGTGTATGCTCACGTCTAATGACTCTTGATTGGTTTGGTGACAGCTATACTATTAAGATTCACACCAGCTCATGAATGTCAGACTACAAATGCTGCTGTGTACACCAGAGTCTAGTTAATCCTGCAACCCTTGAAATGTCAGTGTCTGAACTTAAAACAACTGTGCAGGACAGCGGGTGTGTATTCTGAAGCTAATTTGACCGAAACATCTTGCTCAACTGGGCAGGAGAAGTTCCAATCAATTAAGTTTTAAATATTAAATATAATAATTCTTACATCAATGCATATGTAATTTCTGGGTTGTAACGTCTATGGCGTCACCACATGTAAATAATGCCCTACAGCGACGAGTGTCTTTGTAGAACGGGAGGTATTTTGTCCAGATGTTTGAAAAGAAAACCACAATGGTGTGATCTCTAAGTAGAGATGGATATTATAGACGGTGACACCAAATTGTGTTTATTATTTTCGTCTTAGGTATGCTTTACATAGGAAGAAACACATTTTGTTCAGAAATGTTGTACCATATTGTAGAAGAGGGTATCTATGATCATACGTCTTTCTACTGGAGACAACCAAAGATGCTTTGATTATAGACAGCTTATACATACTAACTATGGAGCGAACACACACACGTACGCATCCACGCACGTACGCACATACGCACGCACGCACGTACGCACACACGCATGCACTCACGCTCGCACGCACACATACACTCGCACAAGCACCATCGTCACAGCATTCACCCTTCCAATAGTGTGTCCACACATACACCCATTCCATTTACTTAGTATGTAATGAGAGAGCAAACAGATCGGTGATCACTACCACTATTATTTATTTCTCTAATAAGGCTTGAATTTGTTCATTTAATCGATCCTGGCTGCAATCTATCGTGGATACGTGTTAAGACAATCCATCAATAGTACAGCTGTATCTCAATCTGGCAGATAACTAACTTGAAGAATTCCATGTCTCTGAGCTATTGTCTGTTTGCATTAATCAAGTGCATACCTAATTTATGTGTGAGACTGCGGTTAGTAACACATGAAACAATGTAGGTAATGGACCTTTCCATTTGTAGCTATGCCCCGCCCACCACTAGCTAAGCTCCACTCACACCTCTCCGTGTTGGGATTGATCGATCCCCGAATGCCCTAGCTATCCATTTCCTGAAAACTATACAGTCAAATTAGTCTCAAAATATTCAACAGAATATTTATTAAATAGTAAAAGCAAACAATTTGTACAACAGCGCATAGACCGTCATCAAATATGCGTTCGTGACGTACTTATCGACATCATTCATGACGTCATCCATTATGATGTCATTCTACACATCAGGTAGATGATTATGACGTTATATGATGGGCTTATACTCTGGAAAGGTGAATTAGCACCACCTCGGTAGCACGAGCAATAACCAAATGATCATTTGTCAGTCGATGACATAAGAACTATATTGCTTTGCATATTTTTTGTAATCAACGATTTGTATTTACCATGCCATGGCTGAAGCTGATCAAAACATGTGCTCATTGAAAAACGGTCATTGCGGTGGCCTTGTGCAATTGCATGCCAAGAGAGTATTTTCTCAAATTTTAGCAATTGAGTTGCTGGGATGCTTAGGGAAGCAGTCATTCAAGGGGAAAACGAGTAGTATCCCCTTGGTCTGCCTCAAGACCACTACATATGTCGGATTTGGCTGGCTTCGCCATGAACATGTTAAAGCAGAAAGAAAGATAAGTATGTGATCTGATCGCCTGCGCTCGTCAATGGAGCATTTTCTGTGGTATTTTATTGTCAGATGTGAGTGTCTTTGAACAGTTGACAAATTATATCGATATGACATATTAAATACCAAGATAAGTATGTGATCTGCTCGCCTGCACTCGCCAATGGAGCATTTTCTGTGGTATTTTATCGTCAGATGTGAGAGTGTCTTTGAACAGTTGACAAATTATATCGATATGACATATTAAATTCCCAGATAAGTATGTGATCTGATCGCCTGCGCTCGTCAATGGAGCATTTTCTGTGGTATTTTATCGTCAGATGTGAGAGTGCCTTTGAACAGTTGATAAATTATATCGATATGACGTATTAAGTACCACGTTAAAAAGCCAAAGCCGGTAATTATGGAGATTCTTGATGCATTCTGTTCATGTCCCCGAAGACGCCTCTTAGAATTTCATATATCATATGCATTTTCCAAAGAAAATTGCGCAATGACATTTGGCACTTTCTTATGAGAAAAGAGCAAATAAACGGATCATTAGAGTGGATGGATTCTGTCTTCATTTATAAATCATGATAATTAAGTCGGCTATTGGCTTGTGTTTGTCAATTCCTTACATTAAGCCAAGCACTAAAATTGATCATTCCCATGGTTAAGCATGAATCGACTTTCTGTGTTTGCTTATCTGATGTGATTATTCAGGGTCACAGCTAAACAGTGTCAGATAACGCTTTCAGCTGCGTGTTAATGTGTGAATCTACGCCATTAATGAACATGATGATGTCAGAAATAGTATTATCCTTTAGGCAATTTTGTATTATTACGGGCACCAGTGCTCTTATGATAACGAGATCGATATTAAAGGTTATGGTTCAAATCATAGGCCTGTCCGATGCCTGCCCATGTGTACAGCTGCTCATGTAGTGGAGGAGGATCAGGGTGTGTGAAAAAAACTCATTAATCATGTATTTAGCTTAACCGTTTGGACGCAAAATGCCAAAGCGAAGGGTCAACTGAGCTCATACAATGGCGGCCTTTCGCCTGTCTGTCTGTCTGTCTGTCTGTCTGTCTGTCTGTCTGTCTGTCTGTCTGTCTGTCTGTCTGCCTGTCTGTCTGTCTGTCTGTCTGTCTGTCTGTCTGTCTGTCTGTCTGTGTGTCTGTCTGTCTGCCTGCCTGCCTGTCTGTCTGTCTGTCTGTCTGTCTGTCTGTCTGTCGCTCTCTCTCCCTCTCTCTCTCGCTCTCCGTCCGTCCGTCCGTCCGTCCGTCCGTCCGTCCGTCCATCGTCTGTCAGTCTGTCTGTTTGTCTGTACTCTGTCCATCAATGTTTTTATTTAAAACCCTAATCCGCATAAACGCTCGACCGATTTTAATCAAACTTGGCTGAGAGGATCCTAGGATGGTAGGTCTCAGAACTCGTATACAGAATTTTGATTCAACAATTTTTTTCGGCGACCATCTTGGATTTTATGAAAATTTCTGGAAATCAATTAAAAGCCTGAGCCGCATTAACCACATAGCCGATTTCACTCAAACTCAGTGGGAAGGACTTTAGACTGGTATGCTTCAGAAGTTGTATACAGAATTTTGATTGGACAACATTTTCGGTGAGCATCTTGTATTTTAAAAAAATGGCAAGAAATCGTGTAAAATGCTACTCCTCATTAACTCATATGGCAATTCCAGCCATACTTTGCTTGAAGGATACTACATAAGGTGGGAGGCTTTAAAACTTGTATACAGAATTTTGATTGCTCAGTTTCTCAAGTGGCCATCTTGGATTTTCTGAAAATCAGTTAAAAGCCTACTCGTACTTAGCCACTTTGCCCGATTTCAAGCAAACTCTGTTGGAAGTACCCTAGATATGTATCCTTCAGAACATGCATACAGATTCTTGAAGCTTCACTATTTTCAGTGGCCATCTTTAATTTTTTTTTTTTTTCGGGAAAACAGTTAAAAGGCTACTTACTACGCATCTCAAGGACAAGTAGCTGAAAGGACCCTAGGGGTGTGTGCTTCAGAGCTCGTAGGCATAATTTTGATTGGTTAATTTTTCACTGGCCTGCATCTTAAATTTTCCAAACAATGGCCGAGAATTGATTTCATTCGATGGACCCTATTGTGGTAGGATCCAGAACATGTATTCAGAATTTTGATTGGTCAATTTTTACAGTGACCATTTTGGCTTCCCAGACAATTTTTGGAAATCATTTAAAAGGCTACTCCTCATTAACCGCTTGTTCAATTTCAACCAAATCAGCTTGATGGACCCTAGGCTCGTACACTTCAGAACATGTATACATAATTTTGACCGCTTGATTTTATTGGATGGGCATCTTGGATTTTCAGGAAAATAAGAATACGTTTAAGATGCTATTCCGCATTAACCTATTGGGCAATTTAAACCAAATTTGGTGGGAAGGATGCGATTGTGGTAGCCTCTAGAAGTCATATTCCCAAGTTTGATAGGTCAATGTTTTGTTGGCCATCATTGATTTTCTACAAATTGTCGAGAACCATCTGAAAATGGTTCTCCTTAATCAACAGCCTGATTTCAGCATAACTTTTGTTGAACGATTTTGTGGCGTAGGCTTCAAAATATCAACTGAGAATCTGAATTGGTTTATTTTTTTGGTGGCCATCCTGGATTTTCTGAAAATTCTCCATCATGTCTACTTAAATGCAAATGGTCCATATGAGCGTCAAATGAAACGAATTTGACTGGGAGCTCTTACTGCCTATTACCTGGATGATTGTTTTAAAATTGAGATTGTTGGAAGTCAGTTTTGAACGGGTTAAGTGTCTACAGATCTGGTATGTTGGTATGGATAATGTGTCAGTGGTACTGTGTATACATGTCTGTATTCGTCTTGAAAAGCTGATAGTGAACTATGTGGTTATCATTGATATTAGTTTCAGGCAAACTCGTTTTCAATAAGATCAAAACGACATGGAGAAAAGTCTCTTGAAATCCAGCCATGTTATCCATTTGGGTGACAAATGGCACACACCGCATGCATCAGAATAACCATTGATATCAGCGATGGTTCCTGAAGATGACCATTATCCGCAGTTCCTTATCTCTATATATCTGAAGTGACAATTTAATGTGAAATCAGGACAATTAGTGTTCTGTCTGTTGGTCTGTCAAAGTATTGACAGCGATACAAACATACCAGTTAGGTGCTTTCCAGTTTGCTGGCTTTAAAGACAACACGAAATGCAGAAAGAAACTTAATCATAACAACGATGTGGAATGTAAACACATATAAATCGCGTCAGACCAATACATGCTGACATGAATCGTTAAAAGTGATCTATCATAATGGTGGTATTCGACGTGTCAGTCAAGTATTATCTGATACATTAGTCAGTAGGTGTCTGACGTCACAGCCATACATACATACATAGTGTATCTATGCCAGAATTGGCTATCCGTGATGGATTTTACAAAGTATTATACATTCTCTTGATATTTAAATAACTCATTAGACCGCAAGTCGTTGCTGCCATTGGAAGCAATATCATCCAGGCAAATTAGTTTCAAAATATTCAATAGCTTACCTGTACAGTTACTACATCACCCAACAGAGATTAGGAAATTTAAAGATAACGTTTACAAAAGCTGTAATATGAGGTTTTGGTTGAGAACATGCTTCTATAACTCAACATATGAAAACGCTGACCGGCATGCACGCACGCATGCACGCATGCATTCACGTACGTGTACATGTACGTATGTAACACCCACATACATGCACGTACTAATGCACGCACAATCGCACATTATTTTTCCAGCATCACACCGTTCACACTTCCAGTAATGTGCCTGTTTTAAACACCAATACCAGTCACTGACTGTGTCTTGAAACGAACAAAGGGATTGCCGTCCATGTTCAAAATAATTCATGTTTCCTGTAACGACGATTGAATTTGTCCATTTAATCGATCATGGCTCTAATCTATCTGAGATGTTTGTTAAGACAATCCGGAAATAGTACAGCAGCAACACGATCTGGTAGATAAATTACAGAAAAGATGCAGGGCCTTAAAGAATTACAATACTGTAATGCCTTTATCTCTGTGTTAGTGTCAGTTTGCATTAGGCAGACGGCTGCCGGGTTTTTCGAGTGAACCTGCGGCTTATAATACAGACAGAACATGCTGTTAATCCCAGTCACCTCAGGAACAGAGGCAGAAACAAAATAATAGCCTTGCATGGTATGGGAACTATATTGATTTGCATACTGGTTGTAATCACGTAATTTATTTAATGATCTAACTCTATTATGAAGTCATTAACCCCTTTTGTGCCGAGTTAAACCTTTAATTGTCAAACTGGCAAAAATTGCTGTGCAGTTGTGCTGGGAAACGTACATTTATAGGCCAAAAGAATACTATTTTTGAAAATTTACCACTGGAATGACTGGCTCGGGAAGTCATTCCAGTGGTAAATTTTCAAAGATAGTATACTAATGGCCTACAAATGGACACTAACTAGGCTGAAAATTCGCTTTTCTTAGCCATTCATCCAATGGTTTGGACCACCAACACAGGCATCTGTAGTGGCCATGAGGAATACTCATTTGCATGAGAGCAGAAAATTATAATTTTTGGAAATTTAAGTGCGAGAATTATACTCTTCTTGGAAAGGATCTACACCGTTAAAGGGTTAATTGTTATCAGCATCACTTGGAGCGCCTTGGGTCGCTGTTAACACATGCGGGGATAAACATACAATGGCAAATTTTAAGATAAGAATATCAAACTAGGTGATTACGGAATAGCAGATTACTCTCTGTCACAATTCAAAACTGTACCACCTTGTAATTTGTAAATATTGATCACCTATTGCTTTTCGAACACCATATAGATTTATTTTGGTATGCGGATTGACAAGGTTTATAAATTGGTGGTTGTTGGCATAAACGTTGGTTCATACGTCTGAAACGGGCATTCACGGGCAGACGTTAGCATGTCACCTCTGCTTAGATTCATTGCTACATAAAGTACAAACCTCGCCCATGACTGATGTATCTGTTTATGTTCGTCGGCTAACGAGAGTGTATTGAAGCTGGAGAGGAATACATAAGCCTACCTTCCACTTAAGATAAGTCGAAACTGCTTTGAGATCAGCGAGCGACAATATTAGATTTTGATTATATAAAATTATAGGACATAATTTCGTAATACCCATTACATCATGAATTCATTTTGTCATCTAATACATACGTTGTTATTTAGAAGTGAATCTGTAGTTGTTTGTGTTGCTCATGTTGAGATCACATGACACATTGGGTTAAATAAACTAGGTTAGTTCGATTACACACTCTGTGATTTCTCTATGTAGTTGATTAGACTGGAACGGTACTAATCCCAGTATCCAGATAATTGGTATGTTGTGTCGTGACCGACCTGGCAGGTCAAATATCGTGACAATCCTTTTGAAACGTTACCACCGAGCCAGTCATTTAAATTGTAAATTTTCATAAATAGTCTTTTCTTGATCTGCAAATGGACATAACGCAGAACAACCGCAAAGGAGGATTTTGGCCAGCTTCACCATGATAGAGTTAAAGTTGAACGACAATTTCATCATCTGATTATGCGCGTGGGTCAATGGAACATATTTTTCTCTGCGTTATTTTACCACCAGAGATAGGAGTGTCTTTGAACAGATAAAAAGATTATTGAGATATTGCATATTTCATACCAGATCCAAAAACTGTAGCAAATCATTAACAGAATATTTGATGCATTCGTCTCCCTTCGTAGTGATAGTTCTTAGATATTGATAAGGTCAACGGTTTTTTTAAAATATAATGTACGAATGACTTGTGCCGTGTTCTTTAATGAGCTTGGGAATGAGCAAATAAACGAGTCATTAGAGCGGATTATGTCTTCATGTATAAATCATAATAAGTAAGAAAGAGTATCCTTTGTGTGCCAATTCTTGAAAATAGTTCCAGTATCAAGAGTGATCAGAACTGCGTTTAACCAGCAACCATCTAAAACGTGTCAGATAGTGTATTCAGCAGCAAGTTAATGTTTGAGTGATCCACTATCATTGAGCAGAATGATGGCAGACACAATGTAATTAGGTAGGTAATATTGTAATTTTACTGTCTGTCACTATGCGACATCTGTGCTCCTACCTGACACAGTTGAATGACACTCACTTAAGTGTGCAGGTATACACAATGTATATTCCTCCATATTAAACGATGTGTAAAACAGCATGTGGAGTGGGTGAGTCTCGTGATGCATGCCACATTCATTGGGCATGTATCAAGTATTTAGTCTAAGTGTCCAGAGATCTGTCATGTTAGTGTAACTATTGAATCAGGGGTAGTGTGTATACACGACTCTGTTCAACTTGAACAGATTGCGGTTGATCTATGCCCTTGAGATGCAATTATGACAGGCCCATGCTATATGTTGTTGTTGCAAAAAGTTGCTGCCTTAATATCCAGCAATAGCAGATACTCCCTCTTATCAAACTGAACAGAGAATTGTATCGAGATGGAACTGCTAACGCCTGTCTTATTGCGTATTCTCGAGATAAAAGTGAAAGGACCTATTATCACTTCTAGAACTACGAGTCCCAGTGTGTGTGCGTGCGTGCGTGCGTGCTTGTATAATTCATTGGGTGTAGACGTGTTTTGTTTATTACTATAGAAATTTTCATTTGGCTCTTCCTGTCATAATTATATCCAGCTGAGTAGCTGACAAACTGAGTGATGCGACAAGAACGGAAAATTACTACGAAAGCATAATAACTACTTCTTGTGAGAAATGTGATTTTTCTTACATTTATAACAATTTAAAAGATTTTTTTTGTATTGCATGCACCTGGTTGCCAGAAAGATGTCAACCTGCGTCTATTTGTTTGGCAGCATATGTATTGTTAAATGAAATCATTACCTCACATCTGCCACTATTTGAGCTGACTATTTGTCTATTGGTGATATTGTTTGTCTATGAGACAATTCTCATGAAAAGCCTAATTAAGAAGTGTGTTCAATACAACCACACGCCTCACATACTATGTTTGCCACTTGGATTTTATAAATAGATCCTTGTGGATAATTCACCTTTCCAGAGTACCCACCCATCATATGACGTCATAATAAACTGTGTGATGTGTACAGTGACATCATATTGAATGACATCATGAATGACTTCGATAAGTACGTCACGAACGCATATTTGAAGACGGTCTATGCCTTGTTGTACAAATTCTTTGCTTTTCCTATTTAATACATATTCTGTTGAATATTTTGAAACTAATTTGACTGGGCGCTGTTGCTGCCATAGGCAGCAACAGCACCCAGTCAAATTAGTTACAAAATATTCAACAGCTTCCCTGTATAGTTTTCAAGAAATTGATAGCTAGGGCATTCGGGGATCGATCAATCCCAACACGGCGAGGTGTGGGTGGAGCTTAGCTAGTGATGGGCGGGGCATAGCTAAAATGGAAAGGTCCATTCCTTACTGTCTTGTAAGTCTGTCAAGTGACGCACATGGCTGATGTGTGTATTTAAAGATGGTGTTGTCTTCTTTCTAATAATTGTTATTCACACATTTATAAAATGTTGTTCCGGATTAAAACGAATTTTTGTTCAGTAAATTAAGAACTTTAAATATATTTTTGGGGCAATCTGTAAATTAAGAGTTTGGTTGAAAACACGCTTATGTATGCCTAACTAAAATATGAAAACGTGCTCGGTACGCACACACGCATGCATGCACGCACTCACTCATGCACGCACGCACACAAGAATTTCCGCACTTATGAACTCACGCCCGCACGCATGCACATTATCTTTTAGTCATCGCAACGTTCCAACTTCCAATAATGTGCCCAAATTAAGCAGCAATTCCATTCACTTATTCTGTAATGAGAGAGCAAACAGAATGACGGCCATGGACACTAGTATTCCCATCTCCTGTAATGAAGCGTGCATGTGTCCATTTAATCAATCATGGATGGACCCTCTGTGTGGTGTTTATTCAAACCTTCGGTCAGTTGTACAGCTGCATCACCCGTTTTCAGATAAATAACATGAGAAATACCTTGGTATGACATTGACGGATTACCGTAATGCCCGTATCTCCGAGATATTGCCAGTTTGCAATAATCAGGCGCATGCAGTGTTTATACAGGGAGAAATGCTGTTAATCACCCTCATCTCAGTAACAGAAGCAGAAACAACATAATTATTGTGCAATCCATGACATGAACACTGTATTGGATAGCATACTGTTTGTAATCACAAATTTCCTTTACAGATAATTGACCCGTTTATGGCTAAGTTTTGCTAAAATTATTAATCTATGTGCGTGTTGAAAACCGGTCACTGTAGCGGTCTAGGGGAATGCCACTTTGCAGGCCAAGAGAAGCCTATTTTTGAAATGTTATCATTGGAATGACTGTATCGTTCATCGAACCAGGTATTCATTTGTTAAAATGGCAAATATAGTCGTCTATTAGTCTGTAAACGGACTGTAGACGTCGGATTTGACCGACTTCGTAATGAAAAGGTTAAACTGGAAATATAATTGTTAGTTGTCTGATTGTGAGCGCTCGTCAATGGACCATTCTCTGTGATATGTTATCGTCAAAGGTGAGCGTGCCTTTGAACATGTGACGCATTACATAGATATTGCATATTAAATACTAGATCAAAACACATAGCCGGCCAGTATGGACATGCAGAAGAGCCCTCTTAGAAATTGATACGGCAACTGCGTTTTATCTAAATATAATTGACGAATGCCATTTCACAAGCTCATTTTATGAGCAAACAAATGAGCAGTTGAAATGATCAATAGAGTGGATTATGTCTTCATTTATAAATCATGATAATTATGAACGCGTGTTTGCTTCTCTAATGTGATTATTCAGGGTGAAATCTAAACAATGTCAGATAACGCTTTCAGCTGCTTCTTAATATCGGGTATACGCCATCATTGGGAATAGCAATGACAGATACGTCGTTGATTGTGGATTGTGTTGCATTCATTGACTTAGCCATAAGACTGCTAAATGGTACCACCGTCACCAACCAAGTGCTGCATTGTTAATAAATATGACCCATCTGCCGAAAAAGCCAAGGAAGATTCTTTTCTGACCTATTCTTTCTATGCTGATCTGTGGTCTACCATCAGCATTGCAGCCAGATGGTAACTGTTTGTATGCGCCCGCGCGCGTGTGTGTGTGTGCGTGTGCGTCTGCGTGTGTGCGTGCGTGCGTGCGTGCGCACGTACGTGCGTGCGTGCGTGCGAGATGTGTGCGTGCGTGCGTGCGTGCGTGCGTGCGTGCGTGCGTGCGTGCGTGCGTGCGTGCGTGCGTGCGTGCGTGCGTGAGTGAGTGAGTGCGTGCGTGCGAGCGTGCATTTCCTTAAGATGTATGTTCATTTCCTTAGGATGTATGTACATTTCGTTAAGACGTGTGTGGATGCCTCTTAATTACTGTGTGTGTGTGTGTGTGTGTGCATTTCCTTAAGATGTGTGTGCATTTCCTTAAGATGTCTGTACACTACTTCTTAATTACTATTATTTGTGTGCGTTTACCTCGTAGGCTTCTACCCATGCGGGTGATTCTATGTCCACACTCCTTATTAGGTACGTAAATAATAACCTCGTAAGGACATGCCCCAATAAATCTGGTCCGTAGGCGCGCGCGCGCGTGCGTACATGTGTGCGTGCGTGCGTGCGTGCGTGTGGGTGAACATTTCGAGTCTTATTCGGTAGTAAGGATAGATACTCTGGAAATGTGAATTACTGGAAGGGAATACCATCATTGTGTCATCGTGAGCTGTTAATATGATGGATAGAGCCGTCTGTTACGTTATGTATGTTGCTGCCATACCAGATTTACTGCGCACACCTTCAATTCACCTTTCCAGAGTATCCATCCATCATCTGACCTTGTATGCCTTCATAATCAGATCAGCGCGTGTATGATGACGTCACAATCATTACGTCACAAAGGGTTCCATATAGACCATCATCAAATCTCAAACAGTCCGACACGTTGTATGAATTGTATGTCTTTGTAATTCCTTACTATTTAATAAACATGCTTAGTCAGCAACAGCGCCCGGTCAAATTAGTTTCAAAATATTCAACAGCTTACCTGTGTAGCTTTTTGGAAATTGATAGTCAGGGTGTTCCGAGATCGATCGATCCAACACGAGCGAGGTGTGGGCGGAGCTTAGCTAGTGATGGGCGGGGCATAGAAAAAATCGGAAAGGTCCATTGTTACATTTACTGATTATTTTAAAATGGAATTGATGCAAGCGGGTCATTAGATATGGCTAGTGTTGTATTGAGTGAACAAATGCAGCTGTTTAATTACCTGTCTGCTAAAGCAATGTGCAGGTAAATAGATGAACGCCTACTTGTTGCCATTTCAGGTTAAATTCCTCACACATATTTCGTAAGCTCGAAATGGCACCTAATGTGAGTGTGTATTTATCACATATGGCATTGTTATTTCGAATCTTCATGGGAATTCTGTCCATTTCTGTGCTATTGTACATTATCATTTCGTGTATGTAGTAGCGATTCACAACTACGAGTTCTAACCAAATACGCAACAAAATATAGTTGCAAACACACCATTTTATTATCTCAGATCTTAGATATTATTTTTAAATGATCTTATAACATTTTGAAGATTTCAGTTCAAATTGTATTAAACTCTTGCATTCGAAAGCATTTTAACGGTAGTAAAATAACTTCATAAGCGGTACTGTTACTCCATCGCTGCTAGGGGGCATCACTAGTGCGCGAATTTATTATACTAGTTTGGTGTAAAATACTATGTAATTATAAATGAATTCACCTTTCCAAAATATCGATCTACCATCTGACGTCATATGACGTCATAATCAGCTAAGAAGCGTGTGAGATGACATCATAATGATTCCGTTATAAATGATTCTATCTGGCCCGTCTTTAACTCTTAATAGTCCGATACGTTGTACGAGTTGCATGTCTCTACTATTTAATGAACATACTGTTGAATATTTCGAAACTAATTTGACTGGACGCTGTTGCTGCCATAGGCAGAAACCGCGTCCTGTCAAATTAGTTTCAAAATATCCAATAGCTTACCTGTAAATTTCTGGAAATTTATAGTCAGGGAGTTCAGAGATCGATCGATCCCAACACGAGCTAGGTGTGGGTGGAGCATAGATGGAGATGGGTGGGGCATAGCAAAAATGGAAAGGACCATTTTCTGCAAGAGAATACAAGCTTGATTATGTGATAAAATAATGGAGCAATCAAGCAGCGGAATGCTTACTATTATGGATGAATTTATGGAGAAATAATTACGCTGGCCAACATATGTTGCTTGTGTATGTTGAAGTGTGGGCCCTCTATTAACATTATTTAAAATCACAAGGAAGTGCTTGATTTAACACTTTAGCCATTAACACGACCGAACTTATAATATGGGAAGGGGGGGGGAGGACAAGGGAAACACCTCTGTAATGCCTGCATGGGCTGTGGGGGGGGGGGGGGGGGCGTCGTTTGAGTTGTCAAATTATGATAAAGGATCATGGAAGCATTAGAAAACTTATTAAATATTCTCCAGGGCTTCCATATACTTTTCAAAACATACTAATTTGGGGCATCCAATTTAATAGCCATTCGAGGCCAAATATGAGATATGGAAGTACAAAAATGTTCAGAGTTTAGATTGAATATTCGATAATTCGTTATAGTGTATAAAGTGTATGTTCTACCCCACTTAATTGCGCTAACCATTTGAACACTGAATGCCCAGAATCCCAAGTTTACGCTGCGCAACGTGTTGTTGCCATAGCAACATATCCCATTCACATTAGTCTCAAACTACGCAAAATAAAGGGTATTAAGTTGTAAAGGATTTTGGTGTTAGATGTAATTCAGCTTCAAAGGCGTAATGAATCAAAATAATGTAAGAGGCTCTTCTTATTTATTTACATGGAACATATTTAGTACACCCCCTGTACTGGACCTTTACGGTTTTAGCTATGCCACACCCATCTCTAGCTAAGCTCCACCCACACCTCTCACGTGTTGGAATCGGTCGATCGCTGAACACCCTGACTATCAATTTCCAAACAAATACAAAGGTATATTTGAAACTAATTTTACTGTGCGCTGTTGCTGTTGCGCCAGGATAAAGAAGTTTCAAAATATTCAACAGCATATTTATTAAATAGCAAATAATTACAAAGACATACAATTTATACAGCGTGTCAGACTCTTTGAGATTTGATATCTATCTATATGGAACCCTTTGTGACGTAATGATTGTGACGTCATCATACACGTGCTGAGCTGATTATGACGTAATTATGTCAGCAGTCAGAATGTGAAGCAGATTATTAGAATTATGAACTCCCATACACCCACTGATGGAATCCCGGTCTGTGATTACATTTCCTTCATCCAAAGTGATAAACAGCATTCATATTGCATAACGTTCCTTAAGTCAGATATCAATGTAAGGAATTTTGAATTCCCATTATAGTGTAGCTCAAAAGGCTAATGCATTTTGATACTAAGTTTAAAATTCTATGACATCAGATTTCGGCATGCAAATATCTATGTCTTCATAACCTGGACATCTGCTCAGTGGGTTTTCCAAAGACCCTGATATCACCATACTCTTGGATAAGAGTTCTGGCATACTATGACCCTGCTATCACCATACTCTTGGATAAGAGTTCTGGCATACTATAACCCTGCTATCATGATACTCTTGGATAAGAGTTCTGGCATACTATGACCCTGCTATCACCATACTCTTGTATAAGAGTTCTGGCATACTATGACCCTGCTATCACGATACTCTTGGATAAGAGTTCTGGCATACTATGACCCTGCTATCACCATACTCTTGGATAAGAGTTCTGGCATACTATAACCCTGCTATCACCATACTCTTGGATAAGAGTTCTGGCATACTATAACCATGATATCACCATACTCTTGGATAAGAGTTCTGGCATACTATGACCCTGCTATCACCATACTCTTGTATAAGAGTTCTGGCATACTATGACCCTGCTATCACCATACTCTTGGATAAGAGTTCTGGCATACTATGACCCTGCTATCACCATACTCTTGGATAAGAGTTCTGGCATACTATAACCCTGCTATCACGATACTCTTGGATAAGAGTTCTGACATACTATGACCCTGTTATCACCATACTCTTGGATAAGAGTTCTGGCATACTATGACCCTGCCATCACCATACTCTTGGATAAGAGTTCTAGCATACTATGACCCTGATATCACCATACTCTTGGATAAGAGTTCTGGCATACTATGACCCTGCTATCACCATACTCTTGGATAAGAGTTCTGGCATACTATGACCCTGCTATCACCATACTCTTGGATACGAGTTCTGACATACTATGACCCTGTTATCACCATACTCTTGGATAAGAGTTCCGACATACTATGACCCTGTTATCACCATACTCTTGGATAAGAGTTCTAGCATACTATGATCCTGATATCACCATACTCTTGGATAAGAGTTCTAGCATCATCTGCACGACTACACTTGACTACGTTTCTTGGGCATAGAGCGAAGAAGTTATTTGTCTGGTACATATCAATAACCCCTCTTATGTCATTAACCCCTCTTATGTTATTAACCCCTCTTATGTCATTAACCCCTCTTATGTTATTAACCACTCTTATGTCATTAACCCCTCATGTCATTAACCACTCTTATGTCATTAACCACTCTTATGTCATTAACCCCTCTTATGTCATTAACCCCGCTTATGTTATTAACCCCTCTTATGTCATTAACCCCTCTTATGTTATTAACCCCTCTTATGTCATTAACCCCGCTTATGTTATTAACGCATCTTATGTCATTAACCACTCTTATGTCATTAACCCCTCTTATGTCATTAACCCCGCTTATGTTATTAACCCATCTTATGTCGTTAACCCCTCTTATGTCATTAACCCCTCATGTCATTAACCACTCTTATGTCATTAACCCCTCTTATGTCATTAACCCCTCATGTCATTAACCCCTCTTATGTCATTAACCACTCTTATGTCATTAACCCCTCTTATGTCATTAACCCCGCTTATGTTATTAACCCCTCTTATGTCATTAACCCCTCTTATGTTATTAACCCCTCTTATGTCATTAACCACTCTTATGTCATTAACCCCTCTTATGTCATTAACCCCGCTTATGTTATTAACCCATCTTATGTCGTTAACCCCTCTTATGTCATTAACCCCTCTTATGTCATTAACCCCTCTTATGTCATTAACCACTCTTATGTCATTAACCCCTCTTATGTCATTAACCCCGCTTATGTTATTAACCCATCTTATGTCGTTAACCCCTCTTATGTCATTAACCCCTCTTATGTCATTAACCACTCTTATGTCATTAACCCCGCTTATGTTATTAACCCATCTTATGTCGTTAACCCCTCTTATGTCATTAACCCCTCTTATGTCATTAACCACTCATGTCATTAACCCCTCTTATGTCATTAACCCCGCTTATGTTATTAACCCATCTTATGTCGTTAACCCCTCTTATGTCATTAACCCCTCTTATGTCATTAACCACTCATGTCATTAACCCCTCTTATGTCATTAACCCCGCTTATGTCATTAACCCCAATTATGTCATTAACCCCTCTTATGTCATTAACCCCTCTTATGTCATTAACCCCTCTTATGTCATTAACCCCTCTTATGTCATTAACCACTCATGTCATTAACCGCTTATGTTATTAACCACTCATGTCATTAACCCCTCTTATGTCATTAACCCCGCTTATGTCATTAACCCCTCTTATGTCAATAGCACCTCAAAGCGCTCAAAATACTAATCAAATAAATTAAATTTTCTCAAGAAAATTTTAAGAAAAAACTATTTTTGTGGATCTATTACTGAAATTTACAAAAAATACCTTTCCGTTTTCTTGCGAATGGACATGCATTTGTTAAGGCAGCTGCAGTGGTTGATTTGGCCGGATTGACCACGGATGCATTAATGGTAAAGGAAAGACAAACTCCCTGCTTAGTCAGTGACCACATGCAGGAAAATGGAAGACTGTGTTTTAGATAATTTACAACTGGAATGACTAGAGCGGTTACAGATTCAGCCATTCCTGTGGTAAGATTTCAAAAATCGTCATCTCTTGACCTGTGAATGGACACTGCGAAATACCACATCAGAGGACGGTTTGGCCGACTTGACCATTAAAGGGTTAACTTGGCACACGTGGGGTTACGCTTTACATTACTATTGATGATGCAAGGAAAACATGAAATACATGCAGCGGCATAATGGGTGAAATGGCTTTACTGTATGGAACAGCTGCGTCGTCGACAGGAAAGTTGGATACATTTACAAAATAAGAAATACATGAGGTGCACACGCTGTGCTGCATTCAATTGTACCATCTGATATTCTGCTGGTTGTATTATATAACTGACAATGGCAGTTCACTATTAAAATGCCTAAGTTTGCCACGACTGCAAGACATTAGTCATGTTAAATATGCTGTGCCAAGTGAACTCTAAACAGCCGGGGAAGTGTACGTGACCAACTGTTTGTCGTCCTTCCGAGTAGTGTAAGTGGTAATGGGCCAATATCAGTATTAGTCCTCAGAGTCAGTTGTTATAGTAGAGTACCTTGCTGCATTTACATTTATTTAGCATGGCTCTTTAACACACGTGCTTCCAGCCATTCGAACAATAACCGCTGCTGTGGGAAAGTAGAGTGTCGAACCTATGATCCTTAAGGGGAGGCAATTTTGTGTTATGTTTTCTCGTTCATGAAAATTAGTCATATGTATCTTAACACACCCTGTTTATATTTACCAGCAATACCACCTGCCCACGGAGGGATGTTAGGTTTGGCGTCTTCAACCTTGTAGGTGTGACACATCTGCAGGTAATTCACCTTTCCAGAGTATCCATTCATCATCAGACCTCGTATGGCGTCATAATCAGCTCAGAGTCTGTATGATGACATCATACTTATTACGCCACAAAGGATTCCATATAGACCGTCACCAAATCTTAAATGGTCCGACACGTTGTATGAATTGTATGTCTGTGTAATTATTTGATATTTAATAAACATGCTGTTGAATATTTTGAAACTAATTTGACTGGGCGCTGTTTCTGCCTTAGGCAGCAACAGCACCCAGTCAAATTAGTTTCAAAATATTCAACAGCTTACCTGTGTAGATTTTTAGAAATTGATAGTCAGGGTGTTCAGAGACCGATCGATTCCATCATGAGCGAGGTGTTGGTGGAGCTTAGTTAGAGATGGGCGGGGCATAGCTAAAACCGAAAGGTCCATTGGGCTTTAATCAAGACCCACAATATTTCTGATGCTTCATTTTTGGGGCGTTGGCAACATTTGGATCGTGTGCAAGTACACCTTTTTCACAGCATATAAGTTATCCCTGGCGCATACAGCTCAGAGTTTGGATGTAATAAATATTCTGTTGAATATTTTCAAACTTTATTGTCCGGGCGTGGGTGCTCATCAATCTGTTTTCCTTCAAATGAGTTTCAACATGTTTCATGCCTTTCCAGTATTATTGCCTTGAATTTGAAATACTGGATTTTACAATGGCCAAGGCGTTAATTATGACGGTCTTAGCAACAGGTTGTCTTATCAATGCCGGATAAGCATCCACAGTCATTGGAAATGGGGAATACATGGTCGCAAAGAACATTACCTGACTACCTCAACAATTTTTCTTTGTATTAATAATCCAAGGCTCTGATTAGAATGTTCTATTTGATCTTATATGTATTCCCAAGGACACATCACTCGGATAAATGAAACCTTGAGCGAATTTGAGGTGTCCGGTGACCAGTTCTGTGCTTTATGATTGACATGTTTACTGCCTCGAGTGCACAGTAAAGTGCTTGAACGCGCGCTTCATTTAACCATTTTCATCACCGGATGGTGGTATCAGGTGATGTGATGTGATGTGATGAAAGCTGTTGATTTAAATTGTAAGAAAGTGTATGTGAACTGTGCATTCAACACAACTAAATAGTTGGCCATGACGGACCACCTGGTGATAATCAAAATTGTTTAAAATAGCCTTTGTGGACACCTGGTCGCTAAAGAATTTGATTTTATCTGTGCTTTAATCGCAAAGGACACATGCTGTCACCAGATGGTAATCCATGTATCAGTAAAAGGCCACTGATATATTTATTAGCTTTTACACATAGTCTTACAATAAATAAGTACAATTTCTCTCTCTCTCTCTCTCTCTCTCTCTCTCTCGCTCTTTCTCTCTCTCTCTCTCACCCACTTTCTCTCTCTCTCTCTCTTTCTCGCTCTCTCTCTCTCTCATATACATTCTCTCTCATCTCATTCTTTCTCACTCTCTCGCAATCTCTCTCCCTCTCTCTCACTCTCTCTCTCTCTCTCTCTCTCTCTCTCTCTCTCTCTCTCTCTCTCTCCATATCTTTCGCTCACCAGCCAATATTATGAACCATACAGCAAGCAGTGTGACTATTTGAACAGAGTATTGATGTATGCATGATAGCATGATAGGAATGTGATGACAACTATTCTTACATCCTTTCTGAAACATATCATAATATTGTGCACACATCAACGGTTGAATGTAATATCTTCTTGTAATGAGTTATGAAGGGTTATCAAGTTGCTTGCGAATCCCAAAGACATGGCTACTTAGCATATATAGACTCATTTGTGTTCATCCGTACATGATTGGTTGAATGCCCCTGATAATGGCAGATTACTGGGCTGGTAGTTGTCCACTTCGTTCCGGTATTGATACAGTACCGGCCCAATAACATACGTTATTAGGGGAGTAGCTATGGTAATGTACACGTGTTAAATATATGCATTCATTCATGCTGTTACCTGAGCTGTAGGGTTTTATTACGTAGCTTATGTCTACTGAGATCGTATTCTCGAATATTATGCCACATGCGACAGGAGGTTGTACAAACAGTTAATTCCCACCACAAGCAACATGGCATGTCAATTATTATAAGTTACGTTTTGATTGGAAGGATCTAGTTTGGTACCACAAGGATGCCCGAGGTAATATGGACATGCCAAGGGTATGTGCTGGGCCATTTGGATCAGGGGCCATATGGGGGCCATGGTTTAATTTTGACATATGTGTCGACGCTGGTGTTTTCGGTTACGGTCCAACCACTGTTTATTTTAAACATGTTCACTACTGGAGGTGCATTTCATGATTATGTCATCGTGAACCGGTAAAATGAGAACTAGAGCTGTCTTTTACTGAAAAAATTTAGCTGCTTTACACGCTTTGCTGTCTAGGCCTACAATTGTTACATGTATGAAGAATATTTTGAACTATTAGACAATGTGGAGTGAAATCTAACAAAGACTACAGCCAATGCTGGCAACACGATACACATTGTAGCTCATACTTGGTCTATAATTACACAAAATAAAAAGTAGCTTTAATTTATGCTTCAATATAATTTCTATAGAAATTGCATTCTGCTTTAAACAAACAATTGCTGCTTGTAGAATTCACTTACAGATTTTCTTTATTTCCTTTGGATAAACCTTGCTTTCACTTGAAACGATGGCAAAAGTTACATCACCCTGTTTCCTTAAACACGGATATTCGTAAATACATAAATAACATTCATGCACCATTCACGTGTTCTGCTATGTTTACTAAATGCGTCGCATATGCGTGTACGTGATAATAATCCCCACTATGCATCAGTGGAATGGCAATATCGCAGGATTAGAACATCATATTGTTAGCCAATATATTGAAGCTGGGTAGATAGTTTTTGGATTTGATCTGGCAATGAATGTGATTTGACGGAGATTTGTTCTAGGAAATCTGATTGAAGTCATGCATTGCGACAGTGTAATGCTGTGATAAACGTTCATGCAAAAGCCCCAAATTCATTCAATCGCCATGTTCCGCTACCAACTCTCGTCACATGCTCCCATCCGTGTCACATCACGAAGTCCTGGCAACAAGTCCAGTCAAATCGTCACTCCCTCTATGCTTCCCATCGCCAGGTTCCGTTATTTTCCCCGTCACCTGTGCTAGCCACTAAGTCGCATCACTAGGCTTCGCTACTAGAACATGTGCTGGCACACTGTCACATCAAGAGCGGCTATCATTAGACCCACTCGATTAATCATCTCACGGGTGCCTACAACTGTGTTCCGTAACTAGTTCACGTCATTGGTCCCGTTCCTGATAGTCTGGTTGCCAAACCTGGATTTTACATCTGACCTAAAATTGTTGGACTCCCAATGGTTTTTTGTGTTTTTTAAATCTTGATACCCTACTGATTAAGAATCTGCATGATGCCCCTATGGCACCCTTGAGGAATTTGAAAAATCCAAGATGGCAGCCAAGATGGCCCGCAAAATGCATGATCAGCTATATCTTACTTTACTGAACAGCTAGAATACGGATTTTGGTGTCGAATGTATGTTTTGATGGTCACAGAGTCGGATTATGTACAAAAAAACTAGTTTGGGTGGTCACATACGCAAAGGGAGATAACTTTTAATTTAAAACTTGCCAAAAATGACTGCAAAAATGCATAATCAGCTTATTTCACTTTCTAGAACTAGAATAATGATTTAGGTGCATAAATGTAGGTTTTCAGTGGCATTGAGTCGGCCTATGTGTATTAAACGTTATTTTGGTGCCACAACAGACAAAGGGAGAGAGCTCTCAATTTATCGAGGGTGAATTATAAGAGGAAATGCATTTTTAAAAAGGTTTCATTGATACGACTGGCTTAATTGTCAAAGCTAGCCAGTGATATCGATGGCCTGTTTTTTTATAAATATATTTTCCTTTTCTCTAGATTATTAATTTGCATTTGGCATTGTCCAGCTTCTAAATCAGTATAGTTTCATGGTTAACCAACCCAGAAAGCCATTGAGAGTGTAATCTTTATGGGTTCATGGTCTGGCAACTGGAATATTTCTAAATCATTTATGTATGTTTGACCAAGAGTTAATTTGGCTAATTTGATTTAACATTGTCATTATATTCTCTTTCAGATAACTTCAAAATACAGCAACTATGACTGCTTTTTCAATTGTGGTATTTCTGATAAGCTGTTTACTTCAGCTGGTTCAGTTCGAATAACATCGATCATCCAGTCCAGTATACAATGTTTTGATCATAAACACATCCAACTTCAGGAACTATTAGATACAAATTGCTATCTAACTATTAAGTGCCATTGATCTTGTGTCTCAGCATACACTTCGTCTTCACATATACAAAAACATTTGAAACGACACGGTAAATGCCTAGAGGGTTCCTTAAGTGCACCATCACCTTCAAAATGGACAAGGAGTTCTAGTGTAGTAACTTTCAGTTCCCTGGAACATTGCTTGTTTTGTAGAAAATCATGTGAGATAGAGCCAGATCCTAGAAATCCAAAGTGGTGGTGTAAATCTAAACTTTGTAGAATAGCACACAGGGATTATGGCCAGAAAACATTTAAAGCGGTACTTCTAGACGTGTGTTCTAAGAGGAGAGACAGATGGTCCAAATAAATTCAGGTTAGAACACAAAGCGCAATCAGTGATTTGCATGCTGTTGATGCACGTTACCATGATGGCTGTCGATGTAGAGTTATGGCGCCAACATCAATAGAAAAAGCAACACATAGTAAGAATCAAACTGAGCAAAGTGACTCTGCATTTAATCTTGTTTTGTGTACCATGGACTCTGACAGATCATACATTTGGACATCAGTAGAAGTTGATAATCTCTATCGTGACAATGGCGGTAATAAACTGTGCGTGTAAACCTTGTAAAGGCCCTGTCTGGACATTTTGGGAAATACCTTTTGGTGTTGTCAGCCACTGGACTAGCGAATATACTTTTGTTCCAAAGCAGAGCCACAGATCTAGTTAGAATTGTGGAGGAGGAAGACGATGATATGCCGAGATCTGTTTCCAAAGTTGCGAACATAATTGTCAAAGAGTCTAATGAACTTGTACCTGACAAGCAGGTTTATCAAACCTGGATAAATAAATGCATTGCATTGCAATCAGTAAGTTTAACCCTGATGTCATTAATATGCAACATTTCTGAAGAATTAGATTTTACACTGCCTGTCATTTTGATAGGCAATATTATAACTTCTGTTATCACCGGCAAAGCAACAAACTTTCAAATCTTTTTGAACAGTTCTATGATTTTGGTAGTACATGCTCATACTATGAAGTACTTAGGGTCAAGGCGTCTGCTGCAGCGGATGCTGGAAAACACAAACATCTGCGTGGACCTTTTGATTCTGATGGCTCGCTCATTTAAGCAGGAGCCGACAACTTTGACGCAAAAATATCGTCACAAAAAGGTCTCCAGTCCACATACGCTCTAGATTTACTTTTGACACAAACGCAGCCCAGTAATGAAGCGTCCAATGATTGTGAAGAGACCATCCTTCGATGGAAGAAGGCAGAAATGAAAGCTGGACCCGCTGATGCTGAACCAGTCAAATATTAGACGGCTCCTGAAAAATCCAGAAATACCATATTCTGAGTCCCAAGTTTCAGTCTTACCATTGAAGGTACTGGCACAGCAAAACATTTCCCAAAGGCGTGCAAGTGATCTGGACTTCATTTTTCTAAAGAGCATTGCTGAAGTTCTGTTATCCCCAGAGTATAGAGGATTTAACACCATAATATCGTGTGAACAAGGCCATGCATTAAGGCCCGCCACCAAGGCGGTATATACACCACTGATTGATATGACACCCTCTTTGATGACTGCAATGCTGGAAGCAAAATGACTTACTGATGAAACAGGACAGGTATATACGGTGTTTACAACTGATCAGCAGTTATACCGCGTGATGGTTCCACGACTAGATGGTATGCATATGCGTATGAGCTTCGTGGGCTGTATAGGCGTGTTGATGGCAAACAGTGGTCAGGAAGACATCATGAAGACTGCATTTACTGGCGTAGCCCATATGCTCACCGGGAAGAAGTACCCGCAGAATATAAGGGCTCTGAGGATAGTGATAGAGGAGCTCATGCATAATGTGGTAGTAGGGGCTCAACATGGACAAGATGTAATGGATTTGCTCCAGAAGAGAGCTGACCAGAGTAGAACTTCCAAACACTGGATAGAATGCCTGATAGTTCCTAATCTTATAATCCTTCTGTATGTCAGAGCGGAAAGAGAATGTGATTGGCCCTTGCACCTTGTAGCAGTAAAACATATGATACCGTATTTCTTTGCTGGAGGCCATGCGAATTATGCAAGATATGGACTATTATCTCCGGTTGATGGAATGCTTGATATCTAATTTGCTTGAACGGTTTCTCAAAGGTGAGCATGTGATGCGGCATAAGCGTGGAATATGAAATGGTATGTAGTCTTACATGTTTATTGAAACAATGCTCATGCGATATGGACATGGTCCGGGAGAAATTGTAGGAATAACATTAAATCCAAGTGCAGTTAAACGGTGGGCACTTAGCCAGCATATATTCAGTCGTCTCACCAAAGACATTTCAGATAGGCGAGATGCATCAGAACGGGAAGAGATCACAGAACACAAAGAAGAAAAACCTGCTGGATTGTATGCTGACACAAAAGATATAGAAATGATCCGCAAAAAGCTACAACTTTGCATTAATCCTCTGAACACGTCTGAGCACCCTGATGGCATAATAAACATAGTGATAGGCCGGATATCTCATGATACAGATAACGTTGACAATGCATTAGCCATAGGCCAAAGACAAATGAATGAGTATCAAGCTACGTGGTCTGGCGGTTTTCATGCTCCTTTGAGTAAGAAAGTAGTTACAATGAGCCATCTTGGCCGTTTATAAATTAAAAGTTATCTCGCTTGGTATATGTGACCACCCAAACTAGTTTTATTGTACATAAGCCGACTCTGTGACCATGCAAACCTACATTTCGACACCAAAATCATTATTCTACCTGTTCAGGATAGCAAGATATAACTGATAATGTATTTTCGCGGCCATCTTGGCGGCCATCTTGGACCTTTCAAATTCCTCAGGTGTGCTATCGGGGCATCATCTAGATTCTTAATCAGTAGGGTGTCATGGTTAAAAAAACACCAAAAACCATTGAGAGTCCAATTTTTATGGGTTCTTGGTCTGGCAACCAGACTATGAGTCATCGTACCAGCTTCAAAGCCTAATATAGTGACTGAAGTTTGAATGCGATATAACCATTACAAGCAATACTACCGAGAAATATCAGGTTCGATTTCTACATTTACACTAGTGGTAGACTAATATTTTGCCACTACTGTCTGTTGATATGGAGACCAGCGCCTTATGCTCACATATCAACATGGCCGCCAGAATGCCCCAGTCTATAATGTTATCGATGCATGATGAATATACAAATTGTAAACAGGTTTGACTACTGGCATGGCACATTAATTAGTGGAGAAATATAAAGAAACACGTTCATCTTTTAAATTCCTGGAAATGTATTGCATAGCCGTTCATCTTAATCAATATTGTAACATTGATGATTATAATAGAAGCGTATATTGTGTAATTCCAGGAACTTATGAAGATGGAATCGCTTAGTCAGTAGAAAAAAATAATGATTATGTCGTAAATATTTTATCAATCTTCAGACACCTGTTTGTTCACATGTCTGGCCATTTTCTTTCCATTGTGCAGTGGCATTTTCTTTCCATTCTACAGTGGCATTTTCTTTCCATTGTACAGTGGCATTTTCTTTCCCTTGTACAGTGGCATTTTCTTTCCATTGTACAGTGGCATTTTCTTTCCATTGTACAGTGGCATTTTCTTTCCATTGTAGAGTGGCATTTTCTTTCCATTGTACAGTGGCATTTTCTTTCCATTGTACAGTAACATTTTCATTCCATTGTACAGTGGCATTTTCTTTCCATTGCACAGTTACATTTTCTTTCCATTGTGCAGTGGCATTTTCTTTCCAGTGTACAGTGGCATTTTCTTTCCATTGTAGAGTGACATTTTCTTTCCATTGTACAGTGACATATTCTTTCCATTGTACAGTGACATTTTCTTTCCATTGTACAGTGGCATATTCTTTCCATTGTACGGTGACATTTTCTTTCCATTGTACAGTGGCATTTTCTTTCCATTGTACAGTGGCATTTCCTTTCCATTGTACAGTGGCATTTTCTTTCCATTGTACAGTGGCATGGTCTTTCCATTGTACAGTGGCATTTTCTTTCCATTGTGCAGTGGCATTTTCTTTCCAGTGTACAGTGGCATTTTCCTTCCGTTGTACAGTAGCATTTTCTTTCCATTGTACAGTGGCATTTCGTGTTTGCTCTAATGTTTCACTGAAATGAGTTCCAGCCAATATGCAATACATATTAACAAACACACCATCTTAATACAGCACGTTTTTAATTATTTTTAATTGATCTTGTAAAATGTCCACGATTTATATGGCAATTTATCAAACTCTTGATTCAATGGCGTATTAACAGTAGTACAGTGATTTCACAAGCGGTAATGTTACGTGATCACTGCTAGAAGGCACTAGTACAGTAACATATTTCTCGCGAAGTACGTCTCTAGCGCATGCCATTATTACACTGGCTGGATATAAAATGATATGTAATAATTTAATGAATGTTATGCAATGAAATACATGGTTGCCTATGTGAGAAAATAACTGAGCAATCAGGAAAAATTGATGCAGATAATCTCATATCGCCATGCATGATTTCGGTTTGTATGGTTGATTTGCGATTCTGTATTAACCCTATAACGTTCAAATTTGTTTAGGATAATTGCATGAGAAATATTTCTGCAATGCTTCCACGGTGGCCCTGAGTTGTCAAAAAATGATGAGGCAACCTAGATTCTGAAGGGAGTTCATTATTTTTAAACCTAACATGGTAGTGTTGGGGATTTAATTGTACTGTTCAATTGTTTGAATTCTGAAATATGGAATTCTTAATTCTTATGTTTTAGAATTTTGAATTGAACCATTACAGACATATTCAATAATTGTTTCTTGTATATTATCGTATGTTCTGTGTCACGTGATTGCGTTAACCATTTTAACTCTGCATTCTTAGAATTAAAACATCACAACAATCATAAATGTAAGCTGTTGAGTACTTTGAAACTAATTTGACATGAACCTGTTGCTGCCATGAGGATTATTAGGCTTTGCACGCTTTTGTTGTTATGGTATTTCGTGTTCAAATGGTAAATCAATTGAAATAGCTGTTTGTGGCAGTTGTAATCATTTATCAAAAAGACACATGCCTGGCAAATATACAGTAATGGGATTGGAGTCTGAATGAGAAGCAACCGAATACCTCCCTCACATCTGCTGACAGAAACAATGTATGTGACTCCATTTCTTGCATTCAGTGTAATGATTAAATAATTGTGCATAGTTGTCCTTAATTCACACATCAGTATAAGAAATCTTGGATTCCAATTATAGTGTAGTTCAAAGCGCAGTTGCATTTTGATTCTCGGTTTAATATTCTCTGACATGAGATTTTGGCATGCAAATATCCTTGTCACTATAGCCTGGACATCAGCTCGCTCAAATCTGTGCCTTTTCCTAAACCAAACTGTTTGAGTTATTAGGTAGTATGCCCATGATACTATCGCTCATGATACTATCGCCCATGATACTATCGGCCATGATACTATCGCCCACATCGGCATAGCCTTTGATGAGAGTCCTGGCATCAGCTACATGACATGATGATTAAATAGCTCTGGCATCAGCTACATGAAAGGATGATTAAATAGCTCTGGCATCAGCTACCTGAAAGGATGATTAAATAGCTCTGGCATCCGCTACATGTGATGATGGTTAAATAGCTCTGGCATCAGCTACATGAAAGGAAGAGTAAATAGCTCTGGCATTAGCTACATGAAGGGACGATGAAATAGCCTTGGCATCAGCTACATGACATGATGATTAAATAGCTCTTGCATCATCTACATGACAGGACGATTAAATAGCTCTGGCATCAGCTACATGACAGGCTAATTAAATAGCTCTAGCATCAGCCGACAGGGCGATTAAATAGCTCTGGCATCAGCTACATGACAGGACGAGTAAATAGCTCTGACATCAGCTATATGACATGGTGATTAAAAAACTCTCGCATTAACTACATGACAGGACGATTAAATAGCTCTGGCACCAGCCACATGACATGATGATTAAATAGCTCTGGCATTAGCTACATGAGAGGACGATTAAATAGCTCTGGCATCAGCCACATGACAAGAAGATTAAATAGCTCCGGCATTATCTACATAACAGGATGATTAAATAGTTCTGGCATCAGCTACATGACAGGACGATTAAATAGCTCTGGCATCACCTACATGACAGAACGATTAAATAGCTATGGCATTAGCTACATAACAGGACGATTAAATAACTCTCGCATCAGCTACATGACAGAACGATTAAATAGCTATGGCATTAGCTACATAACAGGACGATTAAATAACTCTCGCATCAGCTACAGGACAGAACGATTAAATAGCTATGGCATTAGCTACATAACAGGACGATTAAATAACTCTCGCATCAGCCACACGCCAGAACGAATAAATAGCTCTGGCATTAGCTACATGACATGATGATTAAATAGCTCTGGCATTAGCTACATGATAGGACACTTAAATCGCTTTGGCGTCAGCCAGATGAGAGGAGGATTAAATCGCTGTGGCATCAGCTACATGACATGATTATTAAATAGCTCTGGCATCAGCTACATGACATGACGATTAAATGGCTCTGGCATTGGCTACATGAGAGGACGATTAAATATTTCTGGCATCAGCTATTTGACATGATGATTAAATAGCTCTGGCATCAGCCACATGACAGGACGATTACACAGCTCTGGCATCAGCTACATGACATGATGATTAAATAGCCCTGGCATCAGTTACATGACAGGACAATTAAATAGCTCTGGCATCAGCTACATGACAGGACGAGTAAATAGCTCTGGCATCAGCTACATGACATGATTATTAAATAGCTCTGGCATTGGCTACATGGGAGGACGATTACATATTTCTGGCATCAGCTATTTTACATGATGATTAAATAGCTCTGGCATCAGTCACATGACAGGACGATTACATAGCTCTGGCATTGGCTACATGAGAGGACGATTAAATATTTCTGGCATCAGCTATTTGATATGATGATTTAATAGCTCTGGCATCAGCCACATGACAGGACGATTACATATCTCTGGCATCAGCTACATGACAGGAAGATTAAATAGCTCTGGCATCAGCCACATGCCAGGACGATTAAATAGCTCTGGCATTAGCTACATGACATGATGATTAAATAGCTCTGGCATAAGCTACACGATAAGACAATTAAATAGCGCTGGCATGAGCCAGATGAGAGGACGATTAAATAGTTCTGGCATCAGGCACATGACCGGATGATTAGATAACTCTGGCATTAGCTACATGACAGGACCATTAACTAGCTCTGGCATTAGCTACACGACAGGACGATTACATAGATCTGGCATCAGCTACATGACAGGATGATTAAATGGCTCTGGCATTGGCCACATGACAGGACGATTAAATAGCTCTGGCATCAGCAACATGACAGGATAATTAAATAGCTCTGGCATCCGCTACATGAGAGGATGATCAAATAGCTCTGGCATCAGCTACATGACAGGACGATTAAATAGCTCTGGCATCAGCTACATGACAGGACGAGTAAATAGCTCCGGCATCGGCTACATGACAGGACGAGTAAATAGCTCCGGCATCGGCTGCATGACAGGATGATTAAATAGTTTTGGCATTAGCTACATGACAAGACGATGAAATAGCTTTGGCATCACCTACATCACATAATACTTACATAGCTCTGGCATCAGCTACATGAAAGGAAGAGTAAATAGCTCTGGCATTAGCTACATGACAGGACGATTAAATAGCTCTGGCATTAGTTACATGAGAGGATGATGAAATAGCTTTGGCATCAGCTACATCACATGATGTTTAAATAGCTCTGGCATCAGCTACATGACAGGATAATTAGATAACTCTGGCATTAGCTACGTTACAGGACCATTAAATAGCTCTGGCATTAGCTACATGACAGGATAATTAAATAGCTCTGGCATCCGCTACATGAGAGGATGATCAAATAGCTCTGGCATCAGCTACTTCCACATGATGTTTAAATAGCTCTGGCATCAGCTACATGAAAGGAAGAGTAAATAGCTCTGGCATTAGCTACATGACAGGACGATTAAATAGCTCTGGCATTAGTTACATGACAGGACGATGAAATAGCTTTGGCATCAGCTACATCACATGATGTTTAAATAGCTCTGGCATCAGCTACATGACAGGATAATTAGATAACTCTGGCATTAGCTACATGACAGGACCATTAAATAGCTCTGGCATTAGCTACATGACAGGATAATTAAATAGCTCTCTCATCCGCTACATGACAGGATGATTAAATAGCTCTGGCATCAGCTACATCACATGATGTTTAAATAGCTCAGGCATCAGCTACATGAAAGGACGATTAAATAGCTCTGGCATCAGCTACATGACAGGACGATTAAATAGCTTTGGCATTAGCTACATGACAGGACGAGTAAATAGCTCCGGCATCGGCTGCATGACAGGATGATTAAATAGCTCTGGCATCAGCCACATGGCAGGACGATTAAATAGCTCCGGCATCGGCTGCATGATAGGATGATTAAATAGCTCTGGCATCAGCAACATGACAGGACGAGTAAATAGCTCCGGCATCGGCTGCATGACAGGATGATTAAATAGCTCTGGCATCAGCCACATGGCAGTGCGATTAAATAGCTCTTGCATCAGCTACATGGCAGTACAATTAAATAGCTCTGGGATCTGCTACATGTGAGGATGATTAAATAGCTCTGGCATCAGCTATATGACAGTATAATTAGATAACTCTGGCATTAGCTACATGACAGGACCAGTAAATAGCTCTGGCATTAGCTACATGACAGGACGATTAAATAGCTCTGGCATCGGCTACATGACATGACGATTAAATAGCTCTGGCATTAGCTACATGACATGATGATTAAATAGCTCTTGCATCAGCTACATGACAGGACGATTAAATAGCTCTGGCATCGGCTACATGACAGGATGATTAAATAGCTCTGGCATCAACTACATGACAGGACGATTAAATAGCTCTGCCATTAGCTACATGACCGGACGATGAAATAGCTCTGGCATCGGCTACATGACAGGATGATTAAATAGCTCTGGCATTAGCCACATGCCAGGACGATTAAATAGCTCTGGCATCAGCCACATGACATGACGATTAAATAGCTCTTGCATCAGCTACATGGCAGTACAATTAAATAGCTCTGGGATCTGCTACATGTGAGGATGATTAAATAGCTCTGGCATCAACTACATGAATGGAAGAATAAATAGCTCTGGCATTAGTTACATGACAGGGCGATGAAATAGCTTCTGGCATCAGCTACATCACATGATGATTAAATAGCTCTTGCATCAGCTACATGAGAGGACGATTAAATAGCTCTGGCATCGGCTACATGACAGTATAATTAGATAACTCTGGCATTAGCTACATGACAGGACCAGTAAATAGCTCTGGCATTAGCTACATGGCAGGACGATTAAATAGCTCTGGCATCGGCAACATGACAGGATGATTAAATAGCTCTGGCATCGGCTACATGACAGGATGATTAAATAGCTCTTGCATCAGCTACATGCCAGGACGATTAAATAGCTCTGGCATCAGCTACATGACAGGATGATTAAATAGCTCTGGCATCATCTACATGACAGGACGATTAAATAGCTCTGGCATCAGCTACATGACAGGCTAATTAAATAGCTCTAGCATCAGCCGACAGGGCGATTAAATAGCTCTGGCATCAGCTACATGACAGGACGAGTAAATAGCTCTGACAACAACTATATGACATGATGATTAAAAAACTCTCGCATTAACTACATGACAGGACGATTAAATAGCTCTGGCACCAGCCACATGACATGATGATTAAATAGCTCTGGCATTAGCTACATGAGAGGACGATTAAATAGCTCTGGCATCAGCCACATGACAGGAAGATTAAATAGCTCCGGCATTATCTACAAAACAGGATGATTAAATAGTTCTGGCATCAGCTACATGACAGGACGATTAAATAGCTCTGGCATCACCTACATGACAGAACGATTAAATAGCTATGGCATTAGCTACATAACAGGACGATTAAATAACTCTCGCATCAGCTACATGACAGAACGATTAAATAGCTATGGCATTAGCTACATAACAGGACGATTAAATAACTCTCGCATCAGCTACAGGACAGAACGATTAAATAGCTATGGCATTAGCTACATAACAGGACGATTAAATAACTCTCGCATCAGCCACACGCCAGAACGAATAAATAGCTCTGGCATTAGCTACATGACATGATGATTAAATAGCTCTGGCATTAGCTACATGATAGGACACTTAAATCGCTTTGGCATCAGCCAGATGAGAGGACGATTAAATCGCTGTGGCGTTAGCTACATGACAGGACGATTAAATAGCTCTGGCATCGGCTACATGACAGGATGATTAAATAGCTCTGGCATCAGCCACATGACAGGACGATTAAATAGCTCTTGCTTCAGCTACATGACAGGACGATTAAATAGCTCTGGCATCAGCCACATGACATGACGATTACATAGCTCTGGGGCCAGCTACATGACCGGACGATTAAATAGCTCTGGCATCAGCTACATGACAGGATGATTAAATAGCTCTGGCATCGGCTACATGACATGATGATTAAATAGCTCTTGCATCAGCTACATGACAGGACGATTAAATAGCTCTGGCATTAGCTACATGACAGGACCATTAAATAGCTCTTGCATCAGCTACATGTCATGACGATTACATAGCTCTGGGGCCAGCTACATGACCGGACGATTAAATAGCTCTGGCATCAGCTACATGACAGGATGATTAAATAGCTCTGGCATCGGCTACATGACATGATGATTAAATAGCTCTTGCATCAGCTACATGACAGGATGATTAAATAGCTCTGGCATAGGCTACATGACAGGATGATTAAATAGCTCGTGCATCAGCTACATGTCATGATGATTAAATAGCTCTGGCATCGGCTACATGACAGGATGATTAAATAGCTCTGGCATCAGCTACATGACAGGACGATTAAATAGCTCTTGCATCAGCTACATGACAGGACGATTAAATAGCTCTGGCATTCGCTACATGACAGGACTGATTAAATAGCTCCGGCATCGGCTACATGACAGGAGGATTAAATAGCTCTGGCATCAGCCACATGGCAGGACGATTAAATAGCTCTGGCATCAGCTACCTGGCAGGACAATTAAATAGCTCTGGGATCCGCTACATGTGAGGATGATTAAATAACTCTGGCATCAACTACATGAAAGGAAGAGTAAATAGCTCTTGCATTAGTTACATGACAGGACGATGAAATAGCTTTGGCATCAGCCACATGACATGGTTGATAAATAGCTCTGGTATTAGCTACATGACAGGATGATTAAATAGCTCTGGCATTACCTACATGACAGGATGATTAAATAGCTCTGGCATTAGCCACATGACAGGATGAGTAAAACGATTTGGCATCAGCTACATGACAGGACGATTAAAAAGCTCTGGCATTAGTTACATGAGAGGATGATGAAATAGCTTTGGCATCAGCTACATCACATGATGTTTAAATAGCTCTGGCATCAGCTACATGACAGGATAATTAGATAACTCTGGCATTAGCTACGTTACAGGACCATTAAATAGCTCTGGCATTAGCTACATGACAGGATAATTAAATAGCTCTGGCATCCGCTACATGAGAGGATGATCAAATAGCTCTGGCATCAGCTACTTCCACATGATGTTTAAATAGCTCTGGCATCAGCTACATGAAAGGAAGAGTAAATAGCTCTGGCATTAGCTACATGACAGGACGATTAACTAGCTCTGGCATTAGTTACATGACAGGACGATGAAATAGCTTTGGCATCAGCTACATCACATGATGTTTAAATAGCTCTGGCATCAGCTACATGACAGGATAATTAGATAACTCTGGCATTAGCTACATGACAGGACCATTAAATAGCTCAGGCATTAGCTACATGACAGGATAATTAAATAGCTCTCTCATCCGCTACATGACAGGATGATTAAATATCTCTGGCATCAGCTACATCACATGATGTTTAAATAGCTCAGGCATCAGCTACATGAAAGGACGATTAAATAGCTCTGGCATCAGCTACATGACAGGACGATTAGATAACTCTGACATTAGCTACATGACAGGACCATTAACTAGCTCTGGCATTAGCTACACGACAGGACGATTACATAGATCTGGCATCAGCCACATGGCAGGACGATTAAATAGCTCCGGCATCGGCTGCATGACAGGATGATTAAATAGCTCTGGCATCAGCAACATGACAGGACGAGTAAATAGCTCCGGCATCGGCTGCATGACATGATGATTAAATAGCTCTGGCATCGGCTACATGACAGGATGATTAAATAGCTCTGGCATCAACTACATGACATGATGATTAAATAGCTCTGGCATTAGCTACATGATAGGACACTTAAATCGCTTTGGCATCAGCCAGATGAGAGGACGATTAAATCGCTGTGGCATCAGCTACATGACATGATTATTAAATAGCTCTGGCATCAGCTACATGACATTACGATTAAATGGCTCTGGCATTGGCTACATGAGAGGACGATTAAATATTTCTGGCATCAGCTATTTGACATGATGATTAAATAGCTCTGGCATCAGCCACATGACAGGACGATTACACAGCTCTGGCATCAGCTACATGACATGATGATTAAATAGCGCTGGCATCAGTTACATGACAGGACAATTAAATAGCTCTGGCATCAGCTACATGACAGGACGAGTAAATAGCTCTGGCATCAGCTACATGACATGATTATTAAATAGCTCTGGCATTGGCTACATGGGAGGACGATTACATATTTCTGGCATCAGCTATTTTACATGATGATTAAATAGCTCTGGCATCAGTCACATGACAGGACGATTACATAGCTCTGGCATTGGCTACATGAGAGGACGATTAAATATTTCTGGCATCACCTATTTGATATGATGATTAAATAGCTCTGGCATCAGCCACATGACAGGACGATTACATATCTCTGGCATCAGCTACATGACAGGACGATTAAATAGCTCTGGCATCAGCCACATGCCAGGACGATTAAATAGCTCTGGCATTAGCTACATGACATGATGATTACATAGCTCTGGCATAAGCTACACGATAAGACAATTAAATAGCGCTGGCATGAGCCAGATGAGAGGACGATTAAATAGCTCTGGCATCAGGCACATGACCGGATGATTAGATAACTCTGGCATTAGCTACATGACAGGACCATTAACTAGCTCTGGCATTAGCTACACGACAGGACGATTACATAGATCTGGCATCAGCTACATGACAGGATGATTAAATGGCTCTGGCATTGGCCACATGACAGGACGATTAAATAGCTCTGGCATCAGCAACATGACAGGATAATTAAATAGCTCTGGCATCCGCTACATGAGAGGATGATCAAATAGCTCTGGCATCAGCTACATGACAGGACGATTAAATAGCTCTGGCATCAGCTACATGACAGGACGAGTAAATAGCTCCGGCATCGGCTACATGACAGGACGAGTAAATAGCTCCGGCATCGGCTGCATGACAGGATGATTAAATAGTTTTGGCATTAGCTACATCACATGATGTTTAAATAGCTCTGGCATCAGCTACATGAAAGGAAGAGTAAATAGCTCTGGCATTAGCTACATGACAGGACGATTAAATAGCTCTGGCATTAGTTACATGAGAGGATGATGAAATAGCTTTGGCATCAGCTACATCACATGATGTTTAAATAGCTCTGGCATCAGCTACATGACAGGATAATTAGATAACTCTGGCATTAGCTACGTTACAGGACCATTAAATAGCTCTGGCATTAGCTACATGACAGGATAATTAAATAGCTCTGGCATCCGCTACATGAGAGGATGATCAAATAGCTCTGGCATCAGCTACTTCCACATGATGTTTAAATAGCTCTGGCATCAGCTACATGAAAGGAAGAGTAAATAGCTCTGGCATTAGCTACATGACAGGATAATTAAATAGCTCTGGCATCCGCTACATGAGAGGATGATCAAATAGCTCTGGCATCAGCTACATGACAGGACGATTAAATAGCTCTGGCATCAGCTACATGACAGGACGAGTAAATAGCTCCGGCATCGGCTACATGACAGGACGAGTAAATAGCTCCGGCATCGGCTGCATGACAGGATGATTAAATAGTTTTGGCATTAGCTACATCACATGATGTTTAAATAGCTCTGGCATCAGCTACATGAAAGGAAGAGTAAATAGCTCTGGCATTAGCTACATGACAGGACGATTAAATAGCTCTGGCATTAGTTACATGAGAGGATGATGAAATAGCTTTGGCATCAGCTACATCACATGATGTTTAAATAGCTCTGGCATCAGCTACATGACAGGATAATTAGATAACTCTGGCATTAGCTACGTTACAGGACCATTAAATAGCTCTGGCATTAGCTACATGACAGGATAATTAAATAGCTCTGGCATCCGCTACATGAGAGGATGATCAAATAGCTCTGGCATCAGCTACTTCCACATGATGTTTAAATAGCTCTGGCATCAGCTACATGAAAGGAAGAGTAAATAGCTCTGGCATTAGCTACATGACAGGACGATTAACTAGCTCTGGCATTAGTTACATGACAGGACGATGAAATAGCTTTGGCATCAGCTACATCACATGATGTTTAAATAGCTCTGGCATCAGCTACATGACAGGATAATTAGATAACTCTGGCATTAGCTACATGACAGGACCATTAAATAGCTCAGGCATTAGCTACATGACAGGATAATTAAATAGCTCTCTCATCCGCTACATGACAGGATGATTAAATAGCTCTGGCATCAGCTACATCACATGATGTTTAAATAGCTCAGGCATCAGCTAGTTGAAAGGACGATTATATAGCTCTGGCATCAGCTACATGACAGGACGATTAGATAACTCTGGCATTAGCTACATGACAGGACCATTAACTAGCTCTGGCATTAGCTACACGACAGGACGATTACATAGATCTGGCATCAGCCACATGGCAGGACGATTAAATAGCTCCGGCATCGGCTGCATGACAGGATGATTAAATAGCTCTGGCATCGGCTACATGACAGGATGATTAAATAGCTCTGGCATCAACTACATGACAGGACGATTAAATAGCTCTGCCATTAGCTACATGACCGGACGATTAAATAGCTCTGGCATCGGCTACATGACAGGATGATTAAATAGCTCTGGCATTAGCCACATGCCAGGACGATTAAATAGCTCTGGCATCAGCCACATGACATGACGATTAAATAGCTCTTGCATCAGCTACATGGCAGTACAATTAAATAGCTCTGGGATCTGCTACATGTGAGGATGATTAAATAGCTCTGGCATCAACTACATGAAAGGAAGAGTAAATAGCTCTGGCATTAGTTACATGACAGGGCGATGAAATAGCTTTGGCATCAGCTACATCACATGATGATTAAATAGCTCTTGCATCAGCTACATGGCAGGACGATTAAATAGCTCTTGCATCAGCTACATGCCAGGACGATTGAATAGCTCTGGCATCAGCTACATGACAGGATGATTAAATAGCTCTGGCATCGGCTACATGACAGGATGATTAAATAGCTCTGGCATCAGCTACACGACAGGATGATTAAATAGCTCTTGCATCAGCTACATGACAGGACGATTAAATAGCTCTGGCATCAGCTACATGACAGGACGATTAAATAGCTCTGGCATTAGTTACATGACAGGATGATTAAATAACTCTGGCATTAGCCACATGCCAGGACGATTAAATAGCTCTGGCATCAGCCACATGACATGACGATTAAATAGCTCTTGCACATTAGGCACATGGCATGACGATTAAATAGCTCTGGTGTTAGCTACATAACAGGACGATTAAATAGCTCTGGCATCGGCTACATGACAGGATGATTAAATAGCTCTGGCCTCAGCCACATGACAGGACGATTAAATAGCTCTGGCATTAGCTACATGACAGGACCATTAAATAGCTCTTGCATCAGCTACATGACATGACGAGTACATAGCTCTGGGGCCAGCTACATGACCGGACGATTAAATAGCTCTGGCATCAGCTACATGACAGGATGATTAAATAGCTCTGGCATCAGCTACATGACATGATGATTAAATAGCTCTTGCATCAGCTACATGACAGGATGATTAAATAGCTCTGGCATCGGCTACATGACAGGATGATTAAATAGCTCTTGCATCAGCCACATGACAGGACGATTAAATAGCTCTTGCATCAGCTACATGACAGGACCATTAAATAGCTCTGGCATTAGCTACATGACAGGACGATTATATAGCTCCGGCATCGGCTACATGACAGGATGATTAAATAGCTCTGGCATCAGCCACATGGCAGGACGATTAAATAGCTCTGGCATCAGCTACATGGCAGGACAATTAAATAGCTCTGGGATCCGCTACATGTGAGGATGATTAAATAGCTCTGGCATCAACTACATGAAAGGAAGACTAAATAGCTCTGGCATTAGTTACATGACAGGGCGATGAAATAGCTTTGGCATCAGCTACATCACATGATGATTAAATAGCTCTTGCATCAGCTACATGAGAGGACGATTAAATAGCTCTGGCATCGGCTACATGACAGTATAATTAGATAACTCTGGCATTAGCTACATGACAGGACCAGTAAATAGCTCTGGCATTAGCTACATGGCAGGACGATTAAATAGCTCTGGCATCGGCAACATGACAGGATGATTAAATAGCTCTGGCATCGGCTACATGACAGGATGATTAAATAGCTCTTGCATCAGCTACATGCCAGGACGATTAAATAGCTCTGGCATCAGCTACATGACAGGATGATTAAATAGCTCTGGCATCGGCTACATGACAGGATGATCAAATAGCTCTGGCATTAGCTACATGACAGGACCAGTAAATAGCTCTGGCATTAGCTACATGGCAGGACGATTAAATAGCTCTGGCATCGGCAACATGACAGGATGATTAAATAGCTCTGGCATCGGCTACATGACAGGATGATTAAATAGCTCTGGCATCAGCCACATGGCAGGACGATTAAATAGCTCTGGCATCAGCTACATGGCAGGACAATTAAATAGCTCTCGGATCCGCTACATGTGAGGATGATTAAATAGCTCTGGCATCAACTACTTGAAAGGAAGACTAAATAGCTCTGGCATTAGTTACATGACAGGGCGATGAAATAGCTTTGGCATCAGCTACATCACATGATGATTAAATAGCTCTTGCATCAGCTACATGAAAGGACGATTAAATAGCTCTGGCATCGGCTACATGACAGTATAATTAGATAACTCTGGCATTAGCTACATGACAGGACCAGTAAATAGCTCTGGCATTAGCTACATGGCAGGACGATTAAATAGCTCTGGCATCGGCAACATGACAGGATGATTAAATAGCTCTGGCATCGGCTACATGACAGGATTATTAAATAGCTCTTGCATCAGCTACATGCCAGGACGATTAAATAGCTCTGGCATCAGCTACATGACAGGATGATTAAATAGCTCTGGCATCGGCTACATGACAGGATGATCAAATAGCTCTGGCATTAGCTACATGACAGGACCAGTAAATGGCTCTGGCATTAGCTACATGGCAGGACGATTAAATAGCTCTGGCATCGGCAACATGACAGGATGATTAAATAGCTCTGGCATCGGCTACATGACAGGATGATTAAATATCTCTTGCATCAGCTACATGCCAGGACGATTAAATAGCTCTGGCATCAGCTACATGACAGGATGATTAAATAGCTCTGGCATCGGCTACATGACAGGATGATTAAATAGCACTGGCATCAGCTACATGACAGGATTATTAAATAGCTCTTGCATCAGCTACATGACATGACGATTAAATAGCTCTGGCATCAGCCACATGACATGACGATTAAATAGCTCTTGCATATTAGGCACATGGCATGACGATTAAATAGCTCTGGCGTTAGCTACATAACAGGACGATTAAATAGCTCTGGCATCGGCTACATGTCAGGATGATTAAATAGCTCTGGCATCAGCCACATGACAGGACGATTAAATAGCTCTGGCATTAGCTACATGACAGGACCATTAAATAGCTCTTGCATCAGCTACATGATATGACGATTACATAGCTCTGGCGCCAGCTACATGACCGGACGATTAAATAGCTCTGGCATCAGCCACATGACAGGATGATTAAATAGCTCTGGCATCAGCTACATGACATGATGATTAAATAGCTCTTGCATCAGCTACATGACAGGATGATTAAATAGCTCTGGCATCGGCTACATGACAGGATGATTAAATAGCTCTTGCATCAGCTACATGACATGATGATTAAATAGCTCTGGCATCGGCTACATGAAAGGATGATTAAATAGCTCTGGCATCAGCCACATGACAGGACGATTAAATAGCTCTTGCATCAGCTACATGACCGGACGATTAAATAGCTCTGGCATCAGCTACATGACAGGATGAGTAAAGACCTCTGGCATCAGCTACATGACATGATGATTAAATAGCTCTTGCATCAGCTACATGACAGGATGATTAAATAGCTCTGGCATCGGCTACATGTTAGGATGATTAAATAGCTCTTGCATCAGCTACATGTCATGATGATTAAATAGCTCTGGCATCGGCTACATGACAGGATGATTAAATAGCTCTTGCATCAGCTACATGACAGGACGATTAAATAGCTCTGGCATTAGCTACATGTCATGATGATTAAATAGCTCTGGCATCGGCTACATGACAGGATGATTAAATAGCTCTGGCATCAGCCACATGACAGGACGATTAAATAGCTCTTGCATCAGCTACATGACAGGACCATTAAATAACTCTGGCATTAGCTACATGACAGGACGATTATATAGCTCCGGCATCGGCTACATGACCGGACGATTAAATAGCTCTGGCATCAGCTACATGACAGGATGAGTAAAGAGCTCTGGCATCAGCTACATGACATGATGATTAAATAGCTCTTGCATCAGCTACATGACAGTATGATTAAATAGCTCTGGCATCGGCTACATGACAGGATGATTAAATAGCTCTTGCATCAGCTACATGTCATGATGATTAAATAGCTCTGGCATCGGCTACATGACAGGATGATTAAATAGCTCTGGCATCAGCCACATGACAGGACGATTAAATAGCTCTTGCATCAGCTACATGACAGGATGATTAAATAGCTCTGGCATTAGCTACATGACATCACGAGTACATAGCTCTGGGGCCAGCTACATGACCGGACGATTAAATAGCTCTGGCATCAGCTACATGACAGGATGATTAAATAGCTCTGGCATCAGCTACATGACATGATGATTAAATAGCTCTTGCATCAGCCACATGACATGACGATTAAATAGCTCTTGCACATTAGGCACATGGCATGACGATTAAATAGCTCTGGTGTTAGCTACATAACAGGACGATTAAATAGCTCTGGCATCGGCTACATGACAGGATGATTAAATAGCTCTGGCCTCAGCCACATGACAGGACGATTAAATAGCTCTGGCATTAGCTACATGACAGGACCATTAAATAGCTCTTGCATCAGCTACATGACATGACGAGTACATAGCTCTGGGGCCAGCTACATGACCGGACGATTAAATAGCTCTGGCATCAGCTACATGACAGGATGATTAAATAGCTCTGGCATCAGCTACATGACATGATGATTAAATAGCTCTTGCATCAGCTACATGACAGGATGATTAAATAGCTCTGGCATCGGCTACATGACAGGATGATTAAATAGCTCTTGCATCAGCCACATGACAGGACGATTAAATAGCTCTTGCATCAGCTACATGACAGGACCATTAAATAGCTCTGGCATTAGCTACATGACAGGACGATTATATAGCTCCGGCATCGGCTACATGACAGGATGATTAAATAGCTCTGGCATCAGCCACATGGCAGGACGATTAAATAGCTCTGGCATCAGCTACATGGCAGGACAATTAAATAGCTCTGGGATCCGCTACATGTGAGGATGATTAAATAGCTCTGGCATCAACTACATGAAAGGAAGACTAAATAGCTCTGGCATTAGTTACATGACAGGGCGATGAAATAGCTTTGGCATCAGCTACATCACATGATGATTAAATAGCTCTTGCATCAGCTACATGAGAGGACGATTAAATAGCTCTGGCATCGGCTACATGACAGTATAATTAGATAACTCTGGCATTAGCTACATGACAGGACCAGTAAATAGCTCTGGCATTAGCTACATGGCAGGACGATTAAATAGCTCTGGCATCGGCAACATGACAGGATGATTAAATAGCTCTGGCATCGGCTACATGACAGGATGATTAAATAGCTCTTGCATCAGCTACATGCCAGGACGATTAAATAGCTCTGGCATCGGCTACATGACAGGATGATCAAATAGCTCTGGCATTAGCTACATGACAGGACCAGTAAATAGCTCTGGCATTAGCTACATGGCAGGACGATTAAATAGCTCTGGCATCGGCAACATGACAGGATGATTAAATAGCTCTGGCATCGGCTACATGACAGGATGATTAAATAGCTCTGGCATCAGCCACATGGCAGGACGATTAAATAGCTCTGGCATCAGCTACATGGCAGGACAATTAAATAGCTCTCGGATCCGCTACATGTGAGGATGATTAAATAGCTCTGGCATCAACTACTTGAAAGGAAGACTAAATAGCTCTGGCATTAGTTACATGACAGGGCGATGAAATAGCTTTGGCATCAGCTACATCACATGATGATTAAATAGCTCTTGCATCAGCTACATGAAAGGACGATTAAATAGCTCTGGCATCGGCTACATGACAGTATAATTAGATAACTCTGGCATTAGCTACATGACAGGACCAGTAAATAGCTCTGGCATTAGCTACATGGCAGGACGATTAAATAGCTCTGGCATCGGCAACATGACAGGATGATTAAATAGCTCTGGCATCGGCTACATGACAGGATTATTAAATAGCTCTTGCATCAGCTACATGCCAGGACGATTAAATAGCTCTGGCATCAGCTACATGACAGGATGATTAAATAGCTCTGGCATCGGCTACATGACAGGATGATCAAATAGCTCTGGCATTAGCTACATGACAGGACCAGTAAATAGCTCTGGCATTAGCTACATGGCAGGACGATTAAATAGCTCTGGCATCGGCAACATGACAGGATGATTAAATAGCTCTGGCATCGGCTACATGACAGGATGATTAAATAGCTCTGGCATCAGCTACATGACAGGATTATTAAATAGCTCTTGCATCAACTACATGACATGACGATTAAATAGCTCTGGCATCAGCTACATGACAGGACGATTAAATAGCTCTGGCATTAGTTACATGACAGGATGATTAAATAGCTCTGGCATTAGCCACATGCCAGGACGATTAAATAGCTCTGGCATCAGCCACATGACATGACGATTAAATAGCTCTTGCATATTAGGCACATGGGATGACGATTAAATAGCTCTGGCGTTAGCTACATAACAGGACGATTAAATAGCTCTGCCATCGGCTACATGACAGGATGATTAAATAGCTCTGGCATCAGCCACATGACAGGACGATTAAATAGCTCTGGCATTAGCTACATGACAGGACCATTAAATAGCTCTTGCATCAGCTACATGATATGACGATTACATAGCTCTGGCGCCAGCTACATGACCGGACGATTAAATAGCTCTGGCATCAGCCACATGACAGGATGATTAAATAGCTCTGGCATCAGCTACATGACAGGATGATTAAATAGCTCTGGCATCGGCTACATGACAGGATGATTAAATAGCTCTTGCATCAGCTACATGACATGATGATTAAATAGCTCTCGCATCGGCTACATGAAAGGATGATTAAATAGCTCTGGCATCAGCCACATGACAGGACGATTAAATAGCTCTTGCATCAGCTACATGACCGGACGATTAAATAGCTCTGGCATCAGCTACATGACAGGATGAGTAAAGACCTCTGGCATCAGCTACATGACATGATGATTAAATAGCTCTTGCATCAGCTACATGACAGGATGATTAAATAGCTCTGGCATCGGCTACATGTTAGGATGATTAAATAGCTCTTGCATCAGCTACATGTCATGATGATTAAATAGCTCTGGCATCGGCTACATGACAGGATGATTAAATAGCTCTTGCATCAGCTACATGACAGGACGATTAAATAGCTCTGGCATTAGCTACATGTCATGATGATTAAATAGCTCTGGCATCGGCTGCATGACAGGATGATTAAATAGCTCTGGCATCAGCCACATGACAGGACGATTAAATAGCTCTTGCATCAGCTACATGACAGGACCATTAAATAGCTCTGGCATTAGCTACATGACAGGACGATTATATAGCTCCGGCATCGGCTACATGACCGGACGATTAAATAGCTCTGGCATCAGCTACATGACAGGATGAGTAAAGAGCTCTGGCATCAGCTACATGACATGATGATTAAATAGCTCTTGCATCAGCTACATGACAGGATGATTAAATAGCTCTGGCATCGGCTACATGACAGGATGATTAAATAGCTCTTGCATCAGCTACATGTCATGATGATTAAATAGCTCTGGCATCGGCTACATGACAGGATGATTAAATAGCTCTGGCATCAGCCACATGACAGGACGATTAAATAGCTCTTGCATCAGCTACATGACAGGATGATTAAATAGCTCTGGCATTAGCTACATGTCATGATGATTAAATAGCTCTGGCATCGGCTACATGACAGGATGATTAAATAGCTCTGGCATCAGCCACATGACAGGACGATTAAATAGCTCTTGCATCAGCTACATGACAGGACCATTAAATAGCTCTGGCATTAGCTACATGACAGGACGATTATATAGCTCCGGCATCGGCTACATGACAGGATGATTAAATAGCTCTGGCATCAGCCACATGGCAGGACGATTAAATAGCTCTGGCATCAGCTACATGGCAGGACAATTAAATAGCTCTGGGATCCGCTACATGTGAGGATGATTAAATAGCTCTGGCATCAACTACATGAAAGGAAGACTAAATAGCTCTGGCATTAGTTACATGACAGGGCGATGAAATAGCTTTGGCATCAGCTACATCACATGATGATTAAATAGCTCTTGCATCAGCTACATGAGAGGACGATTAAATAGCTCTGGCATCGGCTACATGACAGTATAATTAGATAACTCTGGCATTAGCTACATGACAGGACCAGTAAATAGCTCTGGCATTAGCTACATGGCAGGACGATTAAATAGCTCTGGCATCGGCAACATGACAGGATGATTAAATAGCTCTGGCATCGGCTACATGACAGGATGATTAAATAGCTCTTGCATCAGCTACATGCCAGGACGATTAAATAGCTCTGGCATCAGCTACATGACAGGATGATTAAATAGCTCTGGCATCGGCTACATGACAGGATGATCAAATAGCTCTGGCATTAGCTACATGACAGGACCAGTAAATAGCTCTGGCATTAGCTACATGGCAGGACGATTAAATAGCTCTGGCATCAGCAACATGACAGGATGATTAAATAGCTCTGGCATCGGCTACATGACAGGATGATTAAATAGCTCTGGCATCAGCCACATGGCAGGACGATTAAATAGCTCTGGCATCAGCTACATGGCAGGACAATTAAATAGCTCTGGGATCCGCTACATGTGAGGATGATTAAATAGCTCTGGCATCAACTACTTGAAAGGAAGACTAAATAGCTCTGGCATTAGTTACATGACAGGGCGATGAAATAGCTTTGGCATCAGCTACATCACATGATGATTAAATAGCTCTTGCATCAGCTACATGAGAGGACGATTAAATAGCTCTGGCATCGGCTACATGACAGTATAATTAGATAACTCTGGCATTAGCTACATGACAGGACCAGTAAATAGCTCTGGCATTAGCTACATGGCAGGACGATTAAATAGCTCTGGCATCGGCAACATGACAGGATGATTAAATAGCTCTGGCATCGGCTACATGACAGGATTATTAAATAGCTCTTGCATCAGCTACATGCCAGGACGATTAAATAGCTCTGGCATCAGCTACATGACAGGATGATTAAATAGCTCTGGCATCGGCTACATGACAGGATGATCAAATAGCTCTGGCATTAGCTACATGACAGGACCAGTAAATAGCTCTGGCATTAGCTACATGGCAGGACGATTAAATAGCTCTGGCATCGGCAACATGACAGGATGATTAAATAGCTCTGGCATCGGCTACATGACAGGATGATTAAATAGCTCTTGCATCAGCTACATGCCAGGACGATTAAATAGCTCTGGCATCAGCTACATGACAGGATGATTAAATAGCTCTGGCATCGGCTACATGACAGGATGATTAAATAGCTCTGGCATCAGCTACATGACAGGATTATTAAATAGCTCTTGCATCAGCTACATGACATGACGATTAAATAGCTCTGGCATCAGCTACATGACAGGACGATTAAATATCTCTGGCATTAGTTACATGACAGGATGATTAAATAGCTCTGGCATTAGCCACATGCCAGGACGATTAAATAGCTCTGGCATCAGCCACATGACATGACGATTAAATAGCTCTTGCATATTAGGCACATGGCATGACGATTAAATAGCTCTGGCGTTAGCTACATAACAGGACGATTAAATAGCTCTGGCATCGGCTACATGACAGGATGATTAAATAGCTCTGGCATCAGCCACATGACAGGACGATTAAATAGCTCTGGCATTAGCTACATGACAGGACCATTAAATAGCTCTTGCATCAGCTACATGATATGACGATTACATAGCTCTGGGGCCAGCTACATGACCGGACGATTAAATAGCTCTGGCATCAGCCACATGACAGGATGATTAAATAGCTCTGGCATCAGCTACATGACATGATGATTAAATAGCTCTTGCATCAGCTACATGACAGGATGATTAAATAGCTCTGGCATCGGCTACATGACAGGATGATTAAATAGCTCTTGCATCAGCTACATGAAATGATGATTAAATAGCTCTGGCATCGGCTACATGAAAGGATGATTAAATAGCTCTGGCATCAGCCACATGACAGGACGATTAAATAGCTCTTGCATCAGCTACATGACCGGACGATTAAATAGCTCTGGCATCAGCTACATGACAGGATGAGTAAAGAGCTCTGGCATCAGCTACATGACATGATGATTAAATAGCTCTTGCATCAGCTACATGACAGGATGATTAAATAGCTCTGGCATCGGCTACATGTTAGGATGATTAAATAGCTCTTGCATCAGCTACATGTCATGATGATTAAATAGCTCTGGCATCGGCTACATGACAGGATGATTAAATAGCTCTGGCATCAGCCACATGACAGGACGATTAAATAGCCCTTGCATCAGCTACATGACAGGACGATTAAATAGCTCTGGCATTAGCTACATGTCATGATGATTAAATAGCTCTTGCATCGGCTACATGACAGGATGATTAAATAGCTCTGGCATCAGCCACATGACAGGACGATTAAATAGCTCTTGCATCAGCTACATGACAGGACCATTAAATAGCTCTGGCATCAGCTACATGACAGGATGATTAAATAGCTCTGGCATTAGCTACATGTCATGATGATTAAATAGCTCTGGCATCGGCTACATGACAGGATGATTAAATAGCTCTGGCATCAGCCACATGACAGGACGATTAAATAGCTCTTGCATCAGCTACATGACAGGACCATTAAATAGCTCTGGCATTAGCTACATGACAGGACGATTATATAGCTCCGGCATCGGCTACATGACAGGATGATTAAATAGCTCTGGCATCAGCCACATGGCAGGACGATTAAATAGCTCTGGCATCAGCTACATGGCAGGACAATTAAATAGCTCTGGGATCCGCTACATGTGAGGATGATTAAATAGCTCTGGCATCAACTACATGAAAGGAAGACTAAATAGCTCTGGCATTAGTTACATGACAGGGCGATGAAATAGCTTTGGCATCAGCTACATCACATGATGATTAAATAGCTCTTGCATCAGCTACATGAGAGGACGATTAAATAGCTCTGGCATCGGCTACATGACAGTATAATTAGATAACTCTGGCATTAGCTACATGACAGGACCAGTAAATAGCTCTGGCATTAGCTACATGGCAGGACGATTAAATAGCTCTGGCATCGGCAACATGACAGGATGATTAAATAGCTCTGGCATCGGCTACATGACAGGATGATTAAATAGCTCTTGCATCAGCTACATGCCAGGACGATTAAATAGCTCTGGCATCAGCTACATGACAGGATGATTAAATAGCTCTGGCATCGGCTACATGACAGGATTATCAAATAGCTCTGGCATTAGCTACATGACAGGACCAGTAAATAGCTCTGGCATTAGCTACATGGCAGGACGATTAAATAGCTCTGGCATCGGCAACATGACAGGATGATTAAATAGCTCTGGCATCGGCTACATGACAGGATGATTAAATAGCTCTGGCATCAGCCACATGGCAGGACGATTAAATAGCTCTGGCATCAGCTACATGGCAGGACAATTAAATAGCTCTGGGATCCGCTACATGTGAGGATGATTAAATAGCTCTGGCATCAACTACTTGAAAGGAAGACTAAATAGCTCTGGCATTAGTTACATGACAGGGCGATGAAATAGCTTTGGCATCAGCTACATCACATGATGATTAAATAGCTCTTGCATCAGCTACATGAGAGGACGATTAAATAGCTCTGGCATCGGCTACATGACAGTATAATTAGATAACTCTGGCATTAGCTACATGACAGGACCAGTAAATAGCTCTGGCATTAGCTACATGGCAGGACGATTAAATAGCTCTGGCATCGGCAACATGACAGGATGATTAAATAGCTCTGGCATCGGCTACATGACAGGATTATTAAATAGCTCTTGCATCAGCTACATGCCAGGACGATTAAATAGCTCTGGCATCAGCTACATGACAGGATGATTAAATAGCTCTGGCATCGGCTACATGACAGGATGATCAAATAGCTCTGGCATTAGCTACATGACAGGACCAGTAAATAGCTCTGGCATTAGCTACATGGCAGGACGATTAAATAGCTCTGGCATCGGCAACATGACAGGATGATTAAATAGCTCTGGCATCGGCTACATGACAGGATGATTAAATAGCTCTTGCATCAGCTACATGCCAGGACGATTAAATAGCTCTGGCATCAGCTACATGACAGGATGATTAAATAGCTCTGGCATCGGCTACATGACATGACGATTAAATAGCTCTGGCATCAGCTACATGACAGGACGATTAAATATCTCTGGCATTAGTTACATGACAGGATGATTAAATAGCTCTGGCATTAGCCACATGCCAGGACGATTAAATAGCTCTGGCATCAGCCACATGACATGACGATTAAATAGCTCTTGCATATTAGGCACATGGCATGACGATTAAATAGCTCTGGCGTTAGCTACATAACAGGACGATTAAATAGCTCTGGCATCGGCTACATGACAGGATGATTAAATAGCTCTGGCATCAGCCACATGACAGGACGATTAAATAGCTCTGGCATTAGCTACATGACAGGACCATTAAATAGCTCTTGCATCAGCTACATGATATGACGATTACATAGCTCTGGGGCCAGCTACATGACCGGACGATTAAATAGCTCTGGCATCAGCCACATGACAGGATGATTAAATAGCTCTGGCATCAGCTACATGACATGATGATTAAATAGCTCTTGCATCAGCTACATGACAGGATGATTAAATAGCTCTGGCATCGGCTACATGACAGGATGATTAAATAGCTCTTGCATCAGCTACATGAAATGATGATTAAATAGCTCTGGCATCGGCTACATGAAAGGATGATTAAATAGCTCTGGCATCAGCCACATGACAGGACGATTAAATAGCTCTTGCATCAGCTACATGACCGGACGATTAAATAGCTCTGGCATCAGCTACATGACAGGATGAGTAAAGAGCTCTGGCATCAGCTACATGACATGATGATTAAATAGCTCTTGCATCAGCTACATGACAGGATGATTAAATAGCTCTGGCATCGGCTACATGTTAGGATGATTAAATAGCTCTTGCATCAGCTACATGTCATGATGATTAAATAGCTCTGGCATCGGCTACATGACAGGATGATTAAATAGCTCTGGCATCAGCCACATGACAGGACGATTAAATAGCTCTTGCATCAGCTACATGACAGGACGATTAAATAGCTCTGGCATTAGCTACATGTCATGATGATTAAATAGCTCTGGCATCGGCTACATGACAGGATGATTAAATAGCTCTGGCATCAGCCACATGACAGGACGATTAAATAGCTCTTGCATCAGCTACATGACAGGACCATTAAATAGCTCTGGCATCAGCTACATGACAGGATGTTTAAATAGCTCTGGCATTAGCTACATGTCATGATGATTAAATAGCTCTGGTATCGGCTACATGACAGGATGATTAAATAGCTCTGGCATCAGCCACATGACAGGACGATTAAATAGCTCTTGCATCAGCTACATGACAGGACCATTAAATAGCTCTGGCATTAGCTACATGACAGGACGATTATATAGCTCCGGCATCGGCTAAATGACAGGATGATTAAATAGCTCTGGCATCAGCCACATGGCAGGACGATTAAATAGCTCTGGCATCAGCTACATGGCAGGACAATTAAATAGCTCTGGGATCCGCTACATGTGAGGATGATTAAATAGCTCTGGCATCAACTACATGAAAAGAAGACTAAATAGCTCTGGCATTAGTTACATGACAGGGCGATGAAATAGCTTTGGCATCAGCTACATCACATGATGATTAAATAGCTCTTGCATCAGCTACATGAGAGGCCGATTAAATAGCTCTGGCATCGGCTACATGACAGTATAATTAGATAACTCTGGCATTAGCTACATGACAGGACCAGTAAATAGCTCTGGCATTAGCTACATGGCAGGACGATTAAATAGCTCTGGCATCGGCAACATGACAGGATGATTAAATAGCTCTGGCATCGGCTACATGACAGGATGATTAAATAGCTCTTGCATCAGCTACATGCCAGGACGATTAAATAGCTCTGGCATCAGCTACATGACAGGATGATTAAATAGCTCTGGCATCGGCTACATGACAGGATGATTAAATAGCTCTGGCATCAGCTACATGACATGACGATTAAATAGCTCTGGCATCAGCTACATGACAGGACGATTAAATATCTCTGGCATTAGTTACATGACAGGATGATTAAATAGCTCTGGCATTAGCCACATGCCAGGACGATTAAATAGCTCTGGCATCAGCCACATGACATGACGATTAAATAGCTCTTGCATATTAGGCACATGGCATGACGATTAAATAGCTCTGGCGTTAGCTACATAACAGGACGATTAAATAGCTCTGGCATCGGCTACATGACAGGATGATTAAATAGCTCTGGCATCAGCCACATGACAGGACGATTAAATAGCTCTGGCATTAGCTACATGACAGGACAATTAAATAGCTCTTGCATCAGCTACATGATATGACGATTACATAGCTCTGGGGCCAGCTACATGACCGGACGATTAAATAGCTCTGGCATCAGCCACATGACAGGATGATTAAATAGCTCTGGCATCAGCTACATGACATGATGATTAAATAGCTCTTGCATCAGCTACATGACAGGATGATTAAATAGCTCTGGCATCGGCTACATGACAGGATGATTAAATAGCTCTTGCATCAGCTACATGAAATGATGATTAAATAGCTCTGGCATCGGCTACATGAAAGGATGATTAAATAGCTCTGGCATCAGCCACATGACAGGACGATTAAATAGCTCTTGCATCAGCTACATGACCGGACGATTAAATAGCTCTGGCATCAGCTACATGACAGGATGAGTAAAGAGCTCTGGCATCAGCTACATGACATGATGATTAAATAGCTCTTGCATCAGCTACATGACAGGATGATTAAATAGCTCTGGCATCGGCTACATGTTAGGATGATTAAATAGCTCTTGCATCAGCTACATGTCATGATGATTAAATAGCTCTGGCATCGGCTACATGACAGGATGATTAAATAGCTCTGGCATCAGCCACATGACAGGACGATTAAATAGCTCTTGCATCAGCTACATGACAGGACGATTAAATAGCTCTGGCATTAGCTACATGTCATGATGATTAAATAGCTCTGGCATCTGCTACATGACAGGATGATTAAATAGCTCTGGCATCAGCCACATGACAGGACGATTAAATAGCTCTTGCATCAGCTACATGACAGGACCATTAAATAGCTCTGGCATCAGCTACATGACAGGATGATTAAATAGCTCTGGCATTAGCTACATGTCATGATGATTAAATAGCTCTGGCATCGGTTACATGACAGGATGATTAAATAGCTCTGGCATCAGCCACATGACAGGACGATTAAATAGCTCTTGCATCAGCTACATGACAGGACCATTAAATAGCTCTGGCATTAGCTACATGACAGGACGATTATATAGCTCCGGCATCGGCTACATGACAGGATGATTAAATAGCTCTGGCATCAGCCACATGGCAGGACGATTAAATAGCTCTGGCATCAGCTACATGGCAGGACAATTAAATAGCTCTGGGATCCGCTACATGTGAGGATGATTAAATAGCTCTGGCATCAACTACATGAAAGGAAGACTAAATAGCTCTGGCATTAGTTACATGACAGGGCGATGAAATAGCTTTGGCATCAGCTACATCACATGATGATTAAATAGCTCTTGCATCAGCTACATGAGAGGCCGATTAAATAGCTCTGGCATCGGCTACATGACAGTATAATTAGATAACTCTGGCATTAGCTACATGACAGGACCAGTAAATAGCTCTGGCATTAGCTACATGGCAGGACGATTAAATAGCTCTGGCATCGGCAACATGACAGGATGATTAAATAGCTCTGGCATCGGCTACATGACAGGATGATTAAATAGCTCTTGCATCAGCTACATGCCAGGACGATTAAATAGCTCTGGCATCAGCTACATGACAGGATGATTAAATAGCTCTGGCATCGGCTACATGACAGGATGATCAAATAGCTCTGGCATTAGCTACATGACAGGACCAGTAAATAGCTCTGGCATTAGCTACATGGCAGGACGATTAAATAGCTCTGGCATCGGCAACATGACAGGATGATTAAATAGCTCAGGCATCGGCTACATGACAGGATGATTAAATAGCTCTGGCATCAGCCACATGGCAGGACGATTAAATAGCTCTGGCATCAGCTACATGGCAGGACAATTAAATAGCTCTGGGATCCGCTACATGTGAGGATGATTAAATAGCTCTGGCATCAACTACTTGAAAGGAAGACTAAATAGCTCTGGCATTAGTTACATGACAGGGCGATGAAATAGCTTTGGCATCAGCTACATCACATGATGATTAAATAGCTCTTGCATCAGCTACATGAGAGGACGATTAAATAGCTCTGGCATCGGCTACATGACAGTATAATTAGATAACTCTGGCATTAGCTACATGACAGGACCAGTAAATAGCTCTGGCATTAGCTACATGGCAGGACGATTAAATAGCTCTGGCATCGGCAACATGACAGGATGATTAAATAGCTCTGGCATCGGCTACATGACAGGATTATTAAATAGCTCTTGCATCAGCTACATGCCAGGACGATTAAATAGCTCTGGCATCAGCTACATGACAGGATGATTAAATAGCTCTGGCATCGGCTACATGACAGGATGATCAAATAGATCTGGCATTAGCTACATGACAGGACCAGTAAATAGCTCTGGCATTAGCTACATGGCAGGACGATTAAATAGCTCTGGCATCGGCAACATGACAGGATGATTAAATAGCTCTGGCATCGGCTACATGACAGGATGATTAAATAGCTCTTGCATCAGCTACATGCCAGGACGATTAAATAGCTCTGGCATCAGCTACATGACAGGATGATTAAATAGCTCTGGCATCGGCTACATGACAGGATGATTAAATAGATCTGGCATCAGCTACATGACAGGATTATTAAATAGCTCTTGCATCAGCTACATGACATGACGATTAAATAGCTCTGGCATCAGCTACATGACAGGACGATTAAATATCTCTGGCATTAGTTACATGACAGGATGATTAAATAGCTCTGGCATTAGCCACATGCCAGGACGATTAAATAGCTCTGGCATCAGCCACATGACATGACGATTAAATAGCTCTTGCATATTAGGCACATGGCATGACGATTAAATAGCTCTGGCGTTAGCTACATAACAGGACGATTAAATAGCTCTGGCATCGGCTACATGACAGGATGATTAAATAGCTCTGGCATCAGCCACATGACAGGACGATTAAATAGCTCTGGCATTAGCTACATGACAGGACCATTAAATAGCTCTTGCATCAGCTACATGATATGACGATTACATAGCTCTGGGGCCAGCTACATGACCGGACGATTAAATAGCTCTGGCATCAGCCACATGACAGGATGATTAAATAGCTCTGGCATCAGCTACATGACATGATGATTAAATAGCTCTTGCATCAGCTACATGAGAGGATGATTAAATAGCTCTGGCATCGGCTACATGACAGGATGATTAAATAGCTCTTGCATCAGCTACATGAAATGATGATTAAATAGCTCTGGCATCGGCTACATGAAAGGATGATTAAATAGCTCTGGCATCAGCCACATGACAGGACGATTAAATAGCTCTTGCATCAGCTACATGACCGGACGATTAAATAGCTCTGGCATCAGCTACATGACAGGATGAGTAAAGAGCTCTGGCATCAGCTACATGACATGATGATTAAATAGCTCTTGCATCAGCTACATGACAGGATGATTAAATAGCTCTGGCATCGGCTACATGTTAGGATGATTAAATAGCTCTTGCATCAGCTACATGTCATGATGATTAAATAGCTCTGGCATCGGCTACATGACAGGATGATTAAATAGCTCTGGCATCAGCCACATGACAGGACGATTAAATAGCTCTTGCATCAGCTACATGACAGGACGATTAAATAGCTCTGGCATTAGCTACATGTCATGATGATTAAATAGCTCTGGCATCGGCTACATGACAGGATGATTAAATAGCTCTGGCATCAGCCACATGACAGGACGATTAAATAGCTCTTGCATCAGCTACATGACAGGACCATTAAATAGCTCTGGCATTAGCTACATGACAGGACGATTATATAGCTCCGGCATCGGCTACATGACAGGATGATTAAATAGCTCTGGCATCAGCCACATGGCAGGACGATTAAATAGCTCTGGCATCAGCTACATGGCAGGACAATTAAATAGCTCTGGGATCCGCTACATGTGAGGATGATTAAATAGCTCTGGCATCAACTACATGAAAGGAAGACTAAATACCTCTGGCATTAGTTACATGACAGGACGATGAAATAGCTTTGGCATCAGCTACATCACATGATGATTAAATAGCTCTGGCATCGGCTACATGACAGTATAATTAGATAACTCTGGCATTAGCTACATGACAGGACCATTAAATAGCTCTGGGATCCACTACGTGTGAGGATGATTAAATAGCTCTGGCATCAACTACATGAAAGGAAGACTAAATACCTCTGGCATTAGTTACATGGCATGACGATTAAATAGCTCTGGCGTTAGCTACATGACAGGACGATTAAAAAGCTCTGGCATCGGCTACATGACAGGATGATTAAATAGCTCTGGCATCAGCCACATGACAGGATGATTAAATAGCTCTTGCATCAGCTACATGACAGGACGATTAAATAGCTCTGGCATCAGCTACATGATAGGATGATTAAATAGCTCTGGCATTAGCCACATGCCAGGACGATTAAATAGCTCTGGCATCAGCCACATGACATGACGATTAAATAGCTCTTGCATATCAGGCACATGGCATGACGATTAAATAGCTCTGGCGTTAGCTACATGACAGGACGATTAAATAGCTCTGGCATCGGCTACATGACAGGATGATTAAATAGCTCTGGCATCAGCCACATGACAGGACGATTAAATAGCTCTTGCATCAGCTACATGACAGGACGATTAAATAGCTCTTGCTTCAGCTACATGACAGGACGATTAAATAGCTCTGGCATCAGCCACATGACATGACGATTACATAGCTCTGGGGCCAGCTACATGACCGGACGATTAAATAGCTCTGGCATCAGCTACATGACAGGATGATTAAATAGCTCTGGCATCGGCTACATGACATGATGATTAAATAGCTCTTGCATCAGCTACATGACAGGACGATTAAATAGCTCTGGCATTAGCTACATGACAGGACCATTAAATAGCTCTTGCATCAGCTACATGTCATGACGATTACATAGCTCTGGGGCCAGCTACATGACCGGACGATTAAATAGCTCTGGCATCAGCTACATGACAGGATGATTAAATAGCTCTGGCATCGGCTACATGACATGATGATTAAATAGCTCTTGCATCAGCTACATGACAGGATGATTAAATAGCTCTGGCATAGGCTACATGACAGGATGATTAAATAGCTCTTGCATCAGCTACATGTCATGATGATTAAATAGCTCTGGCATCGGCTACATGACAGGATGATTAAATAGCTCTGGCATCAGCTACATGACAGGACGATTAAATAGCTCTTGCATCAGCTACATGACAGGACGATTAAATAGCTCTGGCATTCGCTACATGACAGGACGATTAAGTAGCTCCGGCATCGGCTACATGACAGGAGGATTAAATAGCTCTGGCATCAGCCACATGGCAGGACGATTAAATAGCTCTGGCATCAGCTACCTGGCAGGACAATTAAATAGCTCTGGGATCCGCTACATGTGAGGATGATTAAATAACTCTGGCATCAACTACATGAAAGGAAGAGTAAATAGCTCTTGCATTAGTTACATGACAGGACGATGAAATAGCTTTGGCATCAGCCACATGACATGGTTGATAAATAGCTCTGGTATTAGCTACATGACAGGATGATTAAATAGCTCTGGCATTACCTACATGACAGGATGATTAAATAGCTCTGGCATTAGCCACATGACAGGATGAGTAAAACGATTTGGCATCAGCTACATGACAGGACGATTAAATAGCTCTGGCATCAGCTACATGACAGGATGATTAAATAGCTCTGGCATTAGCCACATGCCAGGACGATTAAATAGCTCTGGCATCAGCCACATGACATGACGATTAAATAGCTCTTGCATATCAGGCACATGGCATGACGATTAAATAGCTCTGGCGTTAGCTACATGACAGGACGATTAAATAGCTATGGCATCAGCTACATGGCAGGACGATTAAATATCTCTGGCATCCGCTACATGGCAGGGTGATTAAATATCTCTGGCATCAGCTACATGACAGGATCATTTAATAGATTTGGCATCCTCTACATGGCAGGACGATTAAATAGCCCTGACATCAGCCACATGACAGGGCGATTAAATTTAACTACGGTTCTTGGCAATAGTGTCATTTTCATTTAGCTTGTCCTTAAGCTTGTCATTAAACTTATCATTAAGCTTTTCCTTAAACTTGTCATGAAGCTTGTCATTTAGCTTGTCATTAGACTTGTCATGAAGCTTGTCATTTAGCTTGTTATTAAGCTTGTCATTAAGCTTGCCATTTGGTATTAATAATGTACGGCAAACATGCAATGATTACACCAACTGAATGAATGAAATGGCTTCACTGACTGCAATAGCTGCGCCAATGACAGCCAAGTTTGGAAAATGTCAAAAGCAAAGAAAGAAATGATGTGAAAAAGTTGATTTGACATATACTGCTCTGTATTCACTGGTACCATCTGGTATGTCAGTGCTTGTATCATATGACTGACACAGACAGTTAAATATTAAAATGTCCAAATCTTTTTTAACTGCGAGACATTAGTCATGTGAATTATACTGTGCCAAGTCTAGTCTAGAAAGTCGAGGAATCGCAGAACTGACGTTAGTGTTAATGGATCAATATCAGCATAGATATTCATAAGCAAGCCTCTACGTGCCTTTACATGGTTGTATATAGACCATCTAATCCATTTGAGCCATAATGAAGGGATATGTTTCTAGCAATACCTTGCCAATTTGTAGCTAAGTTCCACAATACTCTGCGCATGTTGGGATCGATGTAAACACATTAAGCACTGAATTCCCAAAGATCCCAGAATCCCAATTTTAAGGTTGACTATGACAGCAACCGATCTCAGCCAAATTAGTTTCAAATTTTTTAAATTTAATGTTTATTAAATAGTAAATTAGAGAAATCCATACAATTTGTATACTTGACTTCATGACAGAGTATTTCTGCCAATTATGATTGTGACGCCCGCCAACATGTGACGTAATTGATTATGACTTCATGTCCATTGCAATGCCCTAAAACTAGTAGATGATAGATAATTTGTGTGGCAGGTGTCATTGGTTGAATTGGAGTGTTGCATCAATAATTAATCATATTCTGCAATACGCTCCAGTACAGCTATGGAGCCACAACAACGGGAATAACCAAGGGTTTGGCCACCACCTCTAAATGACAGACCACACATTGGAGGAAAGCTTATGACACGAAGAATGTGATGTAGTAACCCTACTAAATATATAGTTATTTTCTGAATATATTTTTCATATTGGAAGATGTACATGGCCAATGTCATTGACACACTGTTTATAGTTCAGCACCGCGTATGTATGTCATTGCGACCATGCATAGTCAGTGAGACTTCCACGTGCATGTTTCGAGTTATTGAAACAATTACCAATGTGCCGGGAAGATAGTGTGTATAACGTATACCCTATTGGGTGGCACACTATTCATAGGTTAGTACCATTTATGTATGTCATTGCGACCATGCATAGTCGCGTGTGTCATATTCATAGCCGGCGAGTCTTCAAACGTGTCTTGTATGCATTGAAACATTTAACACTGCGGTGGGAATGTAGTGTTTAGGACCTATAATGTTGGCAGGACCTATTTCCTGGATATGTTTAATTCTCTCAGGAATATAAGTAAAAAATATGTTTTAGTAGAACATATATCTTATACTTACCATCAATGGCGGCTCTGGCAAAGGAGGGATGTGGGATTTGCCTGTATAAACCTTGTAGGTGTGACACACCAGCGTGTAATTTGGGGTTGCTCAAAATGCCCATTAGTTACCTATTACATTTTGTAATGTTTCACTTCGGCGGGCCTGACAACTTGGGTACTAAGTGCACATACATAGTTTGCCCCAATATTAGCAAGTCCGGACTCTTGCGAATCAGTATTGGCCATTTCTAGTGTCATGAATATTCTGTAGAATATGGTAAAACTACATATTCTGGGCGATGCTGCTTTCAATGACAACACGCTACCTTATTCAAATTAGCTTCAACATTGTTCACAGCTTTCCCGTAATTATGGACTTTAAATTGAAATATGGGAATTTACAATGGTCAACGGGTGAATGTCTTAGCCACAGGTTGTCTTGATCAAATCCCTGAATATACGGCACGTGCAATGGAAGTGGGAATGTCTGATCGCAGGGCAAATTATCCCACTTCCTCAGCAATATTTCTTTTCATTACTAAATCACGCTTTGATGGAAAAAACTGTTCTAGTTTGATCTTACAAGAATGCCCGAGGATAAATCACTCGGATAAATGAAATGTTGAGGGAATATGAGGTATCAGGTGACCTGGTCTGTGCTTTGTTATTGGCAGGTTTACTGTTTCGATTGTACTGCAGAAAATTACTTCAACACCCGCTTCATTTAATCATTTTCATCGCCGGAGGGGAGTGACAGTAATGCGAAAGATAAAGGTGTCCTGGCGTGAAGAAAGCTTTTGATTTCTATGGTACGGTATTGTATATGAATTTTGCATGCACGGTGATTATAATTCAGCCAAGACAAGACATCTGGTGATATGTAAGTGTGCTTATAAATGGCCATTGGACACGCCTGGTTGTTAAAGACAGTTATGCACCGTTTTAACTTATGAGCTATGCTTTAGGCCAACCTCTTCACTGTCAGAATTGGCTGCTGTATTGTGTGTTGCTATTTTCTGACTAAATATGCTCTTCGCAGATGTTAATAAAAGAAATAAGATTGCGCAGTAGATGGTGTGCCATCGCAAATCTCCACGCCTTCACACTGTCCACATCACACAGCGCCTCATCCCACCTAGCCACGCTCAGGGTGGGGAGGATGGGCAAGGTGGAGGCTAGCCTGAGATAAATGTGTCTCACAATCCGGAATTATATGGGTTAACTCACATGCCGAATCTGGTTGAATTGCGGCAATCCGAAAGAAATAGCCGGAAGGGCAAGCAGATGGAGACGATTTCAATATGTCACCGGTTTCTTTTACACACGCTTCGTATTACCACAATTTTGCACACATATAATGTCGAATATTGTGGATTGGGTGGGGTCTATACGATTGGTTGCAACTTATCCATTTGTAAGCTCTGTCTGGCACATTCTTTATGTACATTTAGCGAACACCCCGATCTTATTCAAGGCCGTTTTCCTGGTGTATCAGAACTAGTGAGCTATTGAGAAACACATGATTTATCGTTATAAGTATTCAATTATGCAACGCTTCTGGTTTTCCCAGACATACTGGCTTTAAAGAATTATTATAGCGAATTCCAGGAATCTCCAAAGTGCATTTGCTACAATATTCTGGATAACGAATTACAATGTATTATTTCCGATTTGTTTAGATACATAGGATGCAATTATGAGCACATGTGTAGAATTATGATTCACGGTAACGTTGAACACGCAGCAAGCCACGATATAAAGACAATATAAGAGAAACAAGTTACAGCTCCATGATGTAATTCTCATGAATACTAAAACAATTATGCTCCTAGTCGTCGTCGTCGTCATCGTCGTCGTCGTTATCGTCGTCGTCGTTGTTGGCAGTAATATGAATAGGTGTTGAATTAGGTCTTGGTGAAGAGTAGAATGTATTTGAAAAATAGAATGTATTTGAACTTACATTGAAATGTACATTACCTGTTAAAAGAAATTGGAAGTTTAGCTGCGTGCGCGTGCATATATTATACAGTATATATTCCTCTATTATCAGAAATAACATATTCATAACGTGGAGGATGTGCTATGTAATGTAGTTCTGGGAAGGGTACATACATTCCGTTGTAACTCCACATCAATGTTAAATACAGGATTCAGTCTCCCAATGCGTCTTAATTGAATTAGCAGCCCATCGATTGGAGTATAGTTGGGGAATTTGGTGTTTCGCTTCAAATTGTGTAACACAGGGGCATATATCGATCTGGATATATCTGGACACTTAACTAGTGTGTAGCCGTTATTTTAGATAGATATTTGCTGGCGCCATTATTTCTAGCTCTATTGTCTTCGCTGGTGGGCAATTGTTGGTATAAAACCATTCTCGTAATGCTAACACTAATCATTCTTCTGCTGGCTTACAAGGTGATCGCGTAGTAAGTGCCTACCGCAGTTCAATACCAGTTGTACGTTTGCTATGTCACACGTGACAACAAATATATATTTATAACAAGAGCTTTCCGACAAGTTGTTGTCAAAATAATCAGCTGATAATACAATTGACACTAGGTAATGATTTGATAACAATTTGGTTGAAAAAATCGTTCACGGGTCGATTTTCAATCAAATTGTTATCGAAATAATCAGCAGGGCACTCAATGTTGCAAGGAAGATAGTTCGAGCAACTTTATTGACTGTCATTTCCTACTAAGGCAGTAACAGTGTTGCCTATTTTTTTCTCAGAATAATCTGCGAGCTTTCTATTATGTTGGCTAACACGTGCATGTATAACTATGTAGGCGTATATGATAGACTGAGTCGTAACACAGTGTCAGATATGCCTGAAAACTCAAGGAGGTAAGTATATTATTCTATTCGCGGTAGGCCTATTAGACGGCCAGCCAAGATGCTAAAATCTACATTTTGTAAGCATTCTTTTTGCTACAAGCACAGAACCATGTAGAATCAATTCTACTTGTGAGTAACATTATGACCTGGGGTGTTCGCCTTTGAGATTTTGTCATTTTAGGACAATATAGGCTCATTTTAGGCCGATCTTGGCGACCGAAAATGTTGCTCAGAAATTGATCTACGCTACATGGGGATTCAGGGAAAATACGCTATGTAATAATTTTGATAGCAATAAGAGTGTAATGCCTCTTATAATATAAAAAAATACATTGAAATGTATAGCAATTTAATGAGATAATCAGCATTTTATTCAATTCATGATTTTTCATCTACTGGTAATCTACATTTGAGTTGAAACGGATCCTAAAGATTCGCCATCCACATCTTAAAGAAAGAGTGGCACAGAGCTTGAGCAAACAGAAGAAGGATATGAGTGATAGAACAGAACAATCATTCGTTATGCTTCTTTTGCTAAGACGCGTCTACCAAGGACCTAAGGAATTCATAAGAAGCCAGAAAACAGAGACATATTAATGTTGCTAAAGAGTGAAGTTTGTTGCAAGATGTTCACTTTGGCGTCATTATAGAGCAAGTGAAAAGTATCAGTGAGAGTGACTTAGCAAATATGTACCTCAAATGGCACACATAATGCTACAGTAGTTTTATCTATGAGAAAGTATTGAATATACTACGAAAGACACACAATTCAGACAAGAGATAGATACCACTACTAAACAACATAACCACTCGCGGCGAAGTTGTACTCAGCATTTCATCAAATGCAACTTGTGCATATTCTGCCAATGTGATTACAATGCCGGCATGCATAATGTTTCAACAATGGACATGCCCAGACAGAGTATATCTTTAACTGAGTCTGATGTGATCATGCGAGTAAGACTTGCAAATGTGGCTGATCTAGTGGTCGCTGAAGGGAAGTATCATTTGAAATGTTGGGTGCATTTTGAATGCAGAGATAAAGGTTGGGCATAGCTGAATGTGGATGTGGACAGAAAAAGGACAAATAGATGGATATGATGTGTATTATCATACTTGAAGGGCCGAAACATGTCTATGTGTATGATTATTGTGATGTTTGGGCCCGACACATGCACATGTGTCAAGAGGACTATGTCCAACTTCGGAGAAAAACCTTCAATGATTACATACGGAGATGCATTGGACCAAAAGCCAGCTTTGTTCGCCAGCTGTAAGTCATCTCAATTAATATATCCCAGTGACATGTCCCAATATGTCATTGCCAAAATCCTTGCATTAGCTGCCAAAGAAAGTGAACGTGACTCGCCACTGGATTCAGCTGATGAATGTACACTTTTGCCTCACTAAAGTAACATATTACAGGAACTGGTGCATAGTGCTCTCCAAATTCAGATGGACTTAGAGAATACACCTGGTCATTTAGCAGTCTGGGGCGGAATAGACCAGGAACATATTGAAAACGTGATACCTGACTCACTTTACCTGTTTCTGTCAGTGTTGTTCGGTGGCACTGTTACGTCTGTTATCAGTTTAAATAAGGAGAGAAGGAGAAAGATTGGTGGTATTTCACAAGATATTGTCTTTGGTGTGTCAAATGATAGAAAACTTACACCGATGCAAATAGGCCACGAGGTCAGAAAGCCTTGCTGAACTATTTAATACTGCAAGTCACACAATTAGTATAGATACAATTTGACGAATAGATACAACAATGGCAACATAAATTGTACCCATATATGGAACTAATTGTTATGTATACATTCCACATGGAATCGTACCCTATGTTCCTGGCAAGGTGATACTTACTTCTGGTGATACTATTGATGCACTTGAAGAAACAATTGATGGAAAGAGCACCTTTCAGTGTACACAGATAATTGTGTGGACCTGCTTCTGAACGTTCTGATGATGATCGTGTAATTGCCAGACCAAGAGCACTGAAACTTGAAACTTTAGAGAAGCTTAGTAGATCACCTGTATTTAATGATGAAAGCATTATCAAGAGAGATAATTGGTTGAGAGAGACTAATGAAAAAGCCGAGGCAAAGTGAAAAAATTATGCCTGGTTCTCAAATGTATGATGAAGAAAATCAACATACTCCATCCTGGTCCACATCCGGGTCCACTTTCAACGAAGCTACCAGCTCAGTTGATCCTCCTATCACAATACCAGGTATGTTGCCCATTCTGCAGGCACCAGCAGATAACAATGTCACCATGACAACTGTAATAAACCGCTTTATGAGCATAACATTAAAGTAGGGGCAGACGCACACTGTGATTGTAGCAGACCAGCCTTTATACAGCAGAGGGAAGGAGCTGGTGATGGCTAATCAAGGGAAGTACAAGAATGTGATTATGTTATTTGGTGACATCCACATCTTGTGTAACCTCCTCAAGGCTATAGGTTAACATTATGAAAATGCTGGGTTGGATGATGTTTGGGTCAAGTCTGGGTTATATGCGCAAAGCAGTGTTGAATCAATGATGGTTGGAAAGTCATATTACAAAGCTGTCAGAGGACATACGTAGGCATACGAAGCGCGGAATCGTATTGTGTGTATGTATGTATGTATGTATGTATGTATGTATTTTTATTTTATTGACGCAGTGGCAACGTGCGGCTTCAATGTCCATGTGCCAACCAGCCGACAGTCATGCACCCATTAGTTTAATTTGTTGATCACCATCTCCCGGTCGGGGGGGGGGGGGGTCGAACCGCCATACTGCAACTCAGTATAGCATCAGCAACCAGACATCTTTCCACTAGACCACCGCGCCAAGACAAAAATTCTCGGGTTAGCAGACCAGCTTTCACATGTCTAATATACTGACACACTGACGATTCATCTGTGGATGCACATGCCACGATTCAATCCTAGGTTTTTTTAAAGCCTATTGTACTCTGACTCCATCACGGCTCTGGCAGTATATGTATTTTTATTTTATTGACGCACTGGTGTGTCAGGCGTCAAGTTTGTCTAGAGCTGCGTTTGGAGTTGCCCAGCTGTTACAGTTATACATCATCATGGGTAAGCAGGTTGCATTGTATAAACGTAGTCTTTTTTACCAAGGGCATCTTTGATCTTCGAATCCATAGCTTCCAGAAGGACTGGAAAGCTATGTTCCCCATGATGCAGCGTTCAATAATGTCAGCAGTACTGCAAAGCAGTGAGCCCAGGATTGTACTTTTCCTCTATGATTCGCGGCCAGGGAGTGGATCGTCGTTTTCTTTAGTTTCATGCTTTGCAGATAGATATATGTGGGTGAACTCTGTTTTGGTTTCCTTCATAAAGGGATTCTCAATTTTTAGTTTGCTTGCAGCTATTAGGAGAAGTTCGTCAAGGGGTTTCTTTTCCTCATCTATAAAATCCACATCGTCAGCATATTCCATCGCTAACGGCACGCCCAGTATTGACACCGGGGGGGGGGGGGTGGTTGTTGGTCTTGTGGCGTTCTCCTGCATGGATTTCACGGCAGCAGCCAGGTAACAGGTGAAAGCTCAGGGGATAGACCATCTCTCTGTGGGGAGCCGACTGATGTCTCAAACTCTACAGACTTCACTGACTTGACTCATACTCTAAGCTTGGTGTCTGCAAGCAGTAGTCCCACTAGTCGTAGATCATCTTCATTGCAACTGGCCTGGCGTAGTACGTCTAGGATCTTTAAGCGTTTAATTGTATCAAAGGCTCCTGACATGTCAATGCCCATTTTGTGGAAATCCCAGTGTTTGGACATGACTAATGAAACAAGCATGCGTTGAGCCCATGCAATGTCTGCGCAGCTAATGTGGTGCATAATGTTATTGCGCTCCTGGCGTAGTTTGGTGCGCTCTTCACTTTGGCCACTTTGATAGATGTGCAGACGTAACGCTTTCTGTGCTGCTGACAATTTTACTACGAGAGGGTCGTCAGTATACCTAGTTCTGTCGTTTTTAGAACACATATGGTGCTAGTAGCTGATGATTCCATAGACATCAATATTTTGTTTAGGGCTTCGTTTAGATCGGAGCTGACGTCGATGTTATCTATCTGCTCCCCGAGGACTTTTTTGTATAACATTTGAGTGTATGTGTCGCTAATGAGCCTGGGTACGTTGTAGGTGACTCTACCCTCTTGCCTGGCATGGCGTTTATACATTAGGTAGTGCTAGTTCATATGGAGGCGTGTAATGACTGGCTTATGGTCAGAATTGAGGTATGTGCAGGTATAGGAACGAGCGGTATGGGTGTTTGAAAGCCGTATTTGTGGCAAATAGGCCAGTGGAACTAAGGAATGCCACCAGTGCATCTCCATTGCTGTTGCGTGCACCCTCGCCATACGATCCCATGCACAAGCCAAGTCCTAAACATTTGTCCACAATCCCGAGTTTACCCAGCTTGGATTTGAAATCGCCACACACCAACAGTTGCCATCTAGCAGGGATAGTAATGGCGGAACTCAGTTCTGCATAGAAGGAATCTAATATAGCTGGATTCTATTTGGCCCTTTCGGTAGTTGGCCCATATGCATTGATTATGCGACACTTAGCGGCTGTGCGCTTGCGCATTGGTATAGCCAGGTCGATAAATGCAACGCGATCACTGACGTATCCAAAACTAATTACATTATCCAATACCCTTGGTCCGATTACGAAGCCGAATCCACGGTAAGTGGCCTGGTTTTGCTCCATGAGTACTAGCTTATGGCCTGTCTGAAGTTGCTGCTCTGAGTGTTTAGCTACTTTAATCTCTTGAATGCATGTGTTCACAGTCTGCACCTAAGGTTTGCCGCTTTGATGTTGCAGTCAGACCACGTACATTCCACGTAGCTATGGTAAGCTCCTGCGAAGATTGCGTTGTCCGAGGATGTCAAGCACAGTTTCTTGTTAGAAGGTTAGACATATTCAGAGTTGCCTCTGTATGCGGATGTCAGCTCGCAATCCTTGATGACTTAGTTTCCTAACAGAGTTGTTACTTACGGAGGAGCCGTATTCAATGCTATTAATATCTGAAGTAGTTGAAAGCTGAAGGGCAGCCTGGCACGTTACTGAAGTTGATGATCCTGTAAGCAAAGTTATAGACTTGTTCACTGGAAAGCGGACAGGGTATGATGATGTCACATGTGATGCAGTAAAAGACCTGACAGATGCTTTACGTGACAGTAGAATGAATGGATATTACAGTATACATGCACGTGAGCCAAATTATGTCTACTAGACCATCTTGGCAGTTGCATCTAGATTCATTTGCTGCAATGCTTCCTTATTTGACACTGTCTGATCACACAAACAATGCCCGATGGGGTCCACTATACCTAGCAGAAATGAAGGGTCTGCAGACATCTGCACTAGAAGTATATAGTGAGTTTGTGGTTGGACACTTTGTGGTTAAACGAAGCCATGCTCAATTCATCCAGGTACCAGTTGATCACTCCACACAATGACAGAACAGGATGTGCAATATTTCCAATGGAATTATAGGCATAACAAGGAATAATATAGTCAGTTCTTTGTAACATGGGCTGCCAGGTCACACGCCTCTCATTGCACCAAGGTATTGTATGGCTTGCGAGGAGGGAAAGAAATAGCAAATTCTACATGCAAAGATGCCCTCCCATCGAGCATGAAATATGATGAAGAAGCTGTGAAGACCACGGTAAAACAGATCAAGAGATCCAATGTATTCAGGCTTATTGAAATGCAACATAATATTAGTGGTATGTAGAGACACAGACGGGCTTTTATTACTGACACACATTTTGGGTGGCCAACACAATGTTCAGGTTTGGATGGTGAGTGGAGTGGCATGGTAAAAGAAGTGCTATTCTATCCACGTTACTGCACAAAACATGTCTCAACCAATGAAGGACAATATACTTGGATAATATGCCCTAACCGGGTGTGATTCAAAATCATCGCTGTCTGTGTTCGACAAAAAAAACCCCGTTCTGGCGTATCTTTGACCAACACTCAGAACTGATTGCCGGAGTAGGACGAGATGGTCATGTCGAGCAGCTAGAAGAATTTGTTTGCTACTGCACAAGAACGTCTTAGAGCAGTGGATCTGTTTCACAAGGGGCAGAAGGTATTAAAGAAACTACCCCCCAACAAGCGATGCATTACAACTACACTTGCCTCGTTGCAATTTGCGAGTGAGGGTCTGGCTGCAGGCACATTTTACAATCCAAACGATAGCCTCACCGTCATCAACAGGTGACTATAAAGAGACACAACATCGGTGCCTACTAATTGGATGGTCCTGACTCAATTCCAGATGCGTGTATTGAACTTGCCTCATCTGCTTGCAAAACCAGGTGCAAGACTGCTGCCTGTAAATGGAGTAGAAATAAACAGCGATATACCCCCAGCTTGTGTGTACAATACTAAAGACTCGTAACCCATCTGGCCTAGCAGATGATGACGGATTATGAGGTACATAATTTAGATTTAGACTATAGAAATTGAACTAGATACAGGATTTAGGTTCTCTAAAGTTTGCATACCTGCTGATTATCTCATTAAATTAATATACATTTAAATGTATGTTTTCATATTATAAGAGTCATTACACTCTTATTATAGTCCAAATTATTATATAACGTATTTTTTCTGAATTCCCAAGTGATGTAGATCAATTTCTGAGCAAATATTTTTGCTGGTCAAACTTGGCCCACAATGAGCCTAAAATGGCCCTATTTTGGCCTAAAATGACAAAATTTCAAAGACCAACACCCCAGACCCTAAAATTAGATCCATGTAGAACTGATCCTGTATTGTCGTTTGCTTGTAGCAAAAAATGCCTACACAAATCTGTATTTGCCTTTTATTATGGCCTGGTTGGCCGTCTATATGTCACAAGCGATTGCGCATGTGCTAGTGACTGCTTGATCTTTGCAAACACATTTCACACTGGAATACGTACATATCTATTCAATCAAAGCGCAATATGTGGATAACTAAAGGGACTGGTCTAAGGCAGGGGTTAGGTATGTGTTCTCCAAGATGTGTAAATCTATTGCTATTATGCTGTATGCCTTCTCTATCAATCGACCTTTAGTTTATTAAAGGAAATCTCATCTTATCTTATACTAACCATTCGCGTGCTAGAATTTGCTACCCATAATCCATCCCTGACGTTTTAGATTTTTCTCGTTCAGATAACGAAAGATATTCAGGCTTTAGTCGCTAAATGTTGATACATTTCTAGAGCCTATGACGGCTGTCATGATTTAGTTTTTAACCAATCAGAAAAAACTGGCGTGTCTGCCTCGGTATCATTCTCGCGATACCATCGGGCCATATTAATTACTTCGTAATTCATCGTACGTTACCTCTGGTTGTTTTCTCTCAGAAAGGCCCGCACGAAGCCGCAGAAAGTAGTTTTCACTCAGCCAATGAAAATGCGCTTTACGGGTTTCGGTCGATTTTGACAGTCATCTGCCACTAACGTAAACACTGGATGTTTATTATATATATTATATGTATACTCCCTAAAATACTAAAATCTCGACGAATTGTTCTCAGATATTACCGTTTGCTGTTGTCACTAGGCCGATACATCCATCGCTGGTCTATTTACACTGGAACAAGAGGCGTGGCTTCGTGCCGAGAAGTCTGTCATATCGCCGAAATGTAGATATAACGACGATTTTGATTGGGTCGCTCAATTTAGTAACAACGCATGTATGTGGATTGGCTAAAAACGATGGGCAGCACACGTGCGCGCTGTGACCATGGCTAGTCATGTGGCCGAGGGGCTGTTTGGAGTCACGACGTCACGGAGGATTAACCCTCTGCCGGCGGGAGAATGCCTCGGTATATGCGCTCAGTCACAGAGGTGTCAGCAGTAGTTTGGCAATGATGCATAAAAGCGATCGTACACCTAATCTGTTGACATCAGACATTATCGCTTGAGGAGACAAAATGGTGGCGTTCGCTGTTTACGTGCATTTATAAAGTAGATAATTGTGTTACGGATAAGGGAATGTGACAGGATATGAATGATATGGGATCTATAAAACATACTCTATCGGTGCAGTACAACATTTAAGATGAGTATAGCATCCTTTTTACGTACAAATCAGTCTAAAAATACTAGCCTGTATATGATGCATAATGTTATTTTTTAACTTAGTATATTCTGCACGTTAAAGTCTCCAGCTAAGTACAGCTATGTCGGAAAGGTCGAAGCAGCGTTAAAATATTTAACAGAATATTCCTTAGATTATGCAGAATATGCTGATTCTGCTCAGTAAGGTCTAAGCACATTAATAAACGCTACACACTATTGCGAAATACACGTGGGATTCCTAAATATACCTTCAGGCAGGTGTTACTATATAATATTTCATTGTTTTTCCGAACTGCGCTTTACAATCTATCAAAAAAAATCGTGCATACACATGTTTCGGGTATTGCAGAGGCAGCAATCTGTTGTGTATATCTTTCCGCTACAAGGCTGTGGTAAAATTGATCACGCAATATACAATTCAAGTCCTCCCTTTCATTCATAAAATATTGAGTACCTAAAGAAATGCAGTGCGTAATTATCAAGACACTTACAAAGATCAAAGATGCGCGCGTGATCGGTGCCGAGGATAGCTTCGGCACTCATACGCATGCCTGTCTTGGGTTTATTATTTAGCTGCTATTATGCCGAGTTTCTTGATATATGTTACTAGAAAATTATGACACACGCCAAGGACATTAAACTGGCGTCAACCCGTACATTAAATTACCCGCCATCACAATCGATTAATTGATGGCATAGGTGGCTGGATGACTGAGTAGGTGTGTGGATGGGAGGGTGTATGTTTGGATGGAAGGATGTATGGATGGATGGATAGATTGATGGATGGGTGGGTGGGTGGGTGCGTGGATGGGGTGAGGTGGGGTGGTTGTTGGTGGGCAGGTGCGTGGATGGATGTGTAGATGGATGGATGAATGAATAAATGGCTGGTTGGTTGGCTGGCTGGCTGGCTGGATGGCCGGCTGGATGTGTGGATGACTGGTTAGGTGAGTGGGTGAGAGGGTGAGTACGTGGGGGGGGGGGGGTTGGTGGTTGCATTGGGGATGGACGGACGGATGGATGGATGGATGAGTGGGCGGGTGGCTGAGTGGCTGAGTGGGCGGGTGGCTGTGTGGGTGTGTGACTAAGTAGATGGGTGACTGGTTGCATGCGTGGAAGGCTATATGTTTGGATGGATGGATGCATGGATGGAGGGAGGGAAGAGGGAGGGAGGGAATGGTGGAGGGGTGAATGGTTTGATGGATGGGTCCATGGGTGGATGGATGTATGGATGAGTGGGTCGGTGGGTGGGTGTGTATATGGTGTGGGTGGGTGGGCGCATGGGTTGGTATGTTTGTGGATGAGTGAAGGAATAGGTGGGTGATTAGGTGACTGTGTGGCTGAGTAATAGCTGGCGGGCTGGCTGATTGATCGCGGATGCGTGGATGTGTGGGTGGGCGAGTGGGCTGTGTGCGCGTGGGTGCGTGAGTGGATGGGTGGGTGGATGGATGGATGGATGTATGGGTGAGTGCGTGGGTGGGTGGGTGTGTATCTAGTGTGGTGGGTGGGTGCATGCGTGGGTATGTTGGTGGTTGTGTGAAGGAATGGGTGGGTGATTAATTGGTTGTGTGGCTGAGTAATGGCTGGCTGGCTGGCTGGCTGCCAGGCTGATTGATTGAGTGACTAACTGGGTGGCTGGCTGGATGTATGGAGAGAGGGAGCGATGGTGAATGTGTGAATGGATGGGCGGGTGAGAGGACTGTACGTATGGGTGGGTGTGTGGGTGGGTGGGTGGCTGGCTGGTTGGCTGAATGGATGGATGGGTGTGGATGGATAAATGAATGGATGGTGATGGACAGATGGATGGATGGATGATTGGGAGGGTGGGTGAGTGAGTGGGTGGGCGAGTGGCTGGGTAGGCGGGTAAGGTAGTTGGGTGACCGGGTGCGTATGTGAAAGGGAGGGTGTATGTTTGGATGGATGTATGGATGGGTGGGTGGATTGGTACGTGGTGTGCGGGTGGGTGGGTGCATGCATGGGTAGGTGTGTTGGTTGTTTGTTGAAGGAATAGGACTAGCTGGCTGTGTGGCTGAGTAATGGCTAGTTGGCTGATTAAGTGGCAGGCTGGCTGGCAGAATGAATCGAGAAATGGCTGGCTGGCTGTATGGATGGATGGATGGATGCGCGGACGATCGGGAGGGCTGGCAGGCGTGTGGGCGGATTGACGGACGAATAGATGGAATAACCGGCAGGCGGATGGGCAGGCGTATGGACGGACGGAAGTACGAACGGATTGACGGACGGATGGCCGATTTGTTGGAGCGATGGATGGCTGGCATGGCAGGCAATCGGGCAGGCATGAGTGCATGAATGTAACCAATCAGACAGTCAAGAATACATGCAGACGGGCATGCAGACAGACATGCTTACAGACAGGCAAGCAGGCAGGAAAAGCTGACATGCATGCAGGCAAACAGAAAGACATATATGTAGGCAGACTGGCAGGCAGAGAGCCAATCAGACAGACATGCATACAGCTTGATAAGTGTATAGTTAGATTGACATCTTAGGGACACTTGTACAACAAATGACTAACGGTCAGTTCTAGCTCAATGCTTTAATTTTAACGTATTTTGTTTCTATTTTTAATGACAAAGTTTCGGCTATAACCGGAAAACAGGATGCTCAGTTCCTGTAAAATTGTTTCGACGTAGAGCAGCTTTCATCACATCCATCATTTTCACATTTGCCCGCCCTAACACCTCCCTCTGGCCATCAAAATGACTAAATTAAGCTGGCGTTGAAGGAATTACAATCGAGACCGAAAACCTGCCAAGAATAAAGCGCAGAACTGATGACTAATATTCCCTCAATGTTTCATTTATCCGAGTGATTTATAACTCGGGGATGCTTGTAAAATCAAATTAGA
>CM067365.1:6377876-6382876 GCA_034401795.1 Chaetoderma sp. LZ-2023a
GTAGTAGTAGTAGTAGTAGTAGTAGTAGTAGTAGTAGTCGAAGTGAACGCACGCGTTTATTTAGCTCTGCAATTGCTGCCCGAATTTGCTAGTTTCTAGCGCGATTTTGTAGATAAATTTTATACATATATTTCGTATTAGTATTTCCTTTCAAACTTTATATTTAATTTGTAAATTCTTGTCTTGGTTGGAGCGCATTTTGTGTCTCCATTTTCTCAAGGCATTCCTCTTAGCTGGTGGTTTCCGCCATTTAATAGAGCTCCTCTTACTGTGGTCAATGCAATACATTTCTCGCTGCGCCAGTCTGCTATTTCTATAGTTCGTAGGCTAGCGCATTATATTTGGCAAGATCGCTTGAGTGAGTGGATTTAATTCCTTTGTCATTTGTAAGCACAAGCCTAGTTCTTTAACTATATAAATCCTTATAGTCAGTTGGCTGTCCCCGGTCAACTCGAACAGACTAACAAATATATGACTTGACTATTTAATCATATATTTGTTAGCATACTTTAATCGGCTAGGTGTTAGTGAACCACTTAGAAAGTGGTTCAAACTAACAAGTATACGACTGTACTCTCTATTCGTATACTTGTTGGTAGACGTCAGGGTTTCAAAAGGGGACACTATTTATTTAGTGTTTAGCTCTTTCCCCGACGTCTTGGTGTTATATATTTGTATTATATATTGTAGTAGTATGGGGTACTGCTTTTTATAAAACACCATGGCCACCTCATATAAGCGTACCCTGAGTCTTAAAATCACGACAAAGGGGTGGGGTGTTTCGGCAATTGAGGTGTATCATGGGTTGAAGGATGTAGTTGGGGCAGGGCCACGGGTCCTTCAAGGTCTTGTTAATGTTTCCAAATCTGTATGGAATGTCACCGTAGTTAATGAAAGTGTGAAGGAAAAGTTGCTTGACGAGGTCCTTGTCGTGAAGGGTGAGGTGTGTAATGTGGAGGAAATAGATTCTGATCGTCTATTAGTCAAGATGAAGGTTCCATTAGAGATCCCAGATGAACGGGTTATCATTGAATTGACCAAGTATGGCAAAGTGGACAAAGTAGAACACGAGACCTATCTATTTGATCGAACCTTAGAAAATGGCATCAGAAGAATTTGGTTTGAAAAGGTAGAACAACCTCTCCCAAGCAAGGTCACCATAGATGGTCGATTTATCTTGCCATTATGGTACAGGGGGCAAATCAAGGAGTGTAGAATCTGCTTAAGCACAGAACATCTTGCAACAGATTGCCCTAACAAAAACAAATGTCTAGTTTGTGGATCATCTGATCATTTTAAGTGGCGATGCCCGCAGAACAAATATGTCAAAAAGGGTGCTGATAAAAGTGCAGAGCAAGTTGTCTCTAAAGAGAATGTCATAGAACCGGTAGCTTCTGAGATTGTAGCTGAAATCCATACTAATGGGAAGCACGTTGCTAAGGAAAATGTCATCGAACCAGTAGTTGCTGAGATTGTAGCTAAAGTCCATGTTAATGAGAAGCATGGGGAAAAAACTAAGAATCCAATCGCTGTAGTTGCAGGCGATGAAATAGAGGTTCTAGATGAGGGGCTAAGTCTTACTCCAGTAACAAGTCAATCCAAGTTTGATGAGAGAGAGGGTAGTTCCACACAAGTTGAAGATGATGATAAATACCCTCTGGAAGAGAGTTTTAATTTAGGACAAGTAAAATTCAGGTCGCAAGATACTGAAACTAACTTTGATTTTCCACTGAGTACACTCAATCTAGATGATTTAAATAATATAGAGAAAGTAATTGGTGTCTCGGATCGATTGAGTGGAACAAAGCGACAGAAAGATGGAGAGAGTTCTGAATCAGAAATAGAGGAAAGTGATATAGAAGACGATAATATGTCAGTCGCTGAATCTGATATATCCATTCAAACACAGAGTTCTAAATCACCTGATGAAATGGTCATGTACAGGTCAGAGGCAGGAGAGGTGTTAGTTCCATATGTGACAGCAAATGGTGTTAAATATAGGCATCTGCGTCATGATTCAGATATATTAAAATATAAGCATTTGGAAAAAGTTGAGCTAAGTAATGAAGCGTTTGTGAGTAAAATAGGTAAATGGTCTAAGAGAGGGTCGAAAAAAACAAAATCTAGTTAGCTTAATAATGGCGGTTTTACACAGCATTTTATTACCTTTTATGCTAATTTGCACACTCAATTGTAGAGGCTTAAATAGTGACATAAAGCAACGTCACTTACTAGAGACTCTTAAAAATGAGCAGATTGACATTGCTTTGATACAGGAAACAAAAATTCAGAAGTCAGAATTATACGATAATTTAGAAAAGATTTCTGGATCCAGAATATTTTATTCGTTATCTCAAGATAATAGTGCAGGCGTAGCAATTGTTATACTCCCTCGATGTTCAGCCTATGTAAATATTATCTCTTCAGTATCAGGTGCAAATGGTCGCTGGGTGAGAGTCACTCTAGATATACAACAAACACGTATCACGTTGCTGTGTATATATGCACCTACATCTCATCAACTACGTCGTAATTTTTTTAAGGAGATGTCTAAAACAGCACTAGATAACATCACTGAAAACTTAGTAATGGGTGGTGACTTTAATTGTGTCTTAGACAAAGAAAATGACAGGAATGCAACTTCAACTTATACTGATACATCACATAGACTCTTAAAAGAAATATGTGATAATGAAAATTTAGTGGACACCTATAGAATATCAAAACCTCATGGTAAAGATCTTACATGTTTTTCGGTAGATGGTAAAGTTGGTTCAAGGATCGACAGAATTTATGTGAATAGTTTGTTAACAGGGTACTGGAGAGATGTTAATATTAAGCCAGTTGCATTCTCCGATCATAACATGGTTTGTGTAACCTTTGCCAATGCTGACTGGGTAACAAAAGGGGTCGGGTTTTGGAAATTAAACACAACACTGTTGGGAGAAGAATTTTATAAGAATAATATAGAGAGTTGTTGGCAACATTGGATTAATAGGAAAGCATCATATAAGAGCACATTGCAATGGTGGGAGGATGTTAAACTGGATTTAAAGTATGTTTCCCGAAAGTATGCTATTAGAAAAGCACAGGAAATACGCAAACGCAAGAAAACACTTCATCGATCACTGATGAAAATTAATGCTGAAGTAAATAATGGTGAAGAGAATTATTATGAATTACTGGTTAAAATTAAAAGTAAAATAAGAGATATAGAACAATATGAGTTTGAGGGTGCAAAAATTAGAGCAAGAGCCCAGATGCATGCAGAAGGGGAAAAGCCAACCCGATATTTTTGCGCATTAGAAAAAGCACGGGCAATAGATAAGGTGATGTGCTCATTAAACATGCCGGATGGTTCAACCGTCTTTACCAACAATGAAATGAGTACTATTGTATGCAATTACTATGAGTCATTGTACAAGTCAGGGGGAATTGATGAAGATGCAAAATTGGATTTGTTAGCAAATATAGACAAAAAGGTGTCAGACACAGGCAGTGAATTTTGTGATCAACCCTTAACACTAGAAGATTTAACTAAATCCCTTAAAGGTATGAAACTAGAAAAATCACCGGGGTGTGATGGCCTTCCAGTTGAATTTTACCAAACGTTTTGGCACCTTGTAGGTCCAATAATGGAAGAATTAGGCACTGAAATTTTTGAGAAAGGCCATTTACCACCAACTATGGCTAGGGCATACGTAAGGCTAATATATAAAGGAAATGACAGACGTCTAATTCAGAACTACAGACCAATTTCTCTACTATGTGTAGACTACAAAATAATATCCAGAGCACTAACATTGAAACTAGGTAGTGTTTTAGGAGAAATCATTGGAACAGAGCAGACATGTGCTGTACCCAGGAGGACAATTCTAACCAATACCATGGTAATAAGAGACCTTATACAATTGGTTGAGAAGGATAGCATCCCTTCAGCTGTGATTGCCTTGGACAATGAAAAGGCATTTGACCGTGTGGAATGGGATTTTCTTTTTAATTCTTTGCAATCGTTTGGGTTAGGCTCAAACTTTATTAAATGGGTAAAGATTTTATATACGGATATCAAGAGTAGCTATTTAGTGAACAATCAATTATCCAGAGAAATTGTCTTAGAACGTGGGGTTAGACAGGGGTGTTCCCTATCGCCATTATTATTTGTTATTGTGATGGAATCACTTGGCATAGCATTGAGGCAAAATAATAACTTTCAAGGAATATGTATTCGGGGCATAGAAAGACCACTTAAGCTGTCACAATATGCTGATGACACAACTGTGTTTACCAGTTCAAACAATGATTTTGCAATTTTAAACCACGTACTAGAAAAGTTCCAAAATGCATCTGGTTTGAAAATCAATAAAGGAAAATCCAAAGGATTATTTCTGGGGCCATGGAAAGAGCGGAATGACCAGCCACTTGAAATCAATTGGTCTAATGATACCATTAAGATTTTAGGCATCTATTTTGGCAGGAAACCGAATACAATACAAAATTGGAATGAACGAGTATCTAAGCTTAAGAGAATATTAGCAAATTGGAAGCGTCGACGTCTTTCAATCTTTGGTAGAGTGTTTGTTGTCAACAACTTGGCATTATCTGGGCTATGGTATACAGCATCTGTTGTACACATGCCAAAACATGTAGAAAAGGAGGTTAATGAGTTGATATTGTCATTCATATGGGAAGAAAAGAATCATTTAGTTTCCCATCGTGTTCTCAATAATGCTAAGTTAGAAGGAGGACTTGATTTAATTGATATTAAAGTGAAATGTGTTTCTTTAAGGTTAAAATTTTTGGATGATCTTATTACATCAGATGAGACGTGGGCATGTGTTTCACGAGCTCTCATGGAGAGAATTGTAGAACCATTTCTGGCGGAGCATGTTTTTACCTCAAAGAAGCCACCTCCGAATAGCCAAATGATACCAGATGTGTTTAAAGATCAAGTTAAGGAGTTAGAAATATTTGACAGATACATGCCTCCACCTACGTGCTGG
>CM067365.1:6387876-6471123 GCA_034401795.1 Chaetoderma sp. LZ-2023a
TATCAACGCTGACAATCTGGAGATCATGGCATTTTTTACTGATATATATCATGTGATTTCGAGAGTCCAGAAAAATCGCTAGCCAGATATTGTTACGATTATTGGCATGGAGGGGCTGATAGCCAATGTAAAGGTGAAGCATAAATCACTGAAAATGACTCCATTGGTAGGCGGCTACCTCAGTTCACTGAGAGGTCTGTTGGAACGAGATGACTCTGATGAAAGTTATCAGGAAGGCATCATATATTTTAAAGGAGTCAACATTCAATATATTAGGGAGCACCTAGAAAACGCAAAGAGCGCCACAAAACTGCCATTGACTATCGTGGCGCTGTTGCACTAACGAACACGATTATTGAGTCCCGCGTGGAATTTCTCACATAACGATTTTCCATAAATGAAAATGGCACTTCAGTGCTACTGCCCCCACACCTTTTGCAAAATAAGAACCCGAAGCAAATCTCAATGTGGTAAATCAGGTACTTTTGCCAGATGTTGACTTAGGGCAACTCGGATTCTAATATGACAAAGTACTCGATTTGTCTAATATCATATGTATCTGAAAGAAAGGTCTCAGTGAAATTCTGAAGATATTCCCCCAATCAGATCATTATATGAATGTGTCAAAAGCCATAGCTAGAATTATAGCGGCAAAGCCCACATAGTGCTGATGTTGAATGACTGATTAATGCCAACTACACTCTGGAATCACATGGCAGGTCAAGCATGAACCTAGAAGCCGAAAACATGTACTTATTTGTTCATTATAACCTACCACCATATGTGTCATGGAACCTCCTAAAAGCTACACTTCATTGGATTACAAAAAGCCAACATCATGACCGAGAGAGGCCACAATTCAAAAGCCAACCACACTGTCGAGTATTCCCAGCAACAAGGCATCCATATTCAGATAAACCAAAGAAAGTCTCGGAAGAGGAGGAAGCACAACCAAAGAACATATAGAAATAAAAAAGAGAAAAGATTTTGACTCTTTAAGAATTAAGTGACTGAATCTGACACCTTGGTGCAAGACGTTGTCACCCTCAACCATTCACGGATAAATTTTGTGAAAATATAAAGATTTCAGTGTTAACTGAATTCCCATTTCCAGACCTACAGAAGAATGTTTAGAAAACTAACCACTGGAATGAGGTACACGCCCACCTAACCAGTCATTCTCGTTGATGGATTACAAATATATTATTCTCTTGGTCTACAAGTTTATATATCTCTTGACAACCGTAAAAGACGTTTTTACTGACTTGGCAGGTAAAGGACTAGTAGGGGCATAATGGCTAGGAAAGTACTACCCTTTGACAAATTGCATAATTTTGGGGTTTTTTCCATATTTTGGGCGCCCAAATCTCCATGCCCCCACGCCGTTTTGACAGGTTCAAAATCAGCCTAAATCAATAAACACATATATTTTAGACGTTTAGAAATGCACATTAGTTTTATTAAAACTACACATTTTTGTTCGGAACTGCACACATTGCAGATATACTATAATGTTTGCATTCCGACTCATTTTCTACCTGAATTTGCATATGCCCTCTTTATGTCTTCACGCAGTACACTTATACATACCTCTGCCTTTGACACATATTTACATTATACCTACGACGATACCCGCAACCTTCCTGGACGCTTTGTCTACCCATCTTTTTTCTTCAATCTGAAAAAAAAAATCTAAAAAACGACAGTATCTATTCTAAGAAAGCTTATCATATTTGTACATTAGCACCGTAATCTGCATGACTTATACACTGAGCCTCCTAGTTATAGTACGCCCGTTTGTTTTCGTATCTGCAAGGCTGACGATCTCTGCTTCTGTAGCCTGGGCTGCGATCATCTCTTGATCTTCCCCTATGGGCTGGATTATATTCGTTACTTTGTTGTCTGTTCAGTCGTTGGATTAGCTTGTAATTCTCTCGTGTCAAAGCGTCATTGTAATTGAGTATGGCGTCAATTCTTAATGACATATTCGTTAGTTGCTGCTGCGTGATGTCTTTTTCAGATTGTAAACGATCAATTTCTGTTTCTTTAATTGACAGCGACTGATTCAGTTCCGTTGTTTCTATTTGTCCCATTGTACTTTCTTGATCTAAGAGCGGCATGACAATTCCCATGGTGTTTTCTGCGAACTCTCTTACTATTTTCCTTTGTTTCTTTTTGCATTTCAGTTCATCCCTCAAAATATTGTCATTATCCAAACAGCTCAGAAAATCATTTGATTCAACATGACAAAATGGCATATCTAATGTTGCAACTTCCATGACGGGTTGGCTATTCTTAGTAATTACTGGTTGACGAATAATTTCCGACCTTGACCTTTAAACTACTTTCTTCGCGGAGTTGCCGTTTCATTTAAAAACATGTTTGCGGAAACGACACATTGCTGTCAAGTGACTAATCATTGGACAGTTTCAACATTCAACCTGTCTAGCGTTAAAGGTCTATGATGTCCGGGTGACCAATTACACCCACAGCGACAACAAGGAGGCTGGCGCTGCCTAATAATTGGGGCTTGGTTGGACACGTGACTAGCATGGTGGGATCGTATTGTGCTTTGAGAAACGCCGAAATTAGTTTCAAAATACAGTTTCGTTTCTTGGACCGCCTTTAGCAAATTCAGCCATTTTCTACACAAATTTGATCAAAATGCGAACATTATAATTTGATTTGTATGTAATTACACACTTAGCTATTTGAATTAAGTTGTCAAATGAGTTAAACAAATTATGCTCTTCCTATCCAACCGTGTAAAAACTAACAAAACAAATCACTTTGGCCTGGATAGTGCGATCATTTAAGTTCTGAATAGCCAAAGTAACTCATTTGTTTTAATGATTCACAAAATAGAAATTAATAATATGCCAGCTAATAAAATATGCTGATCAATCCAACTCTTAAGCAGCTAAAAATCAAAATAACGGCACTAAAGTCAGTAGGCCTCAGTAAAAAATCGACTCGCATACATGAAACAGGACATTTTAACAGGATTTTTGAGAATATCATCATTGGTCCAAAGGTAGAGACTTTGACTTATAAACCATAAGTACCACGGTTCGAATCCTGGTTAATACTGAATACAATTTAATTCATAAAACTTATTTTACAATAATATCTTTTATATATCTAGTCATTCCGATAGACTGTTACTATGCACATTTTATTTCAGGTCCTTCTGTTGGTATCATATGCATTTCTTATGACGTTGGTAGTTTTATTTTTCATTTCTATTATGTTATTTTTTCTTTATACTTTCTTGGCAAATGCAATTTCCAATACGAGTTACAATTAAAGTATTTTAATATATTTATCAACCAGACCTTATGTACCAGACCTTCCTCTTGATTTATCAAGACGGAGTTGCTGTACCAAAGGCACGATAGAGGGGGTGGGCAGCCTGTTTGTCAGAGGTAATATCATGGTTAAAAGCTGCATAATCAAGATCATCGATACGGGTAAAGGTGTTAATAGAAAAATAGATAATGCACTAGTTTATATTTAGAAAACAATGCTTTGATGTTTAAACTGTTAATGATTCATCAGCCAGTTTTAGCCTGTAAGACATTGTTTAATAAGTTTAAATTAGTTTACGAATAAGTACATGATATTTTAGTTTTTAAATTGTATGTGATGTTGGCTAAATTCGCCTTATAAAAAAAAATTAAAAAAATAAAAAAAATAAAAAGTAACAGAAAAGATTTGCAGTGTGTGTGGTTTCTTAGAGTTCGCATATGGGATTCTAGGACTAAGCGGCCGTATATCTTGGAAGCAACATGATCTCTGTAAATATGGTTCTTTGATTTGTTAGTTGAAGACACATGCTACCTTTAAAATGTCCGTGCAAAGTCCTAGTTACATTTCTATAATTGTCAATGCCAGAACTTTTTAGACACTAAGCAATTCCAGCTAACAGATGGTACTAGCAAAAGTCGGGTGGGGGGGCGGTGCTGGGGGTGTTGTCGCCACATTCTTGACTTGTAGTGAGCACTGACATGTATTCATATTATTCAGACTTTATGATCTGACACTTAGACCATTCATCAGGCAAACTTATTAAGTATAAAGAGAACGTTGTTTTTTTAAATTTACTATGAATAATGCTAGAGCCATTCCTGCCCCCAAAGACAATGGTAGCACTTTCGCCATCATACAGCGAACCAGGTACGACGCCTATCACACATAACAGTCGGCAAAGCTGTATAAGGATCCATGATCATATTGAACCAATCCCGAATCCCTAGTGTTGTTATCTCGCTGGCACTCACTCTAGATTTAGTAGGCACAGAGCTACTTCAACACCCTTCCATCACGAACCATCCTTCACTACGGCCGGCCTACGTAGCAACTGTCAATGCCTTAACAGGATCCTAGAAATTGCGATCGACCACGAATCATGTCAATCATGAAGGATACGACACGCACGTATCCCGTTATTTTAGTTAAGCCAGGCACGGCAGAAATGGTAGAATAACCTACGACACAGGACCACACAAGTCCTATCCGCTCACCTCCCGGATCGAAAAGCCACTCAGTTGAGGAGACACCAGGAATATCAATGCAGCATCGGCTCCACACTATGGAGCAGATAGTTTTCTTACTCAGCAAGAAAGGATATTTTACCTTGGGTGACACGACCCCATACTAAGCCACCCGGCGTTGTAATAATGGGTTTTATATTATTCATTGCTGGATCAATGCTAAGAAACATGGTATCAATAATAGCCAATATCAACATATTGCTCTAATGCCAGCAGTCATCGTGTATCGTTTCATTGCAACAGATTTATAATGGTGATTATAATTTGCGCTGAATGACCAGATTTCTGGCAAAATTAATATTGTACGTTTTCGTATGGAATTATTGTGCTGGAAAAGAGGACTGCTACTGAAGATAGGTGTTACTTAAAATCATGCAATTGAATAATGATCTGATTCTACACAATTTACCTTCAGATATAGCACGGCATTAATATAAAGATAGTTCGTTTTTTTAACATCGTTATCATGTTGGTTCGTGATCGTGGGCGCCGCCATCTTGAACCCTCTTCACCCCTTCTTGTACATACATAACCGCTTAATGGTTATGCTGGAGAAAATGGCGTATGAATTCACTGTGATCTTGAAGAATGTCGATTTTCATGCCAAGATAAGCGTATCTTTTAAGTTTGCACCTGGAATAACCGAGCCAGTAATTCCAGTGGTCAATCTTCAGAAATATTCTTTTCTTGTCCCGCCACTCGCTATACAAAACAAGGCATTTCCTTGGACCGTTAACCCGTGTGTGACCAAGCCAGTCAATAACACCTTTAGCAGCGCTCTTGATGAGTGTATATATGCAGAACAACAGAAAGCTGTTCACTGGTCAGGTTACAAAAATGGTATTCTTTGTCTTGCAAAGATTAGACTTTTCTTGCAATGGCTTGACCATTAAATGCTTAACTGGGAGCAGCAGCGTTAACTGGAAGCCGCAGCATTTTGAGCGATGTGGGGTGCTGTTGTCGCAAGAAGCGTTAATAGATAGTACGCGATGCCACGTGTGTTCAGATACAGTGCATGTGTTATCATGTAATAACTATCATTTTGAAGATTTCGAAACTAATTTGACTAATAAAAGCAGTACCTTCTAACCGGATTCGATTCATAATAGTTAACAAATTATTAACAGTTAGTTATTAAAATGATACCATTCTTTGACAGCATTCTCAAAATATTTATAAAATGCCGTTCTTTGACATGATTATAAGCATGTAAAATATTTATAAAATGCATATTTTATTCATAGCATATTCAATAACGTGAATGCTTAGTATTGAATTCAAAACGATCCTATATTTGATTAACTATTCTACATTATATTGCATCTGAAACAATATTGCATCATAAATTCAAGTCATTAAGTGTCCGTTTGCTGAGCAATTTGAAGTTTTCAGCGGTCCACCACAATATTTCCAAGCAAGACTCCAATCCATGTTCTATAAATGTAATTATCTGTCATCATTTGGCACCATGTACTGAATTACAGCCGGTATCTCATCATCTAAACAGTAGAATCCAGTCCGTTGATCAATACCATGACGTCATAATTAACTACGTCACATGTAGGCGTACGTCATAATCCATAACGTCATGAATAACGTAATTAAGTCTGTCATAAATTCTTAATAGTCGGTCAAGTTGTACAAATTAAGAGTCTGCAATTTAATAAACATTGTATTCAATCAATATTTTAAACCTAATTTGACTGGGCCACCCAGTGAAAATAGTTTCAAATTATTCTACAGCTTATTGTTTTCTGCCCTCATTAATAGTAATAATTATTATCCCCACGTTTTGAAAAAACGTCGAAGATGTTGTAATCGCCTCCGCCTGTCTGTCTGTCTGTCTGTCTGTTTGTCTGTCTTTACATTGAAAAAAACGCATTGGCATAGGAATTTTAAAAATTTCTTTACCTAAATTTGTCCTATCGAGACCAAGTTTAGATTTACTTAGAGTGGTCCCCCCTTGAGACTAGTTGGGGTAAAGTGAACTTATCAGTAGGTCGCTTTAACAGGTAAAGGCTGGGATTGATCCTACATTATAGAGAAATCAGACACACACGAATGCACACACACGAATGCACACACACACGAATGCAAACACATGAATGCTCACGCACGCACGCACGCACACATCTGAACGAATGCACGAATGCATGCAATAATACATGCACACAGTAATACATGCACGAATGCACTCACTAATGTATGCATGAACGCATGCACGAACGGACGCACGAATGCATGCACGCACACACCCACGCACTAATCTACTCACGAATTTATGCACCCACATACACACACGCACACATACACCCACGCAAGCATAGATGCACACACGTACGGATGTACGAGCACACACCCACACACATACACACATACGAACAAACGCACGGACGCACGAACGAGCGCACGCACGCACGCACGCACGCACGCACGCACGCACGCACGCACGCACGCACATTTTTGCAGACACAAAACGGAAAGATGTCCTACGGATATGATTTCATGTTGCCCCACCATTGATTTTGGATGGGATTAGATTTATTTAAGAATAGGTAGGGAGGGATGAAACCTTGTCATTTTTATCAGGAACTATGAGGTCTAACTTTGATCTTACTAGCAAATCTTTCAGGTTTGGATTTCTATTGTAAGCTATTACTGGTCGTGCTTTGATCGGTTCCTTTAATTTAGATTGCAACTGTGAATATTCGTCTTTCATGATTTTCGCTAATTCAACATTACGTCTATTGTATATGAGTTGAAATGGGATAATTTTGTTCTTTTGTGATATTCCTGAATCTACATTTATTCCAAATGGTGCTTTTGTTTGGAGTGTTCTAATCCAATGGCCTTCTCGGATTTTGCGAAACGAACTCGTTTCTTCCTCACTATCGAAGGTCGGAATCTGTTCTATTGGCATGATTTCAAAATGATGTTCAACTGAATGATCAGGAACTTGGAAATGTTGAGCAATTGGCGTATCTGCTGAGGTGTTAATATCAAAAACGTGGCGTCTAGCACGCACTCTAAATGCATTTTTTGTTTCACCAACATACTGTTTCCGGCAAAGGGCACAATTGATCAAATAGACCACATTCTCAGAATCACAATGCATATTAGTTCGGATATGATATTCATTTTTAGTTTGAAAGCTCAGGAATGTGTGCTGGTTTACAATATAGTTGTTTACTTTGTATCTATTTTTGTCGCATTTAGAAACTGATCCATCGCACATGATTGGTTTATTGTGTTTAATTTGAACAGGCTCAAACTCGGGTCCGCTATCAAATTATTCTACAGCTTATTGTTTTCTGTCCTCATTAATAGTAATAATTATTATCCCCACGTTTTGAAAAAACGTCGAAGATGTTGTAATCGCCTCCGTCTGTCTGTCTGTCTGTCTGTCTGTCTGTCTGTCTGTCTGTCTGTCTGTCTGTCTGTCTGTCTGTCTGTCTGTCTGTCTGTCTGTCTGTCTGTCTGTCTGTCTGTCTGTCTGTCTGTCTGTCTGTCTGTCTGTCTGTCTGTCTGTCTGTCTGTCTGTCTGTCTGTCTGTCTGTCTGTCTGTCTGTCTGTCTGTCTGTCTGTCTGTCTGTCTGTCTGTCTGTCTGTCTGTCTGTCTGTCTGTCTGTCTGTCTGTCTGTCTGTCTGTCTGTCTGTCTGTCTGTCTGTCTGTCTGTCTGTCTGTCTGTCTGTCTGTCTGTCTGTCTGTCTGTCTGTCTGTCTGTCTGTCTGTCTGTCTGTCTGTCTGTCTGTCTGTCTGTCTGTCTGTCTGTCTGTCTGTCTGTCTGTCTGTCTGTCTGTCTGTCTGTCCGCCTGTCCGTCATGCAAACTCCTCCCAAACTGTTGGCTGGAATTCAAACAAATTTGGTAAGTAGGTTACCCATAGGAATGCAATTTGCAAGACGACATTTAGATTAGGCTCCGCCCCAAGGGGGTGTGGCAGTGGTTAAAAGATCTAATTGCGTGTCCGTCTGACCGTCGCGCTAACGGTCTGTCGGTCGATCGGTCGGTCGGTCAGTCGTTCGGTCGGTCGGTCGGTCGGTCGGTCGGTCGGTCGGTCGGTCGGTCGGTCGGTCGGTCGGTCGGTCGGTCGGTCGGTCGGTCGGTCGGTCGGTCGGTCGGTCGGTCGGTCGGTCGGTCGGTCGGTCGGTCGGTCGGTCGGTCGGTCGGTCGGTCGGTCGGTCGGTCGGTCGGTCGGTCAGTCAGTCAGTCAGTCAGTCGGTCAGTTGGTCAGTCAGTTGATCATTCAGTCACTCGGTCGCTTGGTCATTTCATCAATCCATCCATCCATCCTTCCATCCATCCATCCATCCATCCATCCATCCATCCATCCTTCCTTCCTTCCATCCTTCCATCCTTCCTTCCATCCTTCCTTCCTTCATTCCACCCACCCACCCACCCACCCACCCAGCCACCCACACACCCACCCACCCAACCACCGACCCACCAATCCATCCATCCATCTATCCATCCATCCATCCATCCATCCATCCATCCATCCAACTCTCCATCCATCTGTCCGTCCATCCACCGGTTTCATCCACCGTCCTTCCATCTGTCCGACCGTAAATTCATCTGTCCATGCACCAACCATCCATCCACTCACCCAATCAGCAACCCAATCACACACCAACACACTACCCATGTACTCATCGATTCATCCATCCAGCAAACCATCAAACCATTCATCCATCCGCCCATGCACCCACCCACCCACCCATTTATCTCATTCCCACCCACCCACCCCAACCCACACAACCCATCAATTCATCCAATCACCCATCCATCCATCCATCCATCCATACATCCACATATCCGTCCATCCATCCATCCATATATCCAGCCAGCCAGCCAGCCACCCACCTACCCACCCATCCACATACCCAGCCACCCAGGCACCCAGCCACGCAGCAACCCACCAAGCCACCCAACCCCACCCATCCATTCACCCAACCAACCACCCACCCAACCACCTATCCACCCACCAAGCCACCCAACCACCAACCCACCCACCCATCCATCCATCCATCCATCCATCCATCCATCCATCCATCCATCCATCATCCGTCCGTCCATCCCCCATCCGTCAATCATCAAGGTGGGTTTGGCATCGGCATTGCGGCCCCAAACAGAGTCTCTCACTTTACCATGTCGTATTAGTGTCCAAAATGAAGTAAATATAAAGGCATCTGAATTTTTCATTTATTCCCATCACGATGAATTTCTTAGCATAAATTATAATGCAAGTTACAAGCCATTTCAACTACTGCATGACGGCATTGCACCGTCTCCATGAGACGAGCCACAGAGCAGTGATATTGTTATAGGTCATGGCTGTGATTAGAATGGCCATGATTTAACGGAAGACTGCAGCTGATTCTTTTGGTATTTACTGTGAAGCATAAAGAAAAAACCTTTTTATTTGATATAATCGATATACTTCCAAAACCCGGCATTGGCCAGATAGCCTGCGTTATCACGGTACCAATTAAATTATGACGTATTAATCGATACGGAATACCGATTCTGATTGTAAGTAGTTTACTGCGCGACGTCTAGTTGGCTTCATGCCAATGGCATATGTCATAATTCTCCAGTAACTGATCTCAAGAAGCTCAGTAAATAAAAGCTAAATAATGAACCCACTTACCCCTGGCCAGTGACACGTATAAGTGTTGAAGTCATGCAGGAACCAATCATGCACGCATGCGCACGGATGCCCTTATGTATGTTATGTAAGATGCCCTCGATATTTGCAATGTTTTGTTAATCATTAATTACTGTTAATGGAAAATCGCATTGAGTATGATAGATGTCTAAAATACGTTTCATGTGCGCTTGTAGTTTAGCAAATGGAAATACTTTGATTTGAAATTATGACTTATCAATGGTGTAGAAGAATGTTGACACACTGTTCGAAATTATCATTAGACGAGCTACCATTGACGAAATCATGGGCCAAAGCATCACATCATATCTGCATCATTGGCTTCATTATTGCTGTCAGAATGTGCATCGACCTAACTATAGTTAGTGCTACCAGTATCCATATTGTCATGTTATTTATGATATGCGACTATTGCATACATTATATAGTCATAGGCCATATATATTTGCAGAACAATACTATAATCTTGATGCCTAGAAGTTTGCAACATACCACTTACGCTATCAAAATATTTAGTAAATGGAAGTAGATTGGAATTAATTTATGGCTTACACATAATTACGCATAGAATTCATCGATCGATCCCCGCACTCAATTCCTAGAACACTATGCAGGTAAGTTGTTAACTATTTTGAAGCCAATGGCGCAATACCACCGAATCAAATTATTTTCACAATATTCAGAAACATGTTTATTAAAAAGTAAAGCCATTGAGTTCGTACAACTGGCCGGACTATTAAGCATTTACATGTGACTGGGCAAGGCATAGGCAAACTTGCCTTCCTCCATTGAGGAACGCACGATCCGAGACATTCCGTTATACTTTCGTCGAAAAAACCCATTGTTTTATCGGTGATAAGATGTGAACGTCATGTCCCAAAGCGTGGTTGAGAGCTTTCTCCACATATTAGTCTGATGAAGGAGGAGTCCACATTTCATATTTCGCGCTCCATGGCAATATAGTCTTCTTAATATAGCAAAATACATGTGAATGTATTTGGATGCATTTAGCTTTCTATCCAGTTTCGGAGATTGAGTGCATTTTAGAATACAATGGCGGCATAATGTCATATACATTTAGAAATGTAAATAAGGTCACCAATACCAGAGCAAAGTTATACTTATCCCAACACAGCATTATTCATTCAATATGTTAATTAAAAAAAGCAGAAGGGACGGAGCTAGCATAGAGAGGTATGTGTTCAACTGATAAACGATTTTGACGAAAATGTAATTCTTGAAGGTATGTTAATCTATTATTATATGCTGTATCTCGAATCTAAAGGTCTACCTTTATATATATATATATATATATATATGTTTTTCGAAATTACTGACTACCAAAGCACACAGATATACAATGACACATCGATACAGCGATGCAACGAGCAGTACATTGCTTTCTGTAATGAATATTATATGTATGGGGACGTCTATTCTGTTTTTCTTAGGCCGTTTTCAACTGGGCGTTGTAGCTTGAATAACAAAAACTGTACAGGAACATCATTAAAACATGTATTTATTTGATTGGTGGTGCCGTGTGACTTACTACATAAGCTAACGGAACTCGTTCTGATTTCAAATCCAGCTTCCACCACTTGGTCCAGAAGAAACTACTCAACATAATTATCAGCCTCTAGTTGACAACGAAGTTATATTCATAATGTGTTAGGCCTAATAATCATGAGATGCATGCTAAATTATGGATGCATGTTCAAATGTAATGTACATACGTTGTACTTATACGTAATTGGCTGTCAGGATAGATAAAATGAGTCAATTATTAGTCCCCTACTGGTAAACCTGGGCGGGGTGTGGTTGGGTGAACTATAGGTTTGCACTCCGTCTGTCTGTCTATCCGCCTGTCCATATGTCCGTCTGTCTGTCCGTCCATCTGTCCATGTGTCGCTGATGGTTTTCCGCACTTCTTTTAGCTGTCCTTCAACGTATAAAACTGAGAATTGGTATATTGCTTTAATATGCGAAGTTACAGACCACATCCGAGTTTTAGGCGTATCCGTCGATTTGTGATGGAGTTGTGCACCCCCCCCCCCTCCGCCCCCACCCCCCCCCCCCCACTGTTCGACTTAAAAAATACGAAAAATACCAGCTGTCCGCACTTTTTCGCACTCTTTCAAGATATTTAAGCGAAAATCAGTACATCGCTTTAGTATAAGGAGGTACAGCGCAAGTTCGAGATTCAGACATGTTCGTCAGTTTTCCAAGGAGTTATGTCCCCTTTCGACTTATGAAATACGAAAAATATTAGTTTTCCACACTTTTTCGCAGTCTTTCAAGATATTATACCGAGAATTGGTACATTGCTTTGTTAAGAGAAATTACAGAGCAAGTTCGAGTTTCAGGAGTTTGCGTTAATTTTTGATTGGAGTTACGTCCTCTTTCAACATGAAATACAAAAAATATAAGTTTTCCACACCATTCTTCGAAGTCTTTCTAAGATATTCAACTGGGAATTAGTGCGTTGCTCTATTATGAGAAATTACAGAGCAAGTTAAGTTTGCATCAATTTTGATGGATTTACGTCCCCCTTTCAACTTATGAAATATGAAAACTATCCGTTTTCCGCACTTTTTTTCGCAATCCTTCAAGGGATTGAAATGAGAATTGATAGGTTGCTTTATTATAGGGCGTCATAGAGCAGGTTTTAGTTTCAGACATTTTTATCAATTTTCCACCTTTCGACTTATGAAATACACAAAATATTAGTTTTCTACAATTCTTTTCGCAGCCCTTCGAGATAGTCAACTGAGAATTGGTACATTGCTTTGCCATGAGAAATTATGGAGGGCGTTCGAGTTTCAGGTATTTGCGTCAATTTGTGATGGAGTTATGTCCCTTTCGATTTATGAAATGCAAACATATCAGCTTTCAAGTCTTTTTCGTTCTCCTTCACCATATATATTACTGAAACTTGGTGTATTGCTTTATTATGAAAAGTTACAGATCAAGTTCGAGGTTCAGCTGCTTCTGTCAATTTTAAGGGAGTCTTTGACTGTTAATCTCCACAGATTTATATCAGCAAGTAGGGGACATGTATTGCAAAGCAATACTTATAGAATGCGTGTTATAATGGCAACATTAAGTAGTTTCTGTAGCCATATAACCATCACTATAAGAGACGTCTGGCGAACGCACCAATCCAAATTAGGTATTGGTATCCTTGCTGTCTGAGTTCTCTGGCTCACTTCTAGTGCAATTTTGATAATATCATATCAGCATTTTCATAATGTGGGGTCATGGTACTCGAACCAATCTCCACACTGCATTCGTGAATGGATGTCCGATATTGCATTTGTTACGGAAATATATGGATTTATCAGGTCTCACTAGCATGCAATACCCACGCCAGAAGTTAATTTATAAACAATACATCTTTTAGTATTTTCCCTTATTATTAACAGATAGGATGTTGACCAGGGTCTAATGTCTGCTACAAAAATGATTGTGTAGGACGCGTAATTAGTGTTGCTGTAAGCAGCTATTGTTTATGACAGGAAGATATTGCCATTTTCTCAAGTTGAACATAGCTTGCTTTAAGGTAGCCTCTATCAGAGCAGCAGCAACCTTGTTTTCAAAATGATTAATGGCTTAGCACTGGCGCTGCAATAGTGTCCACGTCTGCAAAACAGAACCATGACTCTTTAACCTAAACACGTGGTCTCTGCCATTGTTACCTTCAGTGCCATTGTAAACATGCACATTGACTAGTAGCGGAATGCATTAACTGATAGTATCTAGATTTCCCTATGAATCATCTAATCAGATAAGAGGAGACAGAGAGCTGGTTAATGGGCATAGAACTGAACAATCTCGAGGTTGAGTTTAGACGGTGGAAATGACAAACACATTCCAAATCGCGTGATGAGTAATAAATGCAGACACATTATACGCGAATGACCATTAATTTGCTCCTGCTCAAGCATAGACGAGATGTTATGACGTGCCATTGGACAATCCTCGTTAGAGAAAGAAGGAGAATACAACGTAAGTTAACACGAAGACCTACATACTTTGTGATACGGCAGCATTTAATACGCTATCTTTACGTAATGCAATATCATTACGTAATATCTTTACGTAATGCAATATCATTACGTAATATCATCTTCAGACACACACTCTAATGGACCTTTCCATTGTTAGCTATGCCCCGCCCATCACTAGCTAAGCTCCACCCACACCTCGCCGTGTTGGGATTGATCGATCCCCAAATGCCCTAGCTATCAATTTCCTGAAAACTATACAGAGAAGCTGTTGAATATTTTGTAACTAATTTGACTGGGTGCTGTTGCTGCCTGTGGCAGCAACAGCTCCCAGTCAAATTAGTTTCAAAATATTAAACAGACTATTTATTAAATAGTAAAAGCAAACAATTTGTACAACAACGCATAGCCTGTCTTCAAATATTCGTTCGTGACGTACTTATCGACGTCATTCGTGACGTCATTCATTATGATGTCATTCTACATATCACGCAGTTCATTATGACGTCATATGATTGGTGGATAGTCTGGAAAGACGAATTATTAGTGGTAAAACATCACAGAGAAATGGTCGGAGAATGTTCGATTCATCAGCGTACTTGATCAGACGATGTAATTATCTTTCTGGTCTAATACTCTGATAACAGAGTTAGATCAGTAACTGAAATGACGGGTTCCTAATAGTATGCGCCCAAACATCGAAGCTTGCATAGCAGCCATCTTTATGTTATAGAGATGCTGCTGATAAACAGCATTGCTTTATGTGTCAACAAACACACTCGACATGCACACCCGTGAAGGGGCATGATTAAGGCAAACTTTCAACTTTCCAGAGACCAATGTAATATGGTAATTTTCAAAGCTCATGTCATAGAATTCTTCTGGGGATCCTCTCCGAGCGATGGCGATGCGGCTGTAGTATTGACTGAACAAACATCCCACGGAGATTACGGTCATGGTGGATTAAATGGACATGTCTAAGCCTCATTACAGGAGATGCGAATGATAGTGACCATGTCGCCAATCTGTGTGCTGTCTCATTACAGAGTAAGTGAATGGAATTGGTGCTAAGGATGGCCACATATTGAAAGTGTGATCAATAATTTTTGTGCGTGTGTGCGTGCGTGCACGCGTGCGTGCGTGGGTGCCTGTGAAGGCGAGTGCTTACATACATGCATGTGTGCATACACGCATACGTGCGTAAGGGGTACATGAATATCAAATAGGCCATGCGTGTACTCGTTGTATATATGTATGTATCTACTCACATATATATATATATATATATATATATATATATATATATATATATATATATATATATATATATATATATATATATATATATATATATATATATATATATATATATATATATATACACGTCTGGGCGTGTGTGTTTGTAGTGCATTCCCTCTATGGGCAGCAACACCAGTCATATCCTGCGCAAACTATCTAAAATGCCCCAGTGACACAGTGACCTAGATATTTCAACCTTTGCTCTGAAAATAAATTGTGGTTTTAACCAATCAAAATATACATGTATGTTATCCATTTGATTATTCTGCCTGCTCGCATTGTGTTATCAACGAAATTGTATATTCCAGTATGCGCTACGTGACCCCGTGATCTCGATGTTTAACACTGACGCCAAACCACAATTTTCTTTCGCCACTCATAATATGAATGTATGTGTCAAATTTGTTGATTCTACCTCATCGGACTCTGCATGTATTCACCACTTATAAGTGTCACTAGCCTGGGGTAAGTGGATTCATTATTTAGCTTTTATTTATTTAGTTTCTTGAGATGAATTCCTGGTGAATTATGACACATGCCACGGGTATGACGCCGAAGCGAGGGCGTACAGTAAATTAGTTGCCATCACAAGCGATATTCCGTATCGATTAACATGGTATGATTTAATTGGAGGCTGATAGCGCTAGTTATCGTGCCTGTAGCGTGGCAATACCCGGGCCGCATTGGGACAGTATTGGTCCAATATAGGTCCAGCACCATGGATTATCAGGGCATGTTCAGCGAAAGATTACGGGCATGGCCGACAAACCATTAAGGAAGTTTGTTGGCTCATTGAGACCAGTGTTTGCATTGACATCCATGCTTTACATTTGGCATGTTTTCAGACATATCTTGCAATACTAGCTTCATATTCTTCTTCATTTCACAACATTCCTTGCTGGATGTGAATGCCAAGGTTAGCTCAATATGAGTGGATGAGGACTAGATTTTCCCTATTTTATTATTATTATTATGCTGTGGAAACATGTTCCTGTAACACATGTTAAATCTAATGAATATTTTTTAAATTGACTTACTCGAATGCAAACCGATGCAATCTGTAGTAGCAGAAGATTAATAGATCGTGGCTGCAAGATTAATACATGTTGACAGAAAGTCGGGATAATGAAAATTGTAAACTATTAAACGACGCAGATTAAAAGCTAATGCATACTGAGCCTACTGACCTTATCATGAGAAAAGTTATAACTTTTAGTCTATCGATTCTACGAAATAAAAAGACATTTCTTTATGTCTTAAATACCAAAGAAATCATGTGCAATTTTACAGGAGATCATGTTGAGACCCATTGTAAGCTCAGTCATCTCCCATGACTATATCTGCAGCTCGTCTCATGGAGAGTTCCATGAACATCCGCCCGTGCAATGCTGTCATGCAATGGTTTAGATGATGTATAACTTGCATTATAATGTATTGCAAGAATTTCATCATGATGAGAATAAATGAAAAATCCAGATACCTTTATATTTATTTCATTTAGAAACTAATACGACATGGTAACATGAGAGCCTCTGATGAGTGAGGCCACACTGACGATGGTAATCACTCGTTGCCGATCCTCACCATAATGGCACTGTGTATATGCAATAAGAATTGAACAATAATAGCGATGACGATGGTACTCACTCATCGCCGATCCTCACCATAATGGTACTGTGTATATGCAATACGAATTGAACAATAGTAGCGATGACGATGGTGACAAGCAGAAGATGCATCATCAACAACAAAAGGAAAAGCGATTTGTGAATCATGATTGCGATATAAAGTTATGATTAACACTCTTTCGGATCACATCCCAGATAACATTACACCATTTGGCCTACGTTGGTGATTGGATGGCATTGGGCCTTTGGCGATTTGGCATTGGGCCTTTGGTGATAAAGGGTTGGGCCAACGTTGAAATAAGAGTGGCAAAGCAATTGAGAATCTCCTATGAAGAAAGGCAGTCTGTTTTTAAAATTTTACTATAAAAGACTTGTTTGCACAATTTTTGATAGTATAAATTTAAAAACAGATTACCTTCGTTCATTGGAGATTGTCAATTTCCTAAGATGGTTTTCACAGGACAAATTATATTACAGCAGATAATTATTTAGAGGAATGATAGTATGTATACCACATAGTTGCTTTTAGCACATGGAAAACGGTTTTAACACATTTCATTAAATGTGTCCTTTACGTTGCCAATTTGCTAAATATATTGCACGTATAAAGAATTAGTTCATTAATAGTTGGAAACATGTTAGCACAATGTAAGACCAATGGGCAGAATGATGTGGGCCATCCTGTACTCTCAACATTGGGCCAATTTCATGTGATGTATTTTTCGACAACGTTGAGTGGATGCATTGGCCCACCATGCTGGGCCATGCTGTTACACTTAGATAAAGACCAATGAGCAGAATGATGTTCGGGTAACCTAGACATCAACCCTTGGATCCATATTATTATGTACGCTGGGCCAATGTTGGGCCAAAATAGTCTTGTTAAATCTGGTTTGGGATAGAGAAATCATTAGAAAATTACATCGTCTAATTATAGCGCCAAGGCAAAATGTAGACTAAATTGTTCTAACTGACCAGGAAAATTGTTGGTTGGTGATTTTCCATTTTTCTCATGACAACTGACGTTTATTTTAAACAGATGATGTTGCATGCTCATAGAACAGCGGCACTGTCCTTAGATTTCAACCACCCCTCTTCTCAGCAGACATCTTAAAACCTTAGCATCCAGTCAACATTCTAACCACTAAAAAAACATCAATAAAAAGACGAAACGAGAATACATTGATTTCACCATCGTTAGTGACCATGACAAACTATATGTAACCTCGTGCACGGTAATGCATGCGGTTTCCATAGCAAATTCCCTGTCTTACCCTCGTCTGCAAATACAGCTTCAGGGATGTGTGCACAATATGACTTGTTACATTCTCTAGATTGAAAGATCGATCAACGTCTCTTAAATCACATGAGGCCATAGCAAACTCGAATGATTTGCTTTGATCATTTGATTTTTAGAAAGCTAAGTCAGTCAGTCAGACTGTCAGTCAGTTGATGATTCAGCCAGTCTGTCTGTTGCTTAGTTGGTTGGTTGGCGGTTTGTCAGTCAGTCAGTCAGTCAGTCAGTCAGTCAGTCAGTCAGTCAGTCAGTCAGTCAGTCAGTCAGTCAGTCAGTCAGTCAGTCAGTCAGTCAGTCAGTCAGTCAGTCAGTCAGCCAGTCAGTCAGTCACATGGTCGGTATGTTGAGAGAGAGAGAGAGAGAGAGAGAGAGAGAGAGAGAGAGAGAGAGAGAGAGAGAGATTGATGGATGGATGTATGGGTGCGTGTGTGCATGGGTGCGTGGGTGTATGCGCGTGTGTGTGCTGGTGGCTTGATGAGTGGGTTTGTTGGTGGGTGGCTGGGTTGGTGGGTGGCTGGGCTGGTGGTGGCTGGGTGGCTGGATATGTGAATTGGTGGACGGATGGATGGATGGATGGATGGATGGATGAATGTATGGGTAGGAGCGGTATGGGTGGATGGATGGATGGATGGATGGATAGAATTGATACATACACGTATGGATGGATTGATGGGTGGGCGGGTGGATGGATGGATGGGTGGATGGATGGATGGATAGATGAATGGATGGATAGATGAATGGATGGATGGATGTGTGTGAAAGAATGTGTGTGATGGTGGATAGATGGGTAGATTCGTGTGTGAGTGGGTGGGAAGATGAAGGGAGGGAAGGACGGATGTTGGATGGCTGGCTGGCTGGCTGGCTGGCTGGCTGGCTGGCTGGCTGGATGGGTGGATGGATGGATGGATGGAAGCGTGGATGGATGGATGGATGGGGTATGAATGCGTGAATGGGTGGCTTGATGGCTTGGGAGGATGGATGGACGGATGGTGGATGTATGTATGCATGATGGATGGATGGATGATGGAAGGATGGATGGAGGGGGGAAGTGGGCAGATGGGCGGGCAGATGGTTATATGGTTGTAGGGCTGTATAGTTATATGGGTGGATTGATGGATCGATGGATGGATGGATGGATGGATCGATGAATGGATGGACAGACGGATGCACGAATTGAAGGATTTATGGATGGATGGCTTGAGTTGTATGCAGCCAGGCAGAAACGCATGGGGTGGTGGGGTGGGAGCTGCAAGCCATGTAAACAGGCAGGCTGGCAAACAAGTACGCAAGCAGGCAGGCAGGCAGGCAGGCAGGCAGGCAGGCATGCAGGCAGGCAGGCAGGCAGGCAGGCAGGCAGGCAGGCAGGCAGGCAGGCAGGCAGGCAGGCAGGCAGGCAGGCAGGCAGGCAGGCAGGCAGGCAGGCAGGCAGGCAGGCAGGCAGGCAGGCAGGCAGGCAGGCAGGCAGGCAGATAAACAGAAAGACAGACAGACAGACAGACAGACAAACTGAGAGGCAGGCAGGTAGGCTTGTAAGCAGGCAGGCAGGCAGGCAGGCAGGCTGACTGTCTGGCTGGCTGGCAGCTTGCTAAAAGCATAGCTTGATATTTCGATATGGATATCAAAGGACACGTGACAACAGACGACTAATCTTTTCCTAATTAGTGGCCATCCGTGTTTAAACACAATAGTGTTAGTATGCCCAATAAAACTGCTGGATAGGTCTTGTGCAATTTCAGGATGTCGAGCAGCTTGCATGTCATCCGGGTATTGTCATCTTTCTTAGACGTGATATCGCCCACCGGCAATACAAATGATTAAATAATGCGCGTGTTGAAGGATTTTTATCAGTGTTATCGAGGCAGCAAACCTGCCAATAATAAAGCCCTGAACTGGACATCTGACACCCCATATTCCCTCAACATTTCATTTATCGGACGGATTTATCCTCGGGCATTCTTGTAAGATCAAACTGGAACATTCCATTCACAGCTTGCGATTATTACTGCAAAGAATATCGCTGACAAAGCCGGCTAATTTGTTTGGCGATCAACCATGCCAGTTCATAGCCAATGGCATATATGCTGAGCCAATCCGAGATATGATAAAAACAATAAAAATTATGTGGGTAAGATTGATATAATAAAACCACATACCTCTGGGTTTCACTATATACGATTCTAGCAATACTTCTTAAGGCAGACGAGTAAACCATCAGGCTACAATACTGTTGTTTGCATTATCATATTTCGTGGTCTGCTTCATAACATGCACTCACATACAATTTTGGGAAATTGTTTGACATTTCATTCTTTGCACACACATATTTTTCTGTCAATTATGTAAATTACTCTTAGTAATCTGCCCTGTAGGTGGGGCTTAGAATATACCTTCCGTATCCTTTGCGTGTCGTAAGAGGCGACTAAAGGAGGTACGGGTGAGGTAACCCTGACAGAAACCTCGAGTGCTGAAGACGGAGGTTCCAGGCCGCACGCCGCACTCTAATAAACCATGGATCCACGCACTTAACGCTTATGATCATGTCGATAGTCACTTACAGGACTGGCGGTATGATCAGCGAACGAAAAGAAGAAGACTCTTATTAATTTGAAACAATGTCCAGGGCATAAATAATATTATGCTTTAATATTCCGTTTAGTATCATGAATACAACATTCATAACTTAAAAGAGGATATATTAAGTAACGCATTTCTGGGGAAAATAAATGTTTCGTTGTGACACCTCATTAATGCGAGTGTCAGTCAGGGACACTTAACTAAATTCGCAGAAGATAGATTGGAATCTTGTTTGGTGATTTTTTGGTTAGAACACACAACACTTCAAATTGTGAAGTAAAGTGGCATCTATATAGTCTGGATTTATAACTTATAAGAGCGTGGATGCTTGGATCAAAATCAATGGCAGTTAACCAATGGTTGGGCTGTCTAGAAGTAAAATCATTATATAATCGGACATTTATTAACACTCGGTTATTTACATTAACTTGCAACACCTGCATCATCGTTTTAGTTATGGTAAGCGACTTTTAAATAGATAATATGGTCACAGGTCACCGCCATTTTAGTACTTGTATTTAACTCGTGTCTCATTGAAGTTTGCAACAGACCACTCACGCCTTCAAACTGGTTATTAAAGGGAAGTAGGTTGGACTGAATTTATGTGCTTCCGTCTTAAAAGAAATGGATAACCCTTGAAAGACACATATTTATTTTCTCATAAAATGCAATGCAACATAACAGCTGAGAAGCACATTGCGATGCGTCTACCCTCGTTACTGCAGACATATAATGATGATATGGCCATTCTGTGATATTTACATCGCAATAAACGTCGACTTATTTGTGACAAGATGTGGACGCCATTTCCCTTGTGTAGCTGGGCGATTTGTCATCTGGTAGAGGAGTACTCATATTTTGATCTGCATGACCATATAGTCTTGATATACCAAAATTCTCGCAATTCTCTTTTGTCTAAACTTAGCCATCTCCACAGCTTCGGAGATTGGTCGGATTTGAAAATACACTGATGCTAGCCTTCCAGATCAATGTATTGATGTGAACAACGCCATTATTAGCAGAACAAAGTTATCCTTTTTCCAAGCCAGCACTATCCAATCAATAACTATTCAAACAAGCAAAGTGTGTAAATAACAAAAGGGTCTGAGATAGAGATTTGTCTACACATGGAGAATTGTTTGAATGTATTGATATATTCTGTATGCCCACTTCTTCTTCTTTCTTCTTTTCGATCGCTGGTATCACACATGGAGAGCCGTTCTCAAGATGAAATCTGTGGTTTTCAGCAGTTCTTCCACAGGCCCATACAGCGTTTCAAGAAAAGAGGTTGACAAAGGCCATATCCCTTCTCTCAGCAGGTGATACGTACTGCAACATTGAAGTATCTGCTCAGTGGTCTGTTCTGCTTCTCCACACGGACAAGCGGGCGATATCGTAAGATGGAACCGCCTGTACATGTGTTGGTTTAGTCTGTTGTGTCCAGTTCTGAGACGAAAAATGGTCACTTGCTCTGGCCTCGAGAGATGATGGTAGGCATCTTCTGATCGAGGTGTTCTATAGAGTGACTTGATGATAGTCTTCATTTCTGTATGCTCACGTCTAATGACTCTTGATTGGTTTGGTGACAGCTATACTATTAAGATTCACACCAGCTCATGAATGTCAGACTGCAAATGCTGCTGTGTACACCAGAGTCTAGTTAATCCTGCAACCCTTGAAATGTCAGTGTCTGAACTTAAAACAACTATGCAGGACAGCGGGTGTGTATTCTGAAGCTAATTTGACCGAAACATATTGCTCAACTGGGCAGTAGAAGTTCCAATCAATTTAGTTTTAAATATTAAATATAATAATTCTTACATCAATGCATATGTAATTTCTGGGTTGTAACGTCTATGGCGTCACCACCTGTAAATAATGCCCTAGAGCGACGAGTGTCTTTGTAGAACGGGAGATATTTTGTCCAGATGTTTGAAAACAAAACCACAATGGTGTGATCTCTAAGTAGAGATGGACATTCTAGACGGTGACACAAAATTGTGTTCATTATTTTCGTCTTAAGTATGCTTTACATAGGAAGAAACACATTTTGTGCAGAAATGTTGTACCATATTGTAGAAGAGGGTATCTATGATCATACGTCTTTCTACTGGAGACAACCAAAGATGCTTTGATTATAGACAGCTTACACATACTAACTATGGAGCGAACACACACACGTACGCATCCACGCACGTACGCACATACGCACGTACGCACGAACGAACGCACACACGCATGCACTCACGCTCGCACGCACACATACACTCGCACAAGCACCATCGTCACAGCATTCACCCTTCCAATAGTGTGTCCACACATACACCCATTCCATTTACTTAGTATGTAATGAGAGAGCAAACAGATCGGTGATCACTACCACTATTATTTATTTCTCTAATAAGGCTTGAATTTGTTCATTTAATCGATCCTGGCTGCAATCTATCGTGGATACGTGTTAAGACAATCCATCAATAGTACAGCTGTATCTCAATCTGGCAGATAACTAACTTGAAGAATTCCATGTCTCTGAGCTATTGTCTGTTTGCATTAATCAGGTGCATACCTAATTTTTGAGTGAAACTGCGGTTAGTAACACATGAAACAATGTAGGTAATGGATCTTTCCATTTGTAGCTATGCCCCGCCCACCACTAGCTAAGCTCCACCCACACCTCTCCGTGTTGGGATTGATCGATCCCCGAATGCCCTAGCTATCCATTTCCTGAAAACTATACAGTCAAATTAGTCTCAAAATATTCAACAGAATATTTATTAAATAGTAAAAGCAAACAATTTGTAGAACAGCGCATAGACCGTCATCAAATATGCGTTCGTGACGTACTTATCGACATCATTCATGACGTCATCCATTATGATGTCATTCTACACATCAGGTAGATGATTATGACGTTATATGATGGGCTTATACTCTGGAAAGGTGAATTAGCACCACCTCGGTAGCACGAGCAATAACCAGATGATCATTTGTCAGTCGATGACATAAGAACTATATTGCTTTGCATATTTTTTGTAATCAACGATTTGTATTTACCATGCCATGGCTGAAGCTGATCAAAACATGTGCTCATTGAAAAACGGTCATTGCGGTGGCCTTGTGCAATTGCATGCCAAGAGAGTATTTTCTCAAATTTTAGCAATTGAGTTGCTGGGATGCTTAGGGAAGCAGTCATTCAAGGGGAAAATTGTGAAATATACGAGTAGTATCCCCTTGGTCTGCCTCAAGACCACTACATATGTCGGATTTGGCTGGCTTCGCCATGAACATGTTAAAGCAGAAAGAAAGATAAGTATGTGATCTGATCGCCTGCGCTCGTCAATGGAGCATTTTCTGTGGTATTTTATTGTCAGATGTGAGTGTCTTTGAACAGTTGACAAATTATATCGATATGACATATTAAATACCAAGATAAGTATGTGATCTGCTCGCCTGCACTCGCCAATGGAGCATTTTCTGTGGTATTTTATCGTCAGATGTGAGAGTGTCTTTGAACAGTTGACAAATTATATCGATATGACATATTAAATTCCCAGATAAGTATGTGATCTGATCGCCTGCGCTCGTCAATGGAGCATTTTCTGTGGTATTTTATCGTCAGATGTGAGAGTGCCTTTGAACAGTTGATAAATTATATCGATATGACGTATTAAGTACCACGTTAAAAAGCCAAAGCCGGTAATTATGGAGATTCTTGATGCAGTCCCCGAAGACGCCTCTTAGAATTTCATATATCATATGCATTTTCCAAAGAAAATTGCGCAATGACATTTGGCACTTTCTTATGAGAAAAGAGCAAATAAACGGATCATTAGAGTGGATGGATTCTGTCTTCATTTATAAATCATGATAATTAAGTCGGCTATTGGCTTGTGTTTGTCAATTCCTTACATTAAGCCAAGCACTAAAATTGATCATTCCCATGGTTAAGCATGAATCGACTTTCTGTGTTTGCTTATCTGATGTGATTATTCAGGGTCACAGCTAAACAGTGTCAGATAACGCTTTCAGCTGCGTGTTAATGTGTGAATGTACGCCATTAATGAACATGATGATGTCAGAAATAGTATAATCCTTTAGGCAATTTTGTATTATTACGGGCACCAGTGCTCTTATGATAACGAGATCGATATTAAAGGTTATGGTTCAAATCATAGGCCTGTCCGATGCCTGCCCATGTGTACAGCTGCTCATGTAGTGGAGGAGGATCAGGGTGTGTGAAAAAAACTCATTAATCATGTATTTAGCTTAACCGTTTGGACGCAAAATGCCAAAGCGAAGGGTCAACTGAGCTCATACAATGGCGGCCTTTCGCCTGTCTGTCTGTCTGTCTGTCTGTCTGTCTGTCTGTCTGTCTGTCTGTCTGTCTGTCTGTCTGTCTGTCTGTCTGTCTGTCTGTCTGTCTGTCTGTCTGTCTGTCTGTCTGTCTGTCTGTGTGTCTGTCTGTCTGTCTGTCTGTGTGTCTGTCTGTCTGTCTGTCTGCCTGCCTGCCTGTCTGTCTGTCTGTCTGTCTGTCTGTCTGTCGCTCTCTCTCCCTCTCTCTCTCGCTCTCCGTCCGTCCGTCCGTCCGTCCGTCCGTCCGTCCGTCCGTCCGTCCATCGTCTGTCAGTCTGTCTGTTTGTCTGTACTCTGTCCATCAATGTTTTTATTTAAAACCCTAATCCGCATAAACGCTCGACCGATTTTAATCAAACTTGGCTGAGAGGATCCTAGGATGGTAGGTCTCAGAACTCGTATACAGAATTTTGATTCAACAATTTTTTTCGGCGACCATCTTGGATTTTATGAAAATTTCTGGAAATCAATTAAAAGCCTGAGCCGCATTAACCACATAGCCGATTTCACTCAAACTCAGTGGGAAGGACTTTAGACTGGTATGCTTCAGAAGTTGTATACAGAATTTTGATTGGACAACATTTTCGGTGAGCATCTTGTATTTTAAAAAAATGGCAAGAAATCGTGTAAAATGCTACTCCTCATTAACTCATATGGCAATTCCAGCCATACTTTGCTTGAAGGATACTACATAAGGTGGGAGGCTTTAAAACTTGTATACAGAATTTTGATTGCTCAGTTTCTCAAGCGGCCATCTTGGATTTTCTGAAAATCAGTTAAAAGCCTACTCGTACTTAGCCACTTTGCCCGATTTCAAGCAAACTCTGTTGGAAGTACCCTAGATATGTATCCTTCAGAACATGCATACAGATTCTTGAAGCTTCACTATTTTCAGTGGCCATCTTTAATTTTTTTTTTTTTTCGGGAAAACAGTTAAAAGGCTACTTACTACGCATCTCAAGGACAAGTAGCTGAAAGGACCCTAGGGGTGTGTGCTTCAGAGCTCGTAGGCATAATTTTGATTGGTTAATTTTTCACTGGCCTGCATCTTAAATTTTCCAAACAATGGCCGAGAATTGATTTCATTCGATGGACCCTATTGTGGTAGGATCCAGAACATGTATTCAGAATTTTGATTGGTCAATTTTTACAGTGACCATTTTGGCTTCCCAGACAATTTTTGGAAATCATTTAAAAGGCTACTCCTCATTAACCGCTTGTTCAATTTCAACCAAATCAGCTTGATGGACCCTAGGCTCGTACACTTCAGAACATGTATACATAATTTTGACCGCTTGATTTTATTGGATGGGCATCTTGGATTTTCAGGAAAATAAGAATACGTTTAAGATGCTATTCCGCATTAACCTATTGGGCAATTTAAACCAAATTTGGTGGGAAGGATGCGATTGTGGTAGCCTCTAGAAGTCATATTCCCAAGTTTGATAGGTCAATGTTTTGTTGGCCATCATTGATTTTCTACAAATTGTCGAGAACCATCTGAAAATGGTTCTCCTTAATCAACAGCCTGATTTCAGCATAACTTTTGTTGAACGATTTTGTGGCGTAGGCTTCAAAATATCAACTGAGAATCTGAATTGGTTTATTTTTTTGGTGGCCATCCTGGATTTTCTGAAAATTCTCCATCATGTCTACTTAAATGCAAATGGTCCATATGAGCGTCAAATGAAACGAATTTGACTGGGAGCTCTTACTGCCTATTACCTGGATGATTGTTTTAAAATTGAGATTGTTGGAAGTCAGTTTTGAACGGGTTAAGTGTCTACAGATCTGGTATGTTGGTATGGATAATGTGTCAGTGGTACTGTGTATACATGTCTGTATTCGTCTTGAAAAGCTGATAGTGAACTATGTGGTTATCATTGATATTAGTTTCAGGCAAACTCGTTTTCAATAAGATCAAAACGACATGGAGAAAAGTCTCTTGAAATCCAGCCATGTTATCCATTTGGGTGACAAATGGCACACACCGCATGCATCAGAATAACCATTGATATCAGCGATGGTTCCTGAAGATGACCATTATCCGCAGTTCCTTATCTCTATATATCTGAAGTGACAATTTAATGTGAAATCAGGACAATTAGTGTTCTGTCTGTTGGTCTGTCAAAGTATTGACAGCGATACAAACATACCAGTTAGGTGCTTTCCAGTTTGCTGGCTTTAAAGACAACACGAAATGCAGAAAGAAACTTAATCATAACAACGATGTGGAATGTAAACACATATAAATCGCATCAGACCAATGCATGCTGACATGAATCGTTAAAAGTGATCTATCATAATGGTGGTATTCGACGTGTCAGTCAAGTATTATCTGATACATTAGTCAGTAGGTGTCTGACGTCACAGCCATACATACATACATAGTGTATCTATGCCAGAATTGGCTATCCGTGATGGATTTTACAAAGTATTATACATTCTCTTGATATTTAAATAACTCATTAGACCGCAAGTCGTTGCTGCCATAGGAAGCAATATCATCCAGGCAAATTAGTTTCAAAATATTCAATAGCTTACCTGTACAGTTACTACATCACCCAACAGAGATTAGGAAATTTAAAGATAACGTTTACAAAAGCTGTAATATGAGGTTTTGGTTGAGAACATGCTTCTATAACTCAACATATGAAAACGCTGACCGGCATGCACGCACGCATGCACGCATGCATTCACGTACGTGTACATGTACGTATGTAACACCCACATACATGCACGTACTAATGCACGCACAATCGCACATTATTTTTCCAGCATCACACCGTTCACACTTCCAGTAATGTGCCTGTTTTAAACACCAATACCAGTCACTGACTGTGTCTTGAAACGAACAAAGGGATTGCCGTCCATGTTCAAAATAATTCATGTTTCCTGTAACGACGATTGAATTTGTCCATTTAATCGATCATGGCTCTAATCTATCTGAGATGTTTGTTAAGACAATCCGGAAATAGTACAGCAGCAACACGATCTGGTAGATAAATTACAGAAAAGATGCAGGGCCTTAAAGAATTACAATACTGTAATGCCTTTATCTCTGCGTTATTGTCAGTTTGCATTAGGCAGACGGCTGCCGGGTTTTGCGAGTGAACCTGCGGCTTATAATACAGACAGAACATGCTGTTAATCCCAGTCCCCTCAGGAACAGAGGCAGAAACAAAATAATAGCCTTGCATGGTATGGGAACTATATTGATTTGCATACTATTTGTAATCACGTAATTTATTTAATGATCTAACTCTATTATGAGGTCATTAACCCCTTTTGTGCCGAGTTAAACCTTTAATTGTCAAACTGGCAAAAATTGCTGTGCAGTTGTGCTGAGAAACGTACATTTATAGGCCAAAAGAATACTATTTTTGAAAATTTACCACTGGAATGACTCGCTCGGGAAGTCATTCCAGTGGTAAATTTTCAAAGATAGTATACTAATGGCCTACAAATGGACACTAACTAGGCTGAAAATTCGCTTTTCTTAGCCATTCATCCAATGGTTTGGACCACCACAACTGGCATCTGTAGTGACCATGAGGAATGCTCATTTGCATGAGAGCAGAAAATTATAATTTTTGGAAATTTAAGTGCAAGAATTATACTCTTCTTGGAAAGGATCTACACCGTTAAAGAGTTAATTGTTATCAGCATCACTTGGAGCGCCTTGGGTCGCTGTTAACACATGCGGGGATACACATACAATGGCAAATTTTAAGATAAGAATATCAAACTAGGTGATTACGGAATAGCAGATTACTCTCTGTCACAATTCAAAATTGTACCACCTTGTAATTTGTAAATATTGATCACCTATTGCTTTTCGAACACCATATATATTTATTTTGGTATGCGGATTGACAAGGTTTATAAATTGATGGTTGTTGGCATAAACGTTGGTTCATACGTCTGAAAGGGGCATTCACGGGCAGACGTTAGCATGTCACCTCTGCTTAGATTCATTGCTACATAAATTACAAACCTCGCCCATGACTGATGTATCTGTTTATGTTCGTCGGCTAACGAGAGTGTATTGAAGCTGGAGAGGAATACATAAGCCTACCTTCCACTTAAGATAAGTCGAAACTGCTTTGAGATCAGCGAGCGACAATATTAGATTTTGATTATATAAAATTATAGGACATAATTTCGTAATACCCATTACATCATGAATTCATTTTGCAATCTAATACATACGTTGTTATTTAGAAGTGAATCTGTAGTTGTTTGTGTTGCTCATGTTGAGATCACATGACACATTGGGTTAAATAAACTAGGTTAGTTCGATTACACACTCTGTGATTTCTCTATGTAGTTGATTAGACTGGAACGGTACTAATCCTAGTATCCAGATAATTGGTATGTTGTGTCGTGACCGACCTGGCAGGTCAAATATCGTGACAATCCTTTTGAAACGTTACCACCGAGCCAGTCATTTAAATTGTAAATTTTCATAAATAGTCTTTTCTTGATCTGCAAATGGACATAACGCAGAACGACCGCAGAGGAGGATTTTGGCCAGCTTCACCATGATAGAGTTAAAGTTGAACGACAATTTCATCATCTGATTATGCGCGTGGGTCAATGGAACATATTTTTCTCTGTGTTATTTTACCACCAGAGATAGGAGTGTCTTTGAACAGATAAAAAGATTATTGAGATATTGCATATTTCATACCAGATCCAAAAACTGTAGCAAATCATTAACAGAATATTTGATGCATTCGTCTCCCTTCGTAGTGATAGTTCTTAGATATTGATAAGGTCAACGTTTTTTTCTAAATATAATGTACGAATGACTTGTGCCGTGTTCTTTAATGAGCTTGGGAATGAGCAAATAAACGAGTCATTAGAGCGGATTATGTCTTCATGTATAAATCATAATAAGTAAGAAAGAGTATCCTTTGTGTGCCAATTCTTGAAAATAGTTCCAGTATCAAGAGGGATCAGAACTGCGTTTAACCAGCAACCAACTGCGCCCATTTGCTTATATGATGTGATTATTCACGGTCGAATCTAAAACGTGTCAGATAGCGTATTCAGCAGCAAGTTAATGTTTGAGTGATCCACTATCATTGAGCAGAATGATGGCAGACACAATGTAATTAGGTAAGTAATATTGTAATTTTACTGTCTGCCACTATGCGACATCTGTGCTCCTACCTGACACAGTTGAATGACACTCACTTAAGTGTGCAGGTATACACAATGTATATTCCTCCATATTAAACGATGTGTAAAACAGCATGTGGAGTGGGTGAGTCTCGTGATGCATGCCACATTCATTGGGCATGTATCAAGTATTTAGTCTAAGTGTCCAGAGATCTGTCATGTTAGTGTAACTATTGAATCAGGGGTAGTGTGTATACACGACTCTGTTCAACTTGAACAGATTGCGGTTGATCTATGCCCTTGAGATGCAATTATGACAGGCCCATGCTATATGTTGTTGTTGCAAAAAGTTGCTGCCTTAATATCCAGCAATAGCAGATACTCCCTCTTATCAAACTGAACAGAGAATTGTATCGAGATGGAACTGCTAACGCCTGTCTTATTGCGTATTCTCGAGATAAAAGTGAAAGGACCTATTATCACTTCTAGAACTACGAGTCCCAGTGCGTGCGTGCGTGCGTGCGTGCGTGCGTGCGTGCGTGCGTGCGTGCGTGCGTGCGTGCGTGCGTGCGTGTTTGTATAATTCATTGGGTGTAGACGTGTTTTGTTTATTACTATATAAATTTTCATTTGGCTCTTCCTGTCATAATTATATCCAGCTGAGTAGCTGACAAACTGAGTGATGCGACAAGAACGGAAAATTACTACGAAAGCATAATAACTACGTCTTGTGAGAAATGTGATCTTTCTTACATTTATAACAATTTAAAAGATTTTTTTTGTATTGCATGCACCTGGTTGCCAGAAAGATGTCAACCTGCGTTTATTTGTTTGGCAGCATATGTATTGTTAAATGAAATCATTACCTCACATCTGCCACTATTTGGGCTGACTATTTGTCTATTGGTGATATTGTTTGTCTATGAGACAATTCTCATGAAAAGCCTAATTAAGAAGTGTGTTCAATACAACCACACGCCTCACATACTATGTTTGCCACTTGGATTTTATAAATAGATCCTTGTGGATAATTCACCTTTCCAGAGTACCCACCCATTATATGACGTCATAATAAACTGTGACATCATATTGAATGACATCATGAATGACGTCGATAAGTACGTCACGAACGCATATTTGAAGACGGTCTATGCCTTGTTGTACAAATTCTTTGCTTTTCCTATTTAATACATATTCTGTTGAATATTTTGAAACTAATTTGACTGGGCGCTGTTGCTGCCATAGGCAGCAACAGCACGCAGTCAAATTAGTTACAAAATATTCAACAGCTTCCCTGTATAGTTTTCAAGAAATTGATAGCTAGGGCATTCGGGGATCGATCAATCCCAACACGGCGAGGTGTGGGTGGAACTTAGCTAGTGATGGGCGGGGCACAGCTAAAATGGAAAGGTCCATTCCTTACTGTCTTGTAAGTCTGTCAAGTGACGCACATGGCTGATGTGTGTATTTAAAGATGGTGTTGTCTTCTTTCTAATAATTGTTATTCACACATTTATAAAATGTTGTTCCGGATTAAAACGAATTTTTGTTCAGTAAATTAAGAACTTTAAATATATTTTTGGGGCAATCTGTAAATTAAGAGTTTGGTTGAAAACATGCTTATGTATGCCTAACTAAAATATGAAAACGTGCTCGGTACGCACACACGCATGCATGTACGCACTCATTCATGCACGCACGCACACAAGAATTTCCGCACTTATGAACTCACGCCCGCACGCATGCACATTATCTTTTAGTCATCGCAATGTTCCAACTTCCAATAATGTGCCCAAATTAAGCAGCAATTCCATTCACTTATTCTGTAATGAGAGAGCAAACAGAATGACGGCCATGGACACTAGTATTCCCATCTCCTGTAATGAAGCGTGCATGTGTCCATTTAATCAATCATGGATGGACCCTCTGTGTGGTGTTTATTCAAACCTTCGGTCAGTTGTACAGCTGCATCACCCGTTTTCAGATAAATAACATGAGAAATACCTTGGTATGACATTGACGGATTACCGTAATGCCCGTATCTCCGAGATATTGCCAGTTTGCAATAATCAGGCGCATGCAGTGTTTATACAGGGAGAAATGCTGTTAATCACCCTCATCTCAGTAACAGAAGCAGAAACAACATAATTATTGTGCAATCCATGACATGAACACTGTATTGGATAGCATACTGTTTGTAATCACAAATTTCCTTTACAGATAATTGACCCGTTTATGGCTAAGTTTTGCTAAAATTATTAATCTATGTGCGTGTTGAAAACCGGTCACTGTAGCGGTCTAGGGGAATGCCACTTTGCAGGCCAAGAGAAGCCTATTTTTGAAATGTTATCATTGGAATGACTGTATCGTTCATCGAACCAGGTATTCATTTGTTAAAATGGCAAATATAGTCGTCTATTAGTCTGTAAACGGACTGTAGAGGTCGGATTTGACCGACTTCGTAATGAAAAGGTTAAACTGGAAATATAATTGTTAGTTGTCTGATTGTGAGCGCTCGTCAATGGACCATTCTCTGTGATATGTTATCGTCAAAGGTGAGCGTGCCTTTGAACATGTGACGCATTACATAGATATTGCATATTAAATACTAGATCAAAACACATAGCCGGCCAGTATGGACATGCAGAAGAGCCCTCTTAGAAATTGATACGGCAACTGCGTTTTATCTAAATATAATTGACGAATGCCATTTCACAAGCTCATTTTATGAGCAAACAAATGAGCAGTTGAAATGATCAATAGAGTGGATTATGTCTTCATTTATAAATCATGATAATTATGAACGCGTGTTTGCTTCTCTGATGTGATTATTCAGGGTGAAATCTAAACAATGTCAGATAACGCTTTCAGCTGCTTCTTAATATCGGGTATACGCCATCATTGGGAATAGCAATGACAGATACGTCGTTGATTGTGGATTGTGTTGCATTCATTGACTTAGCCATAAGACTGCTAAATGGTACCACCGTCACCAACCAAGTGCTGCATTGTTAATAAATATGACCCATCTGCCGAAAAAGCCAAGGAAGATTCTTTTCTGACCTATTCTTTCTATGCTGATCTGTGGTCTACCATCAGCATTGCAGCCAGATGGTAACTGTTTGTATGCGCCCGCGCGCGTGTGTGTGTGTGCGTGTGCGTCTGCGTGTGTGCGTGCGTGCGTGCGCACGTACGTGCGTGCGTGCGTGCGAGATGTGTGCGTGTGTGCGTGCGTGCGTGCGTGCGTGCGTGCGTGCGTGCGTGAGTGAGTGAGTGCGTGCGTGCGAGCGTGCATTTCCTTAAGATGTATGTTCATTTCCTTAGGATGTATGTACATTTCGTTAAGACGTGTGTGGATGCCTCTTAATTACTGTGTGTGTGTGTGCATTTCCTTAAGATGTGTGTGCATTTCCTTAAGATGTCTGTACACTACTTCTTAATTACTATTATTTGTGTGCGTTTACCTCGTAGGCTTCTACCCATGCGGGTGATTCTATGTCCACACTCCTTATTAGGTACGTAAATAATAACCTCGTAAGGACATGCCCCAATAAATCTGGTCCGTAGGCGCGCGCGCGCGTGCGTACATGTGTGCGTGCGTGCGTGCGTGCGTGCGTGCGTGTGGGTGAACATTTCGAGTCTTATTCGGTAGTAAGGATAGATACTCTGGAAATGTGAATTACTGGAAGGGAATACCATCATTGTGTCATCGTGAGCTGTTAATATGATGGATAGAGCCGTCTGTTACGTTATGTATGTTGCTGCCATACCAGATTTACTGCGCACACCTTCAATTCCCCTTTCCAGAGTATCCATCCATCATCTGACCTTGTATGCCTTCATAATCAGATCAGCGCGTGTATGATGACGTCACAATCATTACGTCACAAAGGGTTCCATATAGACCATCATCAAATCTCAAACAGTCCGACACGTTGTATGAATTGTATGTCTTTGTAATTCCTTACTATTTAATAAACATGCTTAGTCAGCAACAGCGCCCGGTCAAATTAGTTTCAAAATATTCAACAGCTTACCTGTGTAGCTTTTTGGAAATTGATAGTCAGGGTGTTCCGAGATCGATCGATCCAACACGAGCGAGGTGTGGGCGGAGATTAGCTAGTGATGGGCGGGGCATAGAAAAAATCGGAAAGGTCCATTGTTACATTTACTGATTATTTTAAAATGGAATTGATGCAAGCGGGTCATTAGATATGGCTAGTGTTGTATTGAGTGAACAAATGCAGCTGTTTAATTACCTGTCTGCTAAAGCAATGTGCAGGTAAATAGATGAACGCCTACTTGTTGCCATTTCAGGTTAAATTCCTCACACATATTTCGTAAGCTCGAAATGGCACCTAATGTGAGTGTGTATTTATCACATATGGCATTGTTATTTCGAATCTTCATGGGAATTCTGTCCATTTCTGTGCTATTGTACATTATCATTTCGTGTATGTAGTAGCGATTCACAACTACGAGTTCTAACCAAATACGCAACAAAATATAGTTGCAAACACACCATTTTATTATCTCAGATCTTAGATATTATTTTTAAATGATCTTATAACATTTTGAAGATTTCAGTTCAAATTGTATTAAACTCTTGCATTCGAAAGCATTTTAACGGTAGTAAAATAACTTCATAAGCGGTACTGTTACTCCATCGCTGCTAGGGGGCATCACTAGTGCGCGAATTTATTATACTAGTTTGGTGTAAAATACTATGTAATTATAAATGAATTCACCTTTCCAAAATATCGATCTACCATCTGACGTCATATGACGTCATAATCAGCTAAGAAGCGTGTGAGATGACATCATAATGATTCCGTTATAAATGATTCTATCTGGCCCGTCTTTAACTCTTAATAGTCCGATACGTTGTACGAGTTGCATGTCTCTACTATTTAATGAACATACTGTTGAATATTTCGAAACTAATTTGACTGGACGCTGTTGCTGCCATAGGCAGAAACGGCGTCCTGTCAAATTAGTTTCAAAATATCCAATAGCTTACCTGTAAATTTCTGGAAATTTATAGTCAGGGAGTTCAGAGATCGATCGATCCCAACACGAGCTAGGTGTGGGTGGAGCATAGATGGAGATGGGTGGGGCATAGCAAAAATGGAAAGGACCATTTTCTGCAAGAGAATACAAGCTTGATTATGTGATAAAATAATGGAGCAATCAAGCAGCGGAATGCTTACTATTATGGATGAATTTTTGGAGAAATAATTACGCTGGCCAACATATGTTGCTTGTGTATGTTGAAGTGTGGGCCCTCTATTAACATTATTTAAAATCACAAGGAAGTGCTTGATTTAACACTTTAGCCATTAACACGACCGAACTTATAATATGGGAAGGGGGGGGGAGGACAAGGGAAACACCTCTGTAATGCCTGCATGGGCTGTGGGGGGGGGGGCGTCGTTTGAGTTGTCAAATTATGATAAAGGATCATGGAAGCATTAGAAAACTTATTAAATATTCTCCAGGGCTTCCATATACTTTTCAAAACATACTAATTTGGGGCATCCAATTTAATAGCCATTCGAGGCCAAATATGAGATATGGAAGTACAAAAATGTTCAGAGTTTAGATTGAATATTCGATAATTCGTTATAGTGTATAAAGTGTATGTTCTACCCCACTTAATTGCGCTAACCATTTGAACACTGAATGCCCAGAATCCCAAGTTTACGCTGCGCAACGTGTTGTTGCCATAGCAACATATCCCATTCAAATTAGTCTCAAACTACGCAAAATAAAGGGTATTAAGTTGTAAAGGATTTTGGTGTTAGATGTAATTCAGCTTCAAAGGCGTAATGAATCAAAATAATGTAAGAGGCTCTTCTTATTTATTTACATGGAACATATTTAGTACACCCCCTGTACTGGACCTTTACGGTTTTAGCTATGCCACACCCATCTCTAGCTAAGCTCCACCCACACCTCTCACGTGTTGGAATCGGTCGATCGCTGAACACCCTGACTATCAATTTCCAAACAAATACAAAGGTATATTTGAAACTAATTTTACTGTGCGCTGTTGCTGTTGCGCCAGGATAAAGTAGTTTCAAAATATTCAACAGCATATTTATTAAATAGCAAATAATTACAAAGACATACAATTTATACAGCGTGTCAGACTCTTTGAGATTTGATATCTATCTATATGGAACCCTTTGTGACGTAATGATTGTGACGTCATCATACACGTGCTGAGCTGATTATGACGTAATTATGTCAGCAGTCAGAATGTGAAGCAGATTATTAGAATTATGAACTCCCATACACCCACTGATGGAATCCCGGTCTGTGATTACATTTCCTTCATCCAAAGTGATAAACAGCATTCATATTGCATAACGTTCCTTAAGTCAGATATCAATGTAAGGAATTTTGAATTCCCATAATAGTGTAGCTCAAAAGGCTAATGCATTTTGATACTAAGTTTAAAATTCTATGACATCAGATTTCGGCATGCAAATATCTATGTCTTCATAACCTGGACATCTGCTCAATGGGTTTTCCAAAGACCCTGATATCACCATACTCTTGGATAAGAGTTCTGGCATACTATGACCCTGCTATCACCATACTCTTGGATAAGAGTTCTGGCATACTATAACCCTGCTATCATGATACTCTTGGATAAGAGTTCTGGCATACTATGACCCTGCTATCACCATACTCTTGTATAAGAGTTCTGGCATACTATGACCCTGCTATCACCATACTCTTGGATAAGAGTTCTGGCATACTATGACCCTGCTATCACCATACTCTTGGATAAGAGTTCTAGCATACTATGACCCTGCTATCACCATACTCTTGGATAAGAGTTCTGGCATACTATGACCCTGCTATCACGATACTCTTGGATAAGAGTTCTGGCATACTATGACCCTGCTATCACCATACTCTTGGATAAGAGTTCTGGCATACTATAACCCTGCTATCACCATACTCTTGGATAAGAGTTCTGGCATACTATAACCATGATATCACCATACTCTTGGATAAGAGTTCTGGCATACTATGACCCTGCTATCACCATACTCTTGTATAAGAGTTCTGGCATACTATGACCCTGCTATCACCATACTCTTGGATAAGAGTTCTGGCATACTATGACCCTGCTATCACCATACTCTTGGATAAGAGTTCTGGCATACTATAACCCTGCTATCACGATACTCTTGGATAAGAGTTCTGACATACTATGACCCTATTATCACCATACTCTTGGATAAGAGTTCTGGCATACTATGACCCTGCCATCACCATACTCTTGGATAAGAGTTCTAGCATACTATGACCCTGATATCACCATACTCTTGGATAAGAGTTCTGGCATACTATGACCCTGCTATCACCATACTCTTGGATAAGAGTTCTGGCATACTATGACCCTGCTATCACCATACTCTTGGATACGAGTTCTGACATACTATGACCCTGTTATCACCATACTCTTGGATAAGAGTTCCGACATACTATGACCCTGTTATCACCATACTCTTGGATAAGAGTTCTAGCATACTATGATCCTGATATCACCATACTCTTGGATAAGAGTTCTAGCATCATCTGCACGACAAGAAGATTACACTTGACTACGTTTCTTGGGCATAGAGCGAAGAAGTTATTTGTCTGGTACATATCAATAACCCCTCTTATGTCATTAACCCCTCTTATGTTATTAACCCCTCTTATGTCATTAACCCCTCTTATGTTATTAACCCCTCTTATGTCATTAACCACTCTTATGTCATTAACCCCTCTTATGTCATTAACCCCGCTTATGTTATTAACCCATCTTATGTCGTTAACCCCTCTTATGTCATTAACCCCTCTTATGTCATTAACCACTCTTATGTCATTAACCCCTCTTATGTCATTAACCACTCTTATGTCATTAACCCCTCTTATGTCATTAACCCCGCTTATGTTATTAACCCATCTTATGTCATTAACCACTCTTATGTCATTAACCCCTCTTATGTCATTAACCACTCATGTCATTAACCCCGCTTATGTTATTAACCCATCTTATGTCGTTAACCCCTCTTATGTTATTAACCCCTCTTATGTCATTAACCACTCTTATGTCATTAACCACTCTTATGTCATTAACCACTCTTATGTCATTAACCCCGCTTATGTTATTAACCCATCTTATGTCGTTAACCCCTCTTATGTTATTAACCCCTCATGTCATTAACCACTCTTATGTCATTAACCCCTCTTATGTCATTAACCCCGCTTATGTTATTAACCCATCTTATGTCGTTAACCCCTCTTATGTCATTAACCCCTCTTATGTCATTAACCACTCTTATGTCATTAACCACTCTTATGTCATTAACCCCGCTTATGTTATTAACCCATCTTATGTCGTTAACCCCTCTTATGTCGTTAACCCCTCTTATGTCATTAACCCCTCTTATGTCATTAACCACTCTTATGTCATTAACCCCTCTTATGTCATTAACCCCGCTTATGTTATTAACCCATCTTATGTCGTTAACCCCTCTTATGTCATTAACCCCTCTTATGTCATTAACCACTCTTATGTCATTAACCCCTCTTATGTCATTAACCCCGCTTATGTTATTAACCCATCTTATGTCGTTAACCCCTCTTATGTCATTAACCCCTCTTATGTCATTAACCACTCTTATGTCATTAACCCCTCTTATGTCATTAACCCCGCTTATGTTATTAACCCATCTTATGTCGTTAACCCCTCATGTCATTAACCCCTCTTATGTCATTAACCACTCTTATGTCATTAACCCCTCTTATGTCATTAACCCCGCGTATGTTATTAACCCATCTTATGTCGTTAACCCCTCTTATGTCATTAACCCCTCTTATGTCATTAACCCCTCTTATGTCATTAACCACTCATGTCATTAACCGCTTATGTTATTAACCCCTCTTATGTCATTAACCCCTCTTATGTCATTAACCCCGCTTATGTCATTAACCCCTCTTATGTCATTAACCCCTCTTATGTCATTAACCACTCATGTCATTAACCGCTTATGTTATTAACCACTCATGTCATTAACCCCTCTTATGTCATTAACCCCGCTTATGTCATTAACCCATCTTATGTCATTAACCCCTCTTATGTCAATAGCACCTCAAAGCGCTCAAAATACTAATCAAATAAATTAAATTTTCTCAAGAAAATTTTAAGAAAAAACTATTTTTGTGGATCTATTACTGAAATTTACAAAAAATACCTTTCCGTTTTCTTGCGAATGGACATGCATTTGTTAAGGCAGCTGCAGTGGTTGATTTGGCCGGATTGACCACGGATGCATTAATGGTAAAGGAAAGACAAACTCCCTGCTTAGTCAGTGACCACATGCAGGAAAATGGAAGACTGTGTTTTAGATAATTTACAACTGGAATGACTAGAGCGGTTACCGATTCAGCCATTCCTGTGGTAAGATTTCAAAAATCGTCATCTCTTGACCTGTGAATGGACACTGCGAAATACCACATCAGAGGACGGTTTGGCCGACTTGACCATTAAAGGGTTAACTTGGCACACGTGGGGTTACGCTTTACATTACTATTGATGATGCAAGGAAAACATGAAATACATGCAGCGGCATAATGGGTGAAATGGCTTTACTGTATGGAACAGCTGCGTCGTCGACAGGAAAGTTGGATACATTTACAAAATAAGAAATACATGAGGTGCACACGCTGTGCTGCATTCAATTGTACCATCTGATATTCTGCTGGTTGTATTATATAACTGACAATGGCAGTTCACTATTAAAATGCCTAAGTTTGCCACGACTGCAAGACATTAGTCATGTTAAATATGCTGTGCCAAGTGAACTCTAAACAGCCGGGGAAGTGTACGTGACCAACTGTTTGTCGTCCTTCCGAGTAGTGTAAGTGGTAATGGGCCAATATCAGTATTAGTCCTCAGAGTCAGTTGTTATAGTAGAGTACCTTGCTGCATTTACATTTATTTAGCATGGCACTTTAACACACGTGCTTCCAGCCATTCGAACGATAACCGCTGTGGTGGGAAAGTAGAGTGTCGAACATATGATCCTTAAGGGGAGGCAATTTTGTGTTATGTTTTATCGTTCATGAAAATTAGTCATATGCATCTTAACACACCCTGTTTATATTTACCAGCAATACCACCTGCCCACGGGGGGGGATGTTAGGTTTGGCGTCTTCAACCTTGTAGGTGTGACACATCTGCAGGTAATTCACCTTTCCAGAGTATCCATTCATCATCAGACCTCGTATGGCGTCATAATCAGCTCAGAGTCTGTATGATGACGTCATAATTATTACGCCACAAAGGGTTCCATATAGACCGTCACCAAATCTTAAATGGTCCGACACGTTGTATGAATTGTATGTCTGTGTAATTATTTGATATTTAATAAACATGCTGTTGAATATTTTGAAACTAATTTGACTGGGCGCTGTTTCTGCCTTAGGCAGCAACAGCACCCAGTCAAATTAGTTTCAAAATATTCAACAGCTTACCTGTGTAGATTTTTAGAAATTGATAGTCAGGGTGTTCAGAGACCGATCGATTCCAACATGAGCGAGGTGTTGGTGGAGCTTAGTTAGAGATGGGCGGGGCATAGCTAAAACCGAAAGGTCCATTGGGCTTTAATCAAGACCCACAATATTTCTGATGCTTCATTTTTGGGGCGTTGGCAACATTTGGATCGTGTGCAAGTACACCTTTTTCACAGCATATAAGTTATCCCTGGCGCATACAGCTCAGAGTTTGGATGTAATAAATATTCTGTTGAAGATGTTCAAACTTTATTGTCCGGGCGTGGGTGCTCATCAATCTGTTTTCCTTCAAATTAGTTTCAACATGTTTCATGCCTTTCCAGTATTATTGCCTTGAATTTGAAATACTGGATTTTACAATGGCCAAGGCGTTAATTATGACGGTCTTAGCAACAGGTTGTCTTATCAAATGCCGGATAAGCATCCACAGTCATTGGAAATGGGGAATACATGGTCGCAAAGAACATTACCTGACTACCTCAACAATATTTCTTTGTATTAATAATCCAAGGCTCTGATTAGAATGTTCTATTTGATCTTATATGTATTCCCAAGGACACATCACTCGGATAAATGAAACCTTGAGCGAATTTGAGGTGTCCGGTGACCAGTTCTGTGCTTTATGATTGACATGTTTACTGCCTCGAGTGCACAGTAAAGTGCTTGAACGCGCGCTTCATTTAACCATTTTCATCACCGGATGGTGGTATCAGGTGATGTGATGTGATGAAAGCTGTTGATTTAAATTGTAAGAAAGTGTATGTGAACTGTGCATTCAACATAACTAAATAGTTGGCCATGACGGACCACCTGGTGATAATCAAAATTGTTTAAAATAGCCTTTGTGGACACCTGGTCGCTAAAGAATTTGATTTTATCTGTGCTTTAATCGCAAAGGACACATGCTGTCACCAGATGGTAATCCATGTATCAGTAAAAGGCAACTGATTTATTTATTAGCTTTTACACATAGTCTTACAATAAATAAGTACAATTTCTCTCTCTCTCTCTCTCTCTCTCTCTCTCTCGCTCTTTCTCTCTCTCTCTCTCTCTCTCTCTCTCTCTCTCTCTCTCTCTCTCTCACCCACTTTCTCTCTCTCTCTCTCTCGCTCTCTCTCTCTCTCATATACATTCTCTCTCATCTCACTCTTTCTCACTCTCTCGCAATCTCTCTCCCTCTCTCTCACTTTCTCTCTCTCTCTCTCTCTCTCTCTCTCTCTCTCTCTCTCTCTCTCTCCATATCTTTCGCTCACCAGCCAATATTATGAACCATACAGCAAGCAGTGTGACTATTTGAACAGAGTGTTGATGTATGCATGATATCATGATAGGAATGTGATGACAACTATTCTTACATCCTTTCTGAAACATATCATAATATTGTGCACACATCAACGGTTGAATGTAATATCTTCTTGCAATGAGTTATGAAGGGTTATCAAGTTGCTTGCGAATCCCAAAGACATGGCTACTTAGCATATATAGACTCATTTGTGTTTGTCCGTGCATGATTGGTTGAATGCCCCTGATAATGGCAGATTACTGGGCTGGTAGTTGTCCACTTCGTTCCGGTATTGATACAGTACCGGCCCAATAACCTACGTTATTAGGGGAGTAGCTATGGTAATGTACACGTGTTAAATGTATGCATTCATTCATGCTGTTACCTGAGCTGTAGGGTTTTATTACGTAGCTTATGTCTACTGAGATCGTATTCTCGAACATTATGCCACATGCGACAGGAGGTTGTACAATCAGTTAATTCCCACCACAAGCAACATGGCATGTCAATTATTATAAGTTACGTTTTGATTGGAATGATCTAGTTTGGTACTACAAGGATGCCCGAGGTAATATGGACATGCCAAGGGTATGTGCTGGGCCATTTGGATCAGTGGCCATATGGGGGCCATGGTTTAATTTTGACATATGTGTCGACGCTGGTGTTTTCGGTTACTGTCCAACCACTGTTTATTTTAAACATGTTCACTACTGGAGGTGCATTTCATGATTATGTCATCGTGAACCGGTAAAATGAGAACTAGAGCTGTCTTTTACTGACAAAAGTTAGCTGCTTTACACGCTTTGCTGTCTAGGCCTACAATTGTTACATGCATGAAGAATATTTTGAACTATTAGACAATGTGGAGTGAAATCTAACACAGACTACAGCCAATGCTGGCAACACGATACACATTGTAGCTCATACTTGGTCTATAATTACACAAAATAAAAAGTAGCTTTAATTTATGCTTCAAAATAATTTCTATAGAAATTGCATTCTGCTTTAAACAAACAATTGCTGCTTGTAGAATTCATTTACATATTTTCTTTATTTCCTTTGGATAAACCTTGCCTTCACTTGAAACGATGGCAAAAGTTACATCACCCTGTTTCCTTAAACACGGATATTCGTAAATACATAAATAACATGCATGCACCATTCACGTGTTCTGCTATGTTTACTAAATGCGTCGCATATGCGTGTACGTGATAATAATCCCCACTATGCATCAGTGGAATGGCAATATCGCAGGATTAGAACATCATATTGTTAGCCAATATATTGAAGCTGTGTAGATAGTTTTTGGATTTGATCTGGCAATGAATGTGATTTGACGGAGATTTGTTCTAGGAAATCTGATTGACGTCATGCATTGCGACAGTGTAATGCTGTGATAAACGTTCATGCAAAAGCCCCAAATTCATTCAATCGCCATGTTCTGCTACCAACTCTCGTCACATGCTCCCATCCGTGTCACATCACGAAGTCCTGGCAACAAGTCCAGTCAAATCGTCACCCCCTCTATGCTTCCCATCGCCAGGTTCCGTTATTTTCCCCGTCACTTGTGCTAGCCACTAAGTCGCATCACTAGGCTTCGCTACTAGAACATGTGCTGGCACACTGTCACATCAAGAGCGGCTATCATTAGACCCACTCGATTAATCATCTCACGGGTGCCTACAACTGTGTTCCGTAACTAGTTCACGTCATTGGTCCCGTTCCTGATAGTCTGGTTGCCAAACCTGGATTTTACATCTGACCTAAAATTGTTGGACTCCCAATGGTTTTTTTTTTTTTTTTAAATCTTGATACCCTACTGATTAAGAATCTGCATGATGCCCCTATGGCACCCTTGAGGAATTTGAAAAATCCAAGATGGCCAGCAAAATGCATGATCAGGTATATCTTACTTTACTGAACAGCTAGAATACGGATTTTGGTGTCGAATGTATGTTTTGATGGCCACAGAGTCGGATTATGTACAAAAAAACTAGTGTGGGTGGTCACATACGCAAAGGGAGATAACTTTTAATTTAAAACTTGCCAAAAATGACTGCAAAAATGCATAATCAGCTTATTTCACTTCCTAGAACTAGAATAATGATTTAGGTGCATAAATGTAGGTTTTCAGTGGCATTGAGTCGGCCTATGTGTATTAAACGTTATTTTGGTGCCACAACAGACAAAGGGAGAGAGCTCTCAATTTATCGAGGGTGAATTATAAGAGGAAATGCATTTTTAAAAAGGTTTCATTGATACGACTGGCTTAATTGTCAAAGCTAGCCAGTGATATCGATGGCCTGTTTTTTTATAAATATATTTTCCTTTTCTCTAGATTATTAATTTGCATTTGGCATTGTCCAGCTTCTAAATCAGTATTGTTTCATGGTTAACCAACCCAGAAAGCCATTGAGAGTGTAATCTTTATGGGTTCATGGTCTGGCAACTGGAATATTTCTAAATCATTTATGTATGTTTGACCAAGAGTTAATTTGGCTAATTTGATTTAACATTGTCATTATATTCTCTTTCAGATAACTTCAAAATACAGCAACTATGACTGCTTTTTCAATTGTGGTATTTCTGATAAGCTGTTTACTTCAGCTGGTTCAGTTCGAATAACATCGATCATCCTGTCCAGTATACAATGTTTTGATCATAAACACATCCAACTTCAGGAACTATTAGATACAAATTGCTATCTAACTATTAAGTGCCATTGATCTTGTGTCTCAGCATACACTTCGTCTTCACATATACAAAAACATTTGAAACGACACGGTAAATGCCTAGAGGGTTCCTTAAGTGCACCATCACCTTCAAAATGGACAAGGAGCTCTAGTGTAGTAACTTTCAGTTTCCTGGAACATTGCTTGTTTTGTAGAAAATCATGTGAGATAGAGCCAGATCCTAGAAATCCAAAGTGGTGGTGTAAATCTAAACTTTGTAGAACAGCACACAGGGATTATGGCCAGAAAACATTTAAAGCGGTACTTCTAGACGTGTGTTCTAAGAGGAGAGACAGATGGTCCAAATAAATTCAGGTTAGAACACAAAGCGCAATCAGTGATTTGCATGCTGTTGATGCACGTTACCATGATGGCTGTTGATGTAGAGTTATGGCGCCAACATCAATAGAAAAAGCAACACATAGTAAGAATCAAACTGAGCAAAGTGACTCTGCATTTAATCTTGTTTTGTGTACCATGGACTCTGACAGATCATACATTTGGACATCAGTAGAAGTTGATAATCTCTATCGTGACAATGGCGGTGATAAACTGTGCCGTGTAAACCTTGTAAAGGCCCTGTCTGGACATTTTGGGAAATACCTTTTGGTGTTGTCAGCCACTGGACTAGCGAATATACTTTTGTTCCAAAGCAGAGCCACAGATCTAGTTAGAATTGTGGAGGAGGAAGACGATGATACGCCGAGATCTGTTTCCAAAGTTGCGAACATAATTGTCAAAGAGTCTAATGAACTTGTACCTGACAAGCAGGTTTATCAAACCTGGATAAATAAATGCATTGCATTGCAATCAGTAAGTTTAACCCTGATGTCATTAATATGCAACATTTCTGAAGAATTAGATTTTACACTGCCAGTCATTTTGATAGGCAATATTATAACTTCTGTTATCACCGGCAAAGCAACAAACCTTCAAATCTTTTTGAACAGTTCTATGATTTTGGTAGTACATGCTCATACTATGAAGTACTTAGGGTCAAGGCGTCTGCTGCAGCGGATGCTGGAAAACACAAACATCTGCGTGGACCTTTTGATTCTGATGGCTCGCTCATTTAAGCAGGAGCCGACAACTTTGACGCAAATATATCGTCACAAAAAGGTCTCCAGTCCACATACGCTCTAGATTTACTTTTGACACAAACGCAGCCCAGTAATGAAGCGTCCAGTGATTGTGAAGAGACCATCCTTCGATTGAAGAAGGCAGAAATGAAAGCTGGACCCGCTGATGCTGAACCAGTCAAATATTAGACGGCTCCTAAAAAACCCAGAAATACCATATTCTGAGTCCAAAGTTTCAGTCTTACCATTGAAGGTACTGGCACAGCAAAACATTTCCCAAAGGCGTGCAAGTGATCTAGACTTCATTTTTCTAAAGAGCATTGCTGAAGTTCTGTTATCCCCAGAGTATAGAGGATTTAACACCATAATATCGTGTGAACAAGGCCATGCATTAAGGCCCGCCACCAAGGCGGTGTATACACCACTGATTGATATGACACCCTCTTTGATGACTGCAATGCTGGAAGCAAAATGACTTACTGATGAAACAGGACAGGTATATACGGTGTTTACAACTGATCAGCAGTTATACCGCGTGATGGTTCCACGACTAGATGGTATGCATATGCGTATGAGCTTCGTGGGCTGTATAGGCGTGTTGATGGCAAACAGTGGTCAGGAAGACATCATGAAGACTGCATTTACTGGCGTAGCCCATATGCTCACCGGGAAGAAGTACCCGCAGAATATAAGGGCTCTGAGGATAGTGATAGAGGAGCTCATGCATAATGTGGTAGTAGGGGCTCAACATGGACAAGATGTAATGGATTTGCTCCAGAAGAGAGCTGACCAGAGTAGAACTTCCAAACTCTGGATAGAATGCCTGATAGTTCCTAATCTTATAATCCTTCTGTATGTCAGAGCGGAAAGAGAATGTGATTGGCCCTTGCACCTTGTAGCAGTAAAACATATGATACCGTATTTCTTTGCTGGAGGCCATGCGAATTATGCAAGATATGGACTATTATCTCCGGTTGATGGAATGCTTGATATCTAATTTGCTTGAACGGTTTCTCAAAGGTGAGCATGTGATGCGGCATAAGCGTGGAATAGGAAATGGCATGTAGTCTTACATGTTTATTGAAACAATACTCATGCGATATGGACATGGTCCGGGAGAAATTGTAGGAATAACATTAAATCCAAGTGCAGTTAAATGGTGGGCACTTAGCCAGCATATATTCAGTCGTCTCACCAAAGACATTTCAGATAGGCGAGATGCATCAGAACGGGAAGAGATCACAGAACACAAAGAAGAAAAACCTGCTGGATTGTATGCTGACACAAAAGATAGAGAAATGATCCGCAAAAAGCTACAACTTTGCATTAATCCTCTGAACACGTCTGAGCACCCTGATGGCATAATAAACATAGTGATAGGCCGGATATCTCATGATACAGATAACGTTGACAATGCATTAGCCATAGGCCAAAGACAAATGAATGAGTATCAAGCTACGTGGTCTGGCGGTGTTCATGCTCATTTGAGTAAGAAAGTAGTTACAATGAGCCATCTTGGCCGTTTATAAATTAAAAGTTATCTCGCTTGGTATATGTGACCACCCAAACTAGGTGTATTGTACATAAGCCGACTCTGTGACCATGCAAACCTACATTTCGACACCAAAATCATTATTCTACCTGTTCAGGATAGCAAGATATAACTGATAATGTGTTTTCGCGGCCATCTTGGCGGCCATCTTGGACTTTTCAAATTCCTCAGGTGTGCTATCGGGGCATCATCTAGATTCTTAATCAGTAGGGTGTCACGGTTAAAAAAACACCAAAAACCATAGAGAGTCCAATTTTTATGGGTTCTTGGACTGGCAACCAGACTATGAGTCATCGTACCAGCTTCAAAGCCTAATATAGTGACTGAAGTTTGAATGCGATATAACCATTACACCCAATACTACCGAGAAATATCAGGTTCGATGTCTACATTTACACTAGTGGTAGACTAATATTTTTCCACTGCTGTCTGTTGATATGGAGACCAGCGCCTTATGCTCACATATCAACATGGCCGCCACAATGTCCCAGTCTATAATGTTATCGATGTATGATGAATATACATATTGTAAACAGGTTTGACTACTGGCATGGCACATTAATTAATGGAGAAATATAAAGAAACACGTTCATCTTTTAAATTCTTGGAAATGTATTGTATAGCCGTTCATCTTAATCAATATTGTAACATTGATGATTATAATAGAAGCGTATATTGTGTAATTCCAGGAACTTATGAAGATGGAATCGCTTAGTCAGTAGAAAGAAATAATGATTATGTCGTAAATATTTTATCACTCTTCAGACACCTGTTTGTTCCATTCTACAGTGGCATTTTCTTTCCATTGTACAGTGACATATTCTTTCCATTGTACAGTGGCATTTTCTTTCCATTGTACAGTGGCATTTTCTTTCCCTTGTACAGTGACATATTCTTTCCATTGTACAGTGACATATTCTTTCCATTGTACACTGGCATTTTCTTTCCATTGTACAGTGACATATTCTTTCCATTGTACAGTGGCATTTTCTTTCCATTGTACAGTGGCATTTTCTTTCCCTTGTACAGTGACATTTTCTTTCCATTGTACAGTGGCATTTTCTTTCCATTGTACAGTGGCATTTTCTTTCCATTGTACAGTGACATATTCTTTCCATTGTACATTGACATTTTCTTTCCATTGTACAGTGGCATATTCTTTGCATTGTACAGTGACATTTTCTTTCCATTGTACACTGACATATTCTTTCCATTGTACAGTGGCATTTTCTTTCCATTGTACAGTGGCATTTTCTTTCCAATGTACAGTGGCATTTCCTTTCCATTGTACAGTGGCACTTTCTTTCCATTGTACAGTGGCATTTTCTTTCCATTGTACAGTGGCATTTTCTTTCCATTGTACAGTGGCATTTTCTTTCCATTGTACAGTAGCATTTCGTGTATGCTCTAATGTTTCACTGCTATGAGTTCCAGCCAATATGCAATACATATTAACGAACTTAATACAGCATGTTTTTAATTATTTTTAATTGATCTTGTAAAATTTCCACGATTTATATGGCAATTTATCAAACTCTTGATTCAATGGCATATTAACAGTAGTACAATGATTTCACAAGTGGTAATGTTACATGATCACTGCTAGAAGGCACTAGTACAGTAAAATATTTATCGCGAGGTACGTCTCTAGCCCACGCCATTATTACACTGGCTGGATATAAAATGATATGTAATAATTTAATGAATGTTATGCAATGAAATACATGGTTGAGAAAATAACTGAGCAATCAGGACAAATTGATGCAGATAATCTCATATCGCCACGCATGATTTAGGTTTGTATAGTTGATTTGCGATTCTGTATTAACCCTATAACGGTCAAACTTGTTTAGGATAATTGCATGCTAAATATTTCTGCAATGCTTCCACGGTGGCCCTGAGTTGTCAAAAAATGAATGGGAAAGCCTAGATACATTAGATGATCTGAAGGGAGTTCATTATTTTTAAAACTAACATGGTAGTGTTGGGAATTTAATTGTACTGTTCAATTGTTTGAATTCTGAAATATGGAATTCTTAATTCTTATGTTTTAGAATTTTGAATTGAACCATTACACACATATTCAATAATTGTTTCTTGTATATTATCGTATTTTCTGTGTCACGTGATTGCGTTAACCATTTTAACTCTGCATTCTTAGAATTAAAAAATCACAACAATCATAAATGTAAGCTGTTGAGTACTTTGAAACTAATTTGACATGAACCTGTTGCTGCCATGGGGATTATTAGGTTTTGCACGCTTTTGTTGTTATGGTATTTCGTGTTCAAATGGTAAATCAATTAAAATAGCTGTTTGTGGCAGTTGTAATCATTTATCTAAAAGACACATGCCTGGCAAATATACAGTAATGGGATTTGAGTCTGAATGAGAAGCAACCGAATACCTCCCTCACATCTGCTGACAGAAACAATGTATGTGACTCCATTTCTTGCATTCAGTGTAATGATTAAATAATTTTGCATAGTTGTCCTTAATTCACACATCAGTATAAGAAATCTTGGATTCCAATTATAGTGTAGTTCAAAGCGCAGTTGCATTTTGATTCTCGGTTTAATATTCTCTGACATGAGATTTTGGCATGCAAATATCCTTGTCACTATAGCCTGGACATCAGCTCGCTCAAATCTGTGCCTTTTCCTACAACTACACCGTTTGAGTTATTAGGTAGTATGCCCATGATACTATCGCTCATGATACTATCGCTCATGATACTATCGCCCATGATACTATCGCCCATGATACTCTCGCCCACATCGGCATAGCCTTTGATGAGAGTTCTGGCATCAGCTACATGACATGATGATTAAATAGCTCTGGCATCTGCTCCATGTGATGATGATTAAATAGCTCTGGCATCAGCTACATGAAAGGAAGAGTAAATAGCTCTGGCATTAGCTACATGAAGGGATGATGAAATAGCTTTGGCATCAGCTACATGACATGATGATTAAATAGCTCTTGCATCAGCTACATGACAGGACGATTAAATAGCTCTGGCATCAGCCACATGACAGGACGATTAAATAACTCTGGTATCAGCTACATGACAGGACGATTAAATAGCTCTGGCATCCGCTACATGTGATGATGATTAAAGAGCTCTGGCATCAGCCACATAACAGGACGATTAAATAGCTCTGGCATCAGCTACATGACAGGACGATTAAATAGCTCTGACATCAGCTATATGACATGATGATTAAATAACTCTCGCATTAACTACATGACAGGTCGATTAAATAGCTCTGGCACCAGCCACATGACATGATGATTAAATAGCTCTGGCATTAGCTATATGAGAGGACGATTAAATAGCTCTGGCATCAGCCACATGACAGGAGGATTACATAGCTCTGGCATTATCTACATAACAGGACGATTAAATAGTTCTGGCATCAGCTACATGACAGGACGATTAAATAGCTCTGGCATCACCTACATGACAGAACGATTAAATAGCTCTGGCATCACCTACATGACAGAACGATTAAATAGCTATGGCATTAGCTACATAACAGGACGATTAAATAACTGTCGCATCAGCTACATGACAGAATGATTAAATAGCTATGGCATTAGCTACATAACAGCATGATTAAATAGCTCTCGCATCAGTCACACGCCAGAACGACTAAATAGCTCTGACATTAGCTACATGACATGATGATTAAATAGCTCTGGCATTAGCTACATGATAGGACAATTAAATAGCTCTGGCATCAGCTACATGACACGACGATTAAATGGCTCTGGCATTGGCTACATGAGAGGACGATTAAATATATCTGGCATCAGCGATTTGACATGATGATTAAATAGCTCTGGCATCAGCCACATAACAGGACAATTAGATAGCTCTAGCATCAGCTACATGACATGCTGATTAAATAGCTCTGGCATCAGCTACATGACATGACGATTAAATAGCTCTGGCATCAGTTACAGGACAATTAAATAGCTCTGGCATCAGCTACATGACAGGATGATTAAATAGCTCTGGCATCAGCCACATGACAGGATGATTAAATAGCTCTGGCATCAGCTACATGACATGATTATTAAGTAGCTCTGGCATTGGCTACATGACAGGACGATTAAATAGCTCTGGCATCAGTTACAGGACAGGACAATTAAATAGCTCTGGCATCAGTTACAGGACAGGACAATTAAATAGCTCTGGCATCAGCTACATGACATGATGATTAAATAGCTCTGGCATCAGCTACATGACATGATTATTAAATAGCTCTGGCATTGGCTACATAACAGGACGATTAGATAGCTCTGGCATCAGCTACATGACATGCTGATTAAATAGCTCTGGCATCAGCTACATGACATGACGATTAAATTGCTCTGGCATCAGTTACAGGACAGGACAATTAAATAGCTCTGGCATCAGCTACATGACATGATGATTAAATAGCTCTGGCATCAGCCACATGACAGGACGATTACATATCTCTGGCATCAGCTACATGACAGGACGATTAAATAGCTCTGGCATCAGCCACACGCCAGGACGATTAAATAGCTCTGGCATTCGCTACATGACATGATGATTAAATAGCTCTGGCATTAGCTACATGGTAAGACAATTAAATAGCGCTGGCATCAGCCAGATGAGAGGGCGATTAAATAGCTCTGGCATCGGCCACATGACCGGATGATTAGATAACTCTGGCATTAGCTACATGACAGGACTATTAACTAGCTCTGGAATTAGCTACACGACAGGACGATTAAATAGATCTAGCATCAGCTACATGACAGGTTGATTAAATAGCTCTGGCATCGGCCACATGACAGGACAAGTAAATAGCGCTGGCATCAGCAACATGATAGGATAATTAAATAGCTCTGGCATCCGCTACATGAGAGGATAATCAAATAGCTCTGGCATCAGCTACAGGAAAGGAAGAGTAAATAGCTCTGGCATTAGCTACATGACAGGACGATTAAATAGTTTGGCATTAGCTACATGACAAGACGATTAAATAGCCATGGCATTAGCTACATGAAAAGACGAGTAAATAGCCATGGCATCAGCCATATGACATGCTGATTAAATAGCTCTGGCATTAGCTACATGACAGGGCGATTAAATAGCCCTGGCATCAGCCACATGGCCGGATGATTAGATAACTCTGGCATTAGCTACATGACAGAATCATTAAATAGCTCTGGCATTAGCCACATGGCAGGACAATTAAATGGCTCTGTGATCCGCTACATGTGAGGATGATTAAATAGCTCTGGCATCAACTACATGAAAGGAAGAGTAAATAGCTCTGGCATTAGTTACATGACAGGACGATGAAATAGCTTTGGCATCAGCTACATCACATGATGATTAAATAGCTCTGGCATCAACTACATGAAAGGAAGAGTAAATAGCTCTGGCATCAGCTACATCATAGGATGATGAAATAGCTTAGGCATCAGCTACATCACATGATGATTAAATAGCTCTTGCATCAGCTACATGACAGGACGATTAAATAGCTCTGGCATCAGCTACATGATAGGATAATTAGATAGCTCTGGCATTAGCTACATGACAGGACCATTAAATAGCTCTGGCATTAGCTACATGACGGGATAATTAAATAGCTCTGGCATCCGCTACATGAGAGGATGATCAAATAGCTCTGGCATCAGCTACATGAAAGGAAGTGTAAATAGCTCTTGCATTAGCTACATGACAGGACGATTAAATAGCTTTGGCATTAGCTACATAACAGGACGATTAAATAGCCATGGCATCAGCTACATGACAGAACCATTAAATAGCCCTGGCATTAGCCACATGACAGGACGAGTAAATAGCTCCGGCATCGACTACATGACAGGACGATTAAATAGCTCTGGCATCAGCTACATGGCAGGACAATTAAATAGCTCTGGCATCAACCACATGTGAGGATGATTAAATAGCTCTGGCATCAACTACATGACAGGACGATGAAATAGCTTTGGCATCAGCTACATGACAGGATGATTAAATAGCTCTTGCATCAGCTACATGACAGGACGATTAAATAGCTCTGGCATCGGCTACATGACAGTATAACTAGATAACTCTGGCATTAGCTACATGACAGGACCATTAAATAGCTCTGGCATTAGCTACATGACAGGACGATTAAATAGCTCTGGCATCGGCTACATGACAGGATGATTAAATAGCTCTGGCATCGGCTACATGACAGGATGATTAAATAGCTCTGGCATCGGCTACATGACAGGATGATTAAATAGCTCTTGCATCAGCTACATGACAGGTTGATTAAATAGCTCTGGCATCAGCCACATGACAGGATGATTAAATAGCTCTTGCATCAGCTACATGACATGATGATTAAATAGCTCTTGCATCCGCTACATGACAGGATGATTAAATAGCTCTGGCATCGGCTACATCACAGGATGATTAAATAGCTCTTGCATCAGCTACATGATATGATGATTAATTAGCTCTGGCATCGGCTACATGACAGAATGATTAAATAGCTCTGGCATCAGCCACATGACAGGACGATCAAATAGCTCTGGCATTAGCTACATGACAGGATGATGAAATAGCTTTGGCATCGGCTACATGACATGATGATTAAATAGCTATGGCATCAGCTACATGGCAGGACGATTAAATAGCTCTTGCATCAGCCACATGACAGGACGATTAAATAGCTCTGGCATTAGCTATATGACAGGACCATTAAAAAGCTCTGGCATTAGCTACATGACAAGACGATTAAATAGCTCCGGCATCGGCTACATGACATAATGATTAAATAGCTCGTGCATCAGCTACATGGCATGACGTTTACATAGCTCTGGGGCCAGCTACATGACCGGACGATTAAATAGCTCTGGCATCAGCTACATGACAGGATGATTACATAGCTCTGGCATCCGCTACATGGCAGGGTGATTAAATAGCTCTGGCATCAGCTACATGACAGGATGATTGAATAGATTTGGCATTCTCTACATGGCAGGACGATTAAATAGCCCTGACATCAGCCACATGACAGGGCGATTAAATTTAACTATGGTTCTTGGCAATGGTGTCATTTTCATTTAGCTTGTCATTAAGCTTGTCATTAAACTTATCATTACGCTTGTCATTAAACTTGTCATGAAGCTTGTCATTTAGCTTGTCATTAGACTTGTCATGAAGCTTGTCATTTAGCTTGTTATTAAGCTTGTCATTAAGCGTGCCATTTGGTATTAATAATGTACGGCAAACATGCAATGATTACACCAACTGAATGAATGAAATGGCTTCACTGACTGCAATAGCTGCGCCAGTGACAGCCAAGTTTGGAAAATGTCAAAAGCAAAGAAAGAAATGATGTTAAAAAGTTGATTTGACATATACTGCTCTGTATTCACTGATACCATCTGGTATGTCAGTGCTTGTATCATATGACTGACACAGACAGTTAAATATTAAAATATCCAAATCTTTTTTAACTGTGGGACATTAGTCATGTGAATTATACTGTGCCAAGTCTAGTCTAGAAAGTCGAGGAATCGCAGAACTGACGTTAGTGTTAATGGATCAATATCAGCATAGATCTTCATAAGCAAGCCTCTACGTGCTTATATGAGTGCCTTGTTGCCTTTACATGGTTGTATATAGACCATCTAATCCATTTGAGCCATAATGAAGGGATATGTTTCTAGCAATACCTTGCCAATTTGTAGCTAAGTTCCACAATACTCTGCGTGTGTTGGGATCGATGTAAACACATTAAGCACTGAATTCCCAAAGATCCCAGAATCCCAATTTTAAGGTTGACTATGACAGCAACCGATCTCAGCCAAATTAGTTTAAAATTTTTTAAATTTAATGTTTATTAAATAGTAAATTAGAGAAATCCATACAATTTGTATACTTGACTTCATGACAGAGTATTTCTACCAATTATGATTGTGACGCCCGCCAACATGTGACGTAATTGATTATGACTTCATGTCCATTGCAATGCCCTAAAACTAGTAGATGATAGATAATTTGTGTGCCAGGTGTCATTGGTTGAATTGGAGTGTTGCATCAATAATTAATCATATTCTGCAATACGCTCCAGTACAGCTATGGAGCCACAACAACGGGGATAACCAAGGGTTTGCCCACCACCTCTAAATGACAGACCATACAATGGAGGAAAGCTTATGACACGAAGAATGTGATGTAGTAACCCTACTAAATATATAGTTATTTTCTGAATATATTTTTCATATTGGAAGATGTACATGGTCAATGTCATTGACACACTGTTTATAGTTCAGCACCACGTATGTATGTCATTGCGACCATGCATAGTCAGTGAGACTTCCACGTGCATGCTTCTAGTTATTGAAACAATTACCAATGTGCCGGGAAGATAGTGTGTATAACGTATACCCTATTGGGTGGCACACTATTCATAGGTTAGTACCATTTATGTATGTCATTGCGACCATGCATAGTCGCGTGTGTCATATTCATAGCCGGCGAGTCTTCAAACGTGTCTTGTATGCATTGAAACATTTAACACTGCCGTGGGAATGTAGTGTTTAGGACCTATAATGTTGGCAGGACCTATTTCCTGGTTATGTTTAATTCTCTCAGGAATATAAGTAAAAAATATGTTTTAGTAGAACATATATCTTATACTTACCATCAATGGCGGCTCTGGCAAAGGAGGGATGTGGGATTTGCCTGTATAAACATTGTAGGTGTGACACACCAGCGTGTAGTTTGGGGTTGCTCAAATGCCCATTAGTTACCTATTACATTTTGTAATGTTTCACTTCGGCGGGCCTGACAACTTGGGTACTATGTGCACATACATAGTTTGCCCAAATATTAGCAAGTCCGGACCCTTGCGAATCAGTATTGGCCATTTCTAGTGTCATGAATATTCTGTCGAATATGGTAAAACTACATATTCTGGGCGATGCTGCTTTCAATGACAACACGCTACTTTATTCAAATTAGCTTCAACATTGTTCACAGCTTTCCCGTAATTATGGACTTTAAATTGAAATATGGGAATTTACAATGGTCAACGGGTGAATGTCTTAGCCACAGGTTGTCTTGATCAAATCCCTGAATATACGGCACGTGCAATGGAAGTGGGAATGTCTGATCGCAGGGCAAATTATCCCACTTCCTCAGCAATATTTCTTTTCATTACTAAATCACGCTTTGATGGAAAAACTGTTCTAGTTTGATCTTACAAGAATGCCCGAGGATAAATCACTCGGATAAATGAAATGTTGAGGGAATATGAGGTATCAGGTGACCTGGTCTGTGCTTTGTTATTGGCAGGTTTACTGTTTCGATTGTACTGCAGAAAATTACTTCAACACCCGCTTCATTTAATCATTTTCATCGCCGGAGGGGAGTGACAGTAATGCGAAAGATAAAGGTGTCCTGGTGTGAAGAAAGCTTTTGATTTCTATGGTACGGTATTGTATATGATTGTTGCATGCACGATGATTATAATTCAGCCAAGACGAGACATCTGGTGATATGTAAGTGTGCTTATAAATGGCCATTGGACACGCCTGGTTGTTAAAGACAGTTATGCACAGTTTTTACTTATGAGCTATGCTTTAGGCCAACCTCTTCCCTGTCAGAATTGGCTGCTGTATTGTGTGTTGCTATTTTCTGACTAAATATGCTCTTCGCAGATGTTAATAAAAGAAACAAGATTGCGCAGTAGATGGTGTGCCATCGCAAATCTCCACGCCTTCACACTGTCCACATCACACAGCGCCTCATCCCACCTACCCACGCTCAGGGTGGGGAGGATGGGCAAGGTAAATGTGTCTCACAATCCGGAATTATATTTGGTTAACTCACATGCCGAATCTGGTTGAATTGCGGCAATCCGAAAGAAATAGCCGGAAGGGCAAGCAGATGGAGACGATTTCAATATATCACCGTTTTCTTTTACACACGCTTCGTATTACCACAATTTTGCACACATATAATGTCGAATATTGTGGATTGGGTGGGGTCTATACGATTGGTTGCAACTTATCCATTTGTGAGCTCTGTCTGGCGCATTCTGAATGTACATTTAGCGAACACCCCGATCTTATTCAAGGCCGTTTTCCTGGTGTATCAGAACTAGTGAGCTATTGAGAAACACATGATTTATCCTTATAAGTATTCAATTATGCAACGCTTCTGGTTTTCCCAGACATACTGGCTTTAAAGAATTATTATAGCGAATTCCAGGAATCTCCCAAGTGCATTTGCTACAATATTCTGGATAACGAATTACAATGTATTATTTCCGATTTGTTTAGATACATAGGATGTAATTATGAGCACATGTGTAGAATTATGATTCACGGTAACGGTGAACACGCAGCAAGCCACGATATAAAGACAATATAAGAGAAACAAGTTACAGCTCCGTGATGTAATTCTCATGCATACTAAAACAATATGCTCCTAGTCGTCGTCGTCGTCGTCGTCGTCGTCGTCGTTATCGTCGTCGTCGTTGTTGGCAGTAATATGAATAGGTGTTGAATTAGGTCTTGGTGAAAAATAGAATGTATTTGAATTTACATTGAAATGTACATTACCTGTTAAAAGAAAATGGAAGTTTAGCTGCGTGCGCGTGCATATATTATACAGTATATATTCCTCTATTATCAGAAATAACATAATCATAACGTGGAGGATGTGCTATGTAATGTAGTTCTGGGAAGGGTACATACATTCCGTTGTAACTCCACATCAATGTTAAATACAGGATTCAGTCTCCCAACGCGTCTTAATTGAATTAGCGTATAGTTGGGGAATTTGGTGTTTCGCATCAAATTGTGTAACACAGGGGCATATATCGATCTGGATATATCTGGACACTTTAACTAACTAGTGTGTAGCCGTTATTTTAGATAGATATTTGCTGGCGCCATTATTTCTAGCTCTATTGTTTTCGCTGGTGGGCAATTGTTGGTATAAAACCATTCTCGTAATGCTAACACTAATCATTCTTCTGCTGGCTTACAAGGTGATCGCGTAGTAAGTGCCTACCGCAGTTCAATACCAGTTGTACGTTTGCTATGTCACACGTGACAACAAATATATATTTATAACAAGAGCTTTCCGACAAGTTGTTGTCAAAATAATCAGCTGATAATACAATTGACACTAGGTAATGATTTGATAACAATTTGGTTGAAAAAATCGTTCACGGGTCGATTTTCAATCAAATTGTTATCGAAATAATCAGCAGGGCACTCAATGTTGCAAGGAAGACAGTTCGAGCAACTTTATTGACTGTCATTTCTTACTAAGGCAGTAACAGTGTTGCCTATTTTTTCTCAGAATAATCTGCGAGCTTTCTATTATATTGGCTAACACGTGCATGTAGAACTATGTAGGCGTATATGATAGACTGAGTCGTAACACAGTCAGATAGGCCTGAAAACTCAAGGAGGTAAGTATATTATTCTATTCACGGTAGGCCTATTAGACGGCCAGCCAAGATGCTAAAATCAACATTTTGTAGGCATTCTTTTTGCTACAAGCACAGAACCATGTAGAATCAATTCTACTTCTGAGTAACATTATGACCTGGGGTGTTGGCCTTTGGGATTTTGTCATTTTAGGACAATATAGGCTCATTTTAGGCCGATTTTGGCGACCTAAAATGTTGCTCAGAAATTGATCTACGCTACCTGGGGATTCAGGAAAAATACGCTATGTAATAATTTTGATAACAATAAGAGTGTAATGCATCTTATAATATGAAAAAATACATTGAAATGTATAGCAATTTAATGAGATAATCAGCATTTTATTCAATTCATGATTTTTCATCTACTGGTAAGCTACATTTGAGTTGAAATGGATCCTAAAGATTCGCCATCCACATCTTAAAGAAAGAGTGGCACAGAGCTTTAGCAAACAGAAGAAGGATGTGAGTGATAGAACAGAACAATTATTCGTTATGCTTCTTTTGCCAAGACGCGTCTACCAAGGACCTAAGGAATTCATAACAAGCCAGAAAACAGAGACATATTAATGTTGCTAAAGAGTGAAGTTTGTTGCAAGATGTTCAGTTTGGCGTCATTATAGAGCAAGTGAAAAGTATCAGTGAGAGTGACTTAGCAAATATGCACCTCAAATGGCATAAATAATGCTACAGTAGTTTTATCCATGAGAAAGTATTGAGTAGACTAAGAAAGACACACAATTCAGACAAGAGATAGATACCACTACTAAACAACATAACCACTCGTGGCGAAGTTTTACTCAGCATGTCATCAAATGCAACTTGTGCATATTCTGCCAATGTGATTACAATGCCGGCATGCATAATGTTTCAACAATGGACATGCCCAGACAGAGTATATCTTTAACTCAGTCTGATGTGATCATGCGAGTAAGACTTGCAAATGTGGCTGATCTAGTGGTCGCTGAAGGGAAGTATCATTTGAAATGTTGGGTGCATTTTGAATGCAGAGATAAAGGTTGGGCATAGCTGAATGTGGATGTGGACCGAAAAAGGACAAATAGATGGATAGGATGTGTATTATCATACTTGAAGGGCCGAAACATGTCTATGTGTATGATTATTGTGATGTTTGGGCCCGACACATGCACATGTGTCAAGAGGACTATGTCCAACTTCGGAGAAAAACCTTCAATGATTACATACGGAGATGCATTGGACCAAAAGCCAGCTTTGTTCGCCAGCTGTAAGTCATCTCAATTAATATATCCCAGTGACATGTCCCAATATGTCATTGCCAAAATCCTTGCATTAGCTGCCAAAGAAAGTGAACGTGACTCGCCACCGGATTCAGCTGATGAATGTACAGTTTTGCCTCACTAAAGTAACATATTACATGAACTGGTGCATAGTGCTCTCCAAATGCAGATGGACTTAGAGAATACACCTGTTCATTTAGCAGTCTGGGGAGGAATAGACCAGGAACATATTGAAAACGTGATACCTGACTCACTTTACCTGTTTCTGTCAGTGTTGTTCGGTGGCACTGTTACGTCTGTTATCAGTTTAAATAAGGAGAGAAAGAGAAAGATTGGTGGTATTTCACAAGATATTGTCTTTGGTGTGTCAAATGATAGAACACTTACACCGATGCAAATAGGCCTGGGGCTCATTCCACACCAGGCCACGAGGTCAGAAAGCCTTGCCGAACTATTTAATACTGCAAGTCACACAATTAGTATAGATACAATTTGACGAATAGATACAACAATGGCAACATAAATTGTACCCATATATGGAACTAATTGTTATGTATACATTCCACATGGAATCGTACCCTATGTTCCTGGCAAGGTGATACTTACTTCTGGTGATACTATTGATGCACTCGAAGAAACAATTGATGGAAAGAGCACCTTTCAGTGTACACAAATAATTGTGTGGACCTGCTTCTGAACGTTCTGATGATGATCGTGTAATTGCCAGACCAAGAGCACTGAAACTTGAAACTTTAGAGAAGCTTAGTAGATCACGCCAAATTACCGACAGACAGCAGGCAATCACCTGTATTTAATGATGAAAGCATTATCGAGAGAGATAATTGGTTGAGAGAGACTAATGAAAAAGCCGAGGCAAAGTGAAAAAATTATGCCTGGTTCTCAAATGTATGATGAAGAAAATCAACATACTCCATCCTGGTCCACATCCGGGTCCACTTTCAACGAAGCTACCAGCTCAGTTGATCCTCTTATCACAATACCAGGTATGTTTCCCATTCTGCAGGCACCAGCAGATAAAAATGACGCCATGACAACTGTAATAAACCGCTTTATGAGCATAACATTAAAGTAGGGGCAGACGCACACTGTGATTGTAGCAGACCAGCCTTTATACAGCAGAGGGAAGGAGCTGGTGATGGCTAATCAAGAATGTGATTATGTTATTTGTTGACATCCACATCTTGTGTAACCTCCCCAAGGCTATAGGTTAACATTATGAAAATGCTTGGTTGGATGATGTTTGGGTCAAGTCTGGGTTATTTGCGCAAAGCAGTGTTGAATTAATGATGGTTGGAAAGTCATATTACAAGGCTGTCAGAGGACATACGTAGGCATACGAAGCGCGGAGTCGTATTGTATGTATGTATGTATGTATGTATGTATGTATGTATGTATGTATGTATGTATGTATGTATGTATGTATGTATGTATGTATTTTTATTTTATTGACGCACTGGCAACGTGCGGCTTGAATGTCCATGTGCTAACCAGCCGACAGTCATGCACCCATTAGTTTAATTTGTTGATCACCATCTCCCGGTCGGGGGAGGGGGGGGTCGAACCGCCATACTGCAACTCAGCATAGCATCAGCAACCAGACATCTTTCCACTAGACCATCGCGCCAAGACAAAGATTCTCGGGTTAGCAGACCAGCTTTCACATGTCTAATATACTGACACACTGACGATTCATCTGTGGGTGCACATGCCACGATTCAATCCTAGGTTTTTTTAAAGCCTATTGTACTCTGACTCCATCACGGCTCTGGCAGTATATGCATTTTTATTTTATTGACGCACTTGTGTGTCAGGCGTCAAGTTTGTCTAGAGCTGCCTTTGGGGTTGCCCAGCTGTTACAGTTATACATCATCAAAGATAAGCAGGTTGCATTGTATAAACGTAGTTGGTTTTTTTACCAAGGGCATCTTTGATATACGAATCCATAGCTTCCAGAAGGACTGGAAAGCTATGTTCCCCATGATGCAGCGTTCAATAATGTCAGCAGTACTGCAAAGCAGTGAGCCCAGGATTTTACTTTTCCTCTATGATTCACGGAGTGGATCGTCGTTTTCTTTAGTTTCATGCTTTGCAGATAGGTATATGTGGGTGAACTCTGTTTTGGTTTCATTCTTAAAGGGATTCTCAATTTTTAGTTTGCTTGCAGCTATTGGGAGAAGTTCGTCAAGGGGTTTCTTTTCCTCATCTATAAAATCCACATCGTCGGCATATTCCATCGCTAACGGCACGCCCAGTATTGACACCGGGGGGGGGGGGGGTTGTTGGTCTTGTGGAGTTCTCCTGCATGGATTTCACGGCAGCAGCCAGGTAACAGGTGAAGAGCTCAGGGGATAGACCATCTCTCTGTGGGGAGCCGACTGATGTCTCAAACTCTACAGACTTCACTGACTTGACTCATACTCTAAGCTTGGTGTCTGCAAGCAGTAGTCCCACTAGTCGTAGATCATCTTCATTGTAACTGGCCTGGCATAGTAGTTCTAGGATCTTTAAACGTTTAATTGTATCAAAGGCTCGTGACATGTCAATGCTCATTTTGTGGAAATCCCAGTGTTTGGACATGACTAATAACACAAGCATGCGTTGAGCCCATACAATGTCTGCTCAGCTAATGTGGTGCATACTGTTATTGCGCTCCTGGCGTCGTTTGGTGCGCTCTTCACTTTGGCCACTTTGATAGATGTGCAGACGTAACGCTTTCTGTTCTGCTGACAATTTTACTACGAGAGGGTCGTCAGTATACCTAGTTCTGTTGTTTTAGAACACATATGGTGCTAGTAGATGATGATTCCATAGACATCAATATTTTGGTTAGGGCTTCGTTTAGATCGGAGCTGACGTCGATGCTAGCTATCTGCTCCCCGAGGACTTTTTTGTATAACATTTGAGTGTATGTGTCGCTGATGGGCTTGGGTACGTTGTAGGTGACTCTACCCTCTTGCCTGGTATGGCCTTTATACATTAGGTAGTGCTAGTTCATATGGAGGCGTGTAATGACTGGCTTATGGTCAGAATTGAGGTATGTGCAGGTATAGGAACGAGCGGTATGGGTGTTTGAAAGCCGTATTTGTGGCAAATAGGCCAGTGGAACTAAGGAATGCCATCAGTGCATCTCCATTGCTGTTGCGTGCACCCTCGCCATACGATCCCATGCACAAGCCAAGTCCTAAACATTTGTCCACAATCCCGAGTTTACCCAGCTTGGATTTGAAATCGCCACACACCAACAGTTGCCATCTAGCAGGGATAGTAATGGCGGAACTCAGTTCTGCATAGAAGGAATCTAATATAGCTGGATTCTATTTGGCCCTTTCGGTAGTTGGCCCATATGCATTGATTATGCGACACTTAGCGGTTGTGCGCTTGCGCATTGGTATAGCCAAGTCGATAAATGCAACGCGATCACTGACGTATCCAAAACTAATTACATTATCCAATACCCTTGGTCCGATTACGAAGCCGAATCCACGGTAAGTGGCCTGTTTTTGCTCCATGAGTACTAGCTTATGGCCTGTCTGAAGTTGTTGTTTAGCTACTTTAATCTGTTGAATGCATGTGATATTGATTCTAGGGAGTTCACAGTCTGCACCTAAGGTTTGCCTCTTTGATGTTGCAGTCAGACCACGTACATTCCATGTAGCTATGGTAAGCTCCTGGGAAGATTGCGTTGTCCGAGGATGTCAAGCGCAGTTTCTTGTTAGAAGGTTAGACATATTCAGAGTTGCCTCTGTATGCGGATGTCAGCTCGCAATCCGTGATGACTTAGTTTCCCAACAGCGTTGGTACTTACGGAGGAGCCGTATTCAATGTTATTAATATCTGAAGTATACACCTGTGCAAAAGTTAAGCACCAGCAAAAACAATAGAACGTAGAAACATGATGGTACAACTAGGCTGCCGTACTTTTTGTCCCCGCGTTAGCTGACATAATTCCAAGTACGAAATGCACATGCATGCATGACTTCACGCCGCTTGATGTCCGTGCGTGGCGGGAAACAGCACACGTGTTCAGTTATGTAAAAGTCCACTTTGAGGTGTAGAACATTACATACAGATTTAGGCGACAAGATTAGGAATTTTGTGTTCATGACCGTGGTTTATTTGTACAGAGAGAATTAGCTCTTGATTGTGAACCGCTATGGCAAGACGAAGGTTAAGTGATCGTGTGAAATGGCAAATCATAGGCATGCATACCACTGGTATGTCATGCAGAGAGATTGGCAGACAGCTGAACATTAACCATACTGTAATCAGTCGTTTGATTGCAAAACATGGGCAAACTAACGAGGTGAAGGACAGGCCTAGATCTGGAAGACCGAAGAAGACTACTGCCCGTGATGATCGAGCCCTAGTACGCCTTGTTAGGAGATCTCCATTCACCAACAGCAGAGTGCTCAGCCAGCAATGGGAAACGCTGCTGGCATGAAAGCTAGGAGACCTGTCAGACGTCCTCTCCTCACTGCACACCACAAAGAGGAGCGTCTGAGGTGGTGCAACGAAAGAAGACACTGGAACATGAGATCCTGTAGACGGGTAGACTGGTCCGATGAAAGTCGGTTCCTGCTTCATGCCACAGATGGTCGAACTCGTGTATGGAGGTCCAGACGCACGGCGTACGACCAACGTAACATCATGGAAGAAGTTCCATTTGGTGGAGGTTTCGTTATGATATGGGGGTGCATCTCATTTGATTGTAAGCTGGATCTGTTGACTGTACCTGGAACACTAAATGGACAAAAATATCAAGATTCCATACTGGATAGAGTTGTGGTCCCTCATTTTGTAAATCATGCACCTGGAACCCACCCTATATTCATGGATGACAATGCCCGACCACATCGTGCTAGAGCTGTGCATGAATACCTCCGCCAGAATGCCATCGAAACCCTACCATGGCCAGCAAGGAGCCCTGACATGAACCCTATTGAGCATATCTGGGACATTCTGGGAAACATGGTGAGAAGGAGGGATCCTCCTGTGCAGAACCTACAGGAATTAACAGACGCACTCCATCTTGAATGGCAACGAATACCACAATGGCGTATCAGTCGGTTGGTGACCAGCATGAGACGTCATGTCCAGGCCGTCATCCAGGCACATGGTGGATATACCCGGTATTAATAATGACAGTCTCAAACTCGTTCACAGATGTTAAACTTCGTTTTCAGACACCATTAATGACAATCTAGCCACGTGTGTCAACTGTAGGGCAATAGTTGTCAGTTGTGTCAACGTAACCATATTCAGGCCTCGTTTTCAAGTTCAAACAAAAACATACAGTGTTTCCCCACCATCATAATCAGCATTCATCTAGTTGTATTATTACCTCTTGCACTAAGATGGATGGGTACATAAATGTGTATCCTATTGCTTTCTTCATAGCACATGAATATACCGTCGCATGTGCGTAAAAATAGGGTGGTGCTTAACTTTTGCACAGGTGTATAGTTGAAAGCTGAAGGGCAGCTTGGCACGTTACTGAAGTTGATGATCATGTAAGCAAAGTTATAGACTTGTTCACTGGAAAGCAGACAGGGTATGATGATGTCACATGTGATGCAGTAAAAGACCTGACAGATGCTTTACGTGACAGTAGAATGAATGAATATTACAGTATACATGCACGTGAGCCAAATTATGTCTACTAGACCATCTATATTGAGATGGTGGAGGTTCTCATAGACTTTATCAGAGCTAACCATGATGGTAATTGGCAGTTGCATCTAGATTCAATTGCTGCATTGCTTCCTTATTTGACATTGTCTGATCACACCAACAATGCCCGATGGGGTCCAGTATACCTAGCAGAAATGAAGGGTCTGCAGACATCTGCACTAGAACTATACAGTGAGTTTGTGGTTGGAAACCTTGTGGTTAAACGAAGCCATGCTCAATTCAACCAGGTACCAGTTGATCAATCCACAGAATGACAGAACAGGATGTGCAAGATTTCCAATGGCATTATAGGCATAACAAGGAATGATATAGTCAGTTCTTTGTAACATGGGCTGCCAGGTCACACGCCTCTCATGGCACCAAGGTATTGTATGGCTTGCGAGGAGAGAAAGAAATAGCAAATTCTACATGCAAAGATGCCCTCCCATCGAGCATGAAATATGATGAAGAAGCTGTGAAGACCACGGTAAAACAGATCAAGAGATCCAATGTATTCAGGCTTATTGAAATGCAACATAATATTAGTGGTATGTAGAGACACAGACGGCCTTTTATTACTGACCCACATTTTGGGTGGCCAGCACAATGTTCAGGTTTGGATGGTGGGTGGAGTGGCATGGTAAAAGAAGTGCTATTCTGTCCACGTTACTGCACAAAACATGTCTCAACCAATGAAGGACAATATACTTGGATTATACGCCCTAACCGGGTGTGATTCAAAATCATCGCTGTCTGTGTTCGACAAAAAAACCCGTGCTGGCGTATCTTTGACCAACGCTCAGACCTGATTGCCGGAGTAGGATGAGATGGTCCTGTCGACCAGCTAGAAAAATTTATTTGCTACTGCACAAGAACGTCTTAGAGCAGTGGATCTGTTTCACATGGGGCAGAAGGTATTAAAGAAACTACCCCCCAACAAGCGATGCATTACAACTACACTTGCCTCGTTGCAATTTGCGAGTGAGGGTCTGGCTGCAGGCAAATTTTACAATCCAAACGATAGCCTCACCGTCATCAACAGGTGACTATAAAGAGACACAACATCGGTGCCTACTAATTGTATGGTCCTGACTCAATTCCAGATGCCTGTATTGAACTTGCGTCATCTGCTTCCAAAACCAGGTGCAAGACTGCTGCCTGCAAATGGAGTAGAAATAAACAGCGATATACCCCAGCTTGTGTGTACAATACTAAAGACTCATAACCCAGCTGGCCTAGCAGATGATGACGGATTATGAGTTGCATAACTTAGATTTAGACTATAGAAATTGAACTAGATACAGGATTTAGGTTCTCTAAAGTTTGCATACCTGCTGATTATCTCATTAAATTAATATACATTTAGATGTATGTTTTCATATTATAAGAGTCATTACACTCTTATTATAGTCCAAATTATTATATAACGTATTTTTCCTGAATTCCCAAGTGATGTAGATCAATTTCTGAGCAATTATTTCTGCTGGTCAAACTTGGCCACAATGAGCCTAAAATGGCCCTGTATTGGCCTAAAATGACACAATTTCAAAGACCAACACCCCAGACCCTAAAATTAGATCCATGTAGAACTTATCCTGTATTGTCGTTTGCTTGTAGCAAAGAATGCCTACACAAATCTGTATTTGCCTTTTATTATGGCCTGGTTGGCCGTCTCTATGTCACACGCGATTGCGCATGTGCTAGTGACTGCTTGATCTTGGCAAACACATTTCACACTGGAATACGCACATATCTATTCAATCAAAGCGCAATATGTGGATAACTAAAGGGACTGGTCTAAGGCAGGGGTTAGGTATGTGTTCTCCAAGATGTGTAAATCTATTGCTATTATGCTGTATGCCTTCTCTATCAATCGACCTTTAGTTTATTAAAGGAAATCTCATCTTATCTTATACTAACCATTCACGTGCTAGAATTTGCTACCCATAATCCATCCCTGATGTTTTAGCATTTTCTCGTTCAGATAACGAAAGATATTCAGGCTTTAGTCGCTAAATGTTGATACATTTCTAGAGCCTATGACGGCTGTCATGATTTAGTTTTTAACCAATCAGAAAAAACTGGCGTGTCTGCCTCGGTATCATTCTCGCGATACCATCGGGCCATATTAATTACTTCGTAATTCATCGTACGTTACCTCTGGTTGTTTTCTCTCAGAAAGGCCCGCACGCAGCCGCAGAAAGTAGTTTTCACTCAGCCAATGAAAATGTGCTTTACGGGTTTCGGTCGATTTTGACAGTCATCTGCCACTAACGTAAACCTTATGCATAAACCATGGAGGCTGTCGTCGCGTCAACTATTTGCTCGAATTTTAAATGCGTTTCTTTGTCTTTGATCACAATGTAGCAACATATATGTTGGAAGATCGTATAGCTCCTGTTCCACTTCGCATTTGTGTGTGTACATCCTGATTGAACAATCGCTTAAGACTGTAAGACATCAATTTTCGTACTGCAGCTGATGCGGTAGTTTGAAATAGTATTACTCTGAACGCTTTCACCACCGAAATCACAGTATGTTCATATGAAAACCCCAATATAAATAAAGGTAACGTCTTTAGTATTTTGGTAACCAGTTTGACTTGGACTAAACAGTCTTAATTATAGGTAGCAAAACATATTCCAGTCAAATTTGTTTCAAATCACTCAAAATAATTATATGCTTAAGCTCATATATCATAAATGATATGTTGTTATATCTGGTATATAGTGGTGATATTGTTAAAATTATTTATTTTTATTAACATGTGTAAGCTTCCTTTTTTATCAAACAATCATCATATCGAAACACCAATATAATAATCGAAGATTAATCCTTTAATCCTTGAAACCCCAAAGTGATAACTATTTGTCTTGTCTTGAACATGGTTCGATGTTGTGGAGCTAGTCGGACTTGGAGCTGTTGTTGTCATAGATAGCATCCCACCTACCCTCCAAAAAAAGCTTTGGTCCTGGAAAATGTCCATTTGCAGACCAAGAGAAGCCTATTTTGAAAATTTACCACTGGAATGACTGGCTCGATAACCAGCCCAGTCATTCTAGTGGTAAATCTTCAAAAACCGTCTTCTGTTGGTCTGGAAATGGAAATTTTCTTGGAGAAAATTGAAATTTTCTTGAACCAATTTTAGGGTTCAAGGGTTAAAAACATTCAACAAAATGGTGCCTACACCATGAGGAATGAGATCGATCGTTTAACCATGGAAAACCCACAGCATATCATGAGGTTTATCTAATAAATGTGATCTTCAGAAATTCAGAAGCAAGACAGCACACACAGGGTTCAGCAATATTAAGCTAGCTTCAAGATAGCCAGTGTGGCCCTCGAGCAACTCCATATAATGTCGTATTCTCCAACACCCATGTAACTAACTATGCAGTGGACTAACTTTAATCCTTTAACTGTTGAATCCCCCAGTGTCAACTTGATGTTTAGCTTCTGACATGGTGAATGTTTTTAAGCTAGTTTAACTGGAACCTGTTGTTGTTCTTGGCCTACAATTAAACATCCACTAAACACACATTTCTTGACAAATTAAAGCTTAAACGTGTTAAAAGTTGTGTACGTTGGCTGTTGAGTCTGATCTGTGTGATAGTTGATCTGAATCTTGATTAAAGATGGCTCTTTGTGTGATATATAATATAATATATGCATACAGATGCCAGCCAAGATAAAATAATTTTTGGAAATGTACCCCTGGGATGACTGGGTCGATTAATTTCCAAAAAAATAATCTTATATTATTAAATTGACATTGTAGACGCTGGTTTTGGCCGGCTTGTTCATTAATCATTGATTACAGTTGTAAATGCCCAAAGGTAGGCTCAGAATCGTGCCTTGCAAATGGACCTCAATAAGCAAAGATTTCAAATTTTTATAAATCCTGACCATTTAAGGGTTGAGAATGTAATATGTCGTTTATGTTTCAGTCAATAAAACAGCTATATAAAAATACCACATACCCCACATTTTTCAAAGTGAGCATGCCACTAATATAGATTCTGGGCCTGTTGAATAGAGATTTGGCATTATTCGTCAGTGGTCATCATTTCTTATCCAAGTGTTTCCATTTTGGGCCTAAATCCTTTCATTCTTTAGCTAAAATGCTGATTTTTCCTGTTAAATTGATCATATTTGGAACTTAGATATCAATTCTGCATACAGAAAAATATGTATTTCCAGCCTAAATTCTCATACTTTTGCATTTTGCATCCATATTTTTTGTTGTTGAACAAAGCAGTTGTTTTTTAGTCCAGGTTCTCTTGTTTCCTGTCAAAGGCTTTGTATGAATCTTAACATTTCCACAGCTTAAATTTCCACATTACTATTCATTTGAAATTCTTTTTACCATTTTGAACCCAGATATATGCATATTAACTTTCAAAACTTATATCTTTCTCGAAATGAAATTCTTTTTACCATTTTGAACCCAGATATATGCATATTAACTTTCAAAATTTATATATTTCTGGGTAAACACTTGCTTATAATCCCAACTTCAGAGATTTCAGTAACAAATATTTGCATTTTCACACATACATGAATTCTTGCAATATAAGTGCACATTTTCTTATTTCCTGTCAAGAGAGGGATCCAAAATGTCCATGTTTCAGATCAGAGTTTTCAGATTTCCAACTTAAATTTTAAACACTAACCTATATTTAGCAAAATAGTCATATTTCTGTTGAAAAATTTAACATTTTGAGCCATATATGCATAATAGCTGTCAAAATTTATCTATTTCTGAGTAAACATTTCCTTTTAATCATAGATTTCAGTACCAATTCCTTGAATTTTCACATATATGTTTGCATTTTAAGACCACGTCTTGTTTCCAGTTGCATTTTAAACACTGGCTGATATTTGATGAAATGTTCCATTACAAATTTAGAGTTTTGAGCCAAGATATGCATATTAACTGTCAAAATGTATATATTTCTCTGTAAACCTTTGCTCTTAACACAAAATTGACAAATTTCAGTACAAAACTTTTGGATTTCAACATCAATTTCTGCATTTAAGTATAAATCTCCACGATTCCAGCCAGAATGTGTGTTTGCAACCTAATTTTAAATGTTTCTTATTCAAATAGGATATCACAGCCAGGCCTATTATTTTTATTATTATTATTATTATTATTATTATTATTATTATTATTATTATTATTATTATATATGAACTGTTATATTGAAATCGTAGACTGACATGCAAGCTATGCATCTTACTGAGGCGAACCTTAAACCATTGTCTGTTTCTACTAATTATATAATATAATATAATTTGGATATATAAATATTCGATAGAATTTAAGAATTGGAAAACAATTGTAGAAACGTTTTATGAGCTTAATTAAGTCTTTCAAAATGTGTTTAAGATTTTTGATTGAATACCTATTTTGCTGAACATTTTGAAATGAAATTTGGTGGTTTGGTGTGAGGTAGCAGCTTAATGTGCCTTGGCATTTTTAGCTATGCCCCGCCCATCACTAGCCAAGCTCCACCAACACCTTGCCGTGTTGGGATTGATCGATCCCCGAAAGCGCAAGCAACCAATTTCCTGAAAACTACACAGGGAAGCTGTTGAACATTTTGCAACAGCGCCCAGTCAAATTAGTTTCAAAATATTCAACAGAATATTTATTAAATAGTAAAAGCAAACAATTTGTACAATAACGCATAGACCGTCTTCAAATATTCGTTACTGACATACTGTTCGACGTCATTCATGACGTCATTCATTTTGATGTCATTGTACACGTCACGCAGTTCATTATGACGCCATATGATGGGTGGGTACTCTGGAAAGGTGAATTCCATTAAGTCACAACAAGGTGTGTAAATCCAGAAAAGGTAATGTGGGTGCCACTGGGTAGGCGGCCTGCTACATCATGGGGGTTGGGGGATGCCCCCACCCCTCCACAGCCTTGGGTAAAACCCTGGTATATATTGCTGCCTTAGGATCAAAGAAAATAATCTACTGGTTAAAATCTGCAACTTTCCTGTATTAGGCCAGAGCAATTTAATGTTCTATGGCCTGCGCATCGGCTTTTCTCATGACCGGCTTGTCCATTAAAGGGCTAACAAAACGAATGAGAATAAAGAGTTACATAAAATTCTGAGGAATTCCGAGTGATTAGGACTTGGCTGCCAAAAAAATGTTAGATTGAAAGAATGTTGAAAATAATGCCGTAAAATTCCAGCTTTCTTTATTCCCAAGATTTCCATGGAAACACTAGGTTAGCAGGGTTTGTAAAACGGAACATTAAATTGGTGTTTTTTGCATTGAAATGGAAAATGTCAACTAGCTACATCGATTCCTTAATCGTACACTAATATTGCGGCAAATACTGACGATATCCATTACTTCATCCATTATTTCAAGCCACATTCAGTGTGTGCCACATTTGACAATGGGCAAATAAATAAATAACATTTATCAATGATCACGTGACTATTAAGGTCACTACAAAACAGCTTCGGCAATAAGCAGGTGGACTAGCTGCTTGCCACTGGTATCTGAAGCATTTAACATTTTTACAATAAAACAGTGTTTTATTATATGTATACTCCCTAAAATACTAAAATCTCGACGAATTGTTCTCAGATATTACCGTTTGCTGTTGTCACTAGGCCTACACATCCATCGCTGGTCTATTTACACTGGAACAAGAGGCGTGGCTTCGTGCCGAGAAGTATGTCATATCGCCGAAATGTAGATATAACGACGATTTTGATTGGGTCGCTCAATTTAGTAACAACGCATGTGGATTGGCTAAACATGATGGGCAGCAAACGTGCGCGCTGTGATCATGGCTAGTCATGTGGCCGAGGGGCTGTTTGGAGTCACGACGTCACGGAGGATTAACCCTCTGCCGGTGGGAGAATGCATCGGTATATGCGCTCAGTCACAAAGGTGTCAGCAATAGTTTGGCAATGATGCATAAAAGCGATCGTACACCTAATCTGTTGACATCAGACTTTATCGCTTGAGGAGACAAAATGGTGGCGTTCGCTGTTTACGTGCATTTATAAAGTAGATAATTGTGTTACGGATAAGGGAATGTGACAGGATATGAATGATATGGGATCTATAAAACATACTCTATCGGTGCAGTACAACATTTAAGATGAGAATAGCATCCTTTTTACGTACAAATCAGTCTATAAATACTAGCCTGTATATGATGCATAATGTTATTTTTTAAAGTAGTGTTTTCTGCACGTTAAAGTCTCCAGCTAAGTACAGCTATGTCGGAAAGGTATACCTTCCAGTCGAAGCAGCGTTAAAATATTTAACAGAATATTCCTTAGATTATGCAGAATATGCTGATTCTGCTCAGTAAGGTCTAAACACATTAATAAACGCTACACACTATTGCGAAACACGCGTGGGATTCCTAAATATACCTTCAGGCAGGTGTTACTATATAATATTTGATTGTTTTTCCGAACTAACTGCGCTTTACAATCTAAGAAAAAAATCGTGCATACACATGTTTCGGGTATTGCAGAGGCAGCAATCTGTTGTGTATATCTTTCCGCTACAAGGCTGTGGTAAAATTGATCACGCAATATACAATTCAAGTCCTCCCTTTCATTCATAACATATTGAGTACCTAAAGAAATGCAGTGCGTATTGCCTCACTGCGTACTTTGGTAATCATACATTGTAAATCATTCGGGATAAATGCAGGTATATCTCATTCTACTTAAACAAGCAAATAGACAACATATTTAGACATCTAGTATACTGACTTGGATATTCAATGATATTTTCCCTTGCATAGACAGCAACAAGTAATTTTCAAGACACTTACAAAGATCAAAGATGCACGCGTGATCGGTGCCGAGGATAGCTTCGGCACTCATACGCATGCCTGTCTTGGGTTTATTATTTAGCTGCTATTATGCCGAGTTTCTTGATATATGTTACTGGAAAATTATGACACACGCCAAGGACATTAAACTGGCGTCAACCCGTACATTAAATTACCCGCCATCACAAGCGATACTCCCTATCGATTAATCGATGGCATAGGTGGCTGGATGACTGAGTAGGTGTGTGGATGGGAGGGTGCATGTTTGGATGGAAGGATGTATGGATGGATGGATGGATTGATGGATGGGTGGGTGGGTGGGTGGGTGGGTAGGTGGGTGGGTGGGGTGGGGGTGGGGTGGGGGTGGTTGTTGGTGGGCGGGTGCGTGGATGGATGGGTAGATGGATGGATGAATGAATGAATGAATAAATGGCTGGTTGGTTGGCTGGCTGGCTGGCTGGCTGGCTGGATGCCCGGCTGGATGTGTGGATGACTGGTTAGGTGAGTGGGTGAGAGGGTGAGTACGTGGGGTGGGGGGGCGTGTTGGTGGTTGCATGGGGGATGGACGGACGGACGGACGGATGGATGAATGGATGGATGGATGGATGAATTGATGGATGAATGGATGGATGGATGGATGGGTGGATGAGTGGGCGGATGGCTGAGTGGATGGGTGGGTGGGTGGATAAGTAGGTGGGTGAATGGGTGCATGCGGGGAAGGCTATATGTTTGGATGGATGGATGCATGGATGGATGGATGGAGGGAGGGAAGAGGGAGGGAGGGAGTGGTGGAGGGGTGAATGGTTGGATGGATGGGTCCATGGGTGGATGGATGTATGGATGAGTGGGTCGGTGGTTGGGTGTGTACATGGTGTGGGTGGGTGGGCGCATGGGTTGGTATGTTGGTGGTTGAGTGAAGGAATAGGTGGGTGATTAGGTGACTGTGTGGCTGAGTAATAGCTGGCGGGCTGGCTGATTGATGGCAGATGCGTGGATGTGTGGATGGCTGGGTGGGCGAGTGGGCTGTGTGCGCGTGGGTGCGTGAGTGGATGGGTGGGTGGATGGATGGATGGATGGATGTATGGGTGAGTGCGTGGGTGGGTTGGTGTGTATCTAGTGTGGTGGGTGGGTGCAAGCGTGGGTATGTTGGTGGTTGTGTGAAGGAATAGGTGGGTGATTAATTGGTTGTGTGGCTGAGTAATGGCTGGCTGGCTGGCTGGCTGTTTGATTGAGTGACTGACTGGGTGGCTGGCTGGATGTATGGAGAGAGGGAATGATGAGGAATGGGTGAATGGATGGGCGGGTGAGAGGACTGTGCGTATGGGTGGGTGGGTGGCTGGCTGGCTGGATGGATGGATGGATGGATAGGTGGGTGGGTGGGTGGGTGGGTGGGTGGATGGATGGATGTGTGGGTGGGTGGGTGGGTGGGTGGGTGGGTGGGTGGGTGGGTGGGTGGGTGGATGGATGGATGGATGGATGGATGGATGGATGGAAGGATGGATGGATGGATGGATGGATGGATGGATGGATGGATGGATGGATGGATGGATGGATGGATAAATGAATGGATGGTGATGGACAGATGGATGGATGGATGAGTGGGAGGGTGGGTGAGTGATTGGGTGGGCGAGTGGGTGGGTAGGTAGGTAAATGTAGTTGGGTGACCGGGTGCCTATGTGAAAGGGAGGGTGTATGTTTGGATGGATGTATGGATGGGTGGGTGGATTGGTACATGGTGTGCGGGTGGGTGAGTGCATGCATGGGTAGGTGTGTTGGTTGTTTGTTGAAGGAATAGGACTAGCTGGCTGTGTGGCTGAGTAATGGCTAGTTGGCTGATTAAATGGCTGGCTGGCTGGCAGAATGAATCGAGAAATGGCTGGCTGGCTGTATGGATGGATGGGTGCGCGGACGATCGGGCGGACTGGCAGGCGTGTGGGCGGATCGACAGACGAATAGATGGAATAACCGGCGGGCGGATGGGCAGGCGTATGGACGGACGGAAGTATGAACGGATTGACGGACGGATGGCCGATTTAATGGAGGGATGGATGGCTGGCATGGCAGGCAATCGGGCAGGCATGAGTGCATGAATGTTACCAAGCAGACAGTCAATAATACATGCAGACGGGCATGCAGACAGACATGCTTACAGACAGGCAAGCAGGCCGGAAAAGCTGACATGCATGCAGGCAAACAGAGAGACATATATGTAGGCAGACTGGCAGGCAGAGAGCCAATCAGACAGACATACATACAGCTTGATAAGTGCATAGTTAGATTGACATCTTAGGTACACTTGTACAACAAATGACTAACGGTCAGTTCTAGCTCAATGCTTTTATTTTAACGTATTTTGTTTCTATTTTTAATGACACAGTTTCGGCTATAACCGGGAAAACAGGATTCTCAGTTCCTGTAAAATTGTTTCGACGTAGACCAGCTTTCATCACATCCATCATTTTCACATTTGCCCGCCCTAACACCTCCCTCCGGCCATCAAAATGACTAAATTAAGCTGGCGTTGAAGGAATTTACAATCGAGACCGAAAACCTGCCAAGAATAAAGCGCAGAACTGATGACTAATATTCCCTCAATGTTTCATTTATCCGGGTGATTTATAACTCGGAGATGCCTGTAAAATCAAATTAGACATTTCCATTCAAATCCTGGGTTTATTAATTCAAGGAAATATCGACGAAACAGGCTAATTTGTTTGGCTATCAACCAGGCCGGTTCATCGGCGCTGGCATATATTCTCAGGCAGTCCGATACAGGATAAAGAAAATATGTTGCTAGGAGTGACATAGTCTTCTTCTTCTTTTCGTTCGCTGATCATACCGGCAGTCCTGTAAGTGACTATCGACATGATCATATGCGTTAAGTGCGTGGATCCATGGTTTATTAGAGTGCGCCGTGCGGCCTGGAACCTCCGTCTTCAGCACTCGAGGTTTCTGTCAGGGTTACCTCACCCTTACCTCCTTTAGTCGCCTCTTACGACACGCAGAGGATACGGAAGGTGTATTCTAAGCCCCACCTACAGGGCCAAAGGAGTGACGTAGTGAAAGCACACACCTCTGGGCTTCACTATGTATGATTTTAAGAATAATTATTAAGGTGGACGATAGACCATTATGCTATAATATGCGTTTTTTGTATTGTCATATTTCGTCGCCAGATTCAAACCTAATCACATATACTTTTGTGAAATGTTTGACTTTGATTTCTTTACATAAACATATTTTTCTGTCAATAATGCAAATGCACTCTTAGTAATTTGAACAAATTTTCAGGGCATGCACAATATTATGCTTCGATATTCCATTAGACTCAGCAGTGCACCATTCGTAAGGTAAAAGAGGATGTATTAAGCAAGACATTTCTTGGAAGGATAACTATGTCTCGTTATGACGCCTCATTAATGTCTTGGTTGGAGAATATTAAGTTAGACCACACAAAACGTCAAATTGTGTACCAAAGGGACGCGTATCTGTTCTGGATTTCTAACTTATAAAAACGCAGATGCTTAGGATCTAATCGATGCCAGTTAATACAGCGATAAGCCATCCATAATTAAAATCATTAGACAATCGGCCATTGGTGAAAGCATGCGCCACGGCATTCCGTTGCATTTGCAACATCGTCCCTCATTGTTGCTGATAGAATTGGCATCGGCCTCAAAGTCATAGGTGTCATAGGTATTGATATCATCATTTTAGTTATGGTAAGCAACTTAAAGCCTCAAATTATGTAGCAATGGGGCATCTAGATGTTGTTCATGTGTGCCTTAAAAGCACGTAGAGGCCTGGAATCTAATCGGTGCTAGTTAATACACCGATTGATGGAAGCATTATGCAATGCATTGCTCCAGATTTGCACAATTGTATTCATTGTTGCTGACAGAATTGACAGATTCGACATCGCCCTCATTTTCATAGCTTTAGTTATTAAAACCATCATTTTAATTAACTGACCATTATATAGATAATGTCAACGACATTTGTAGAACTTGTACTGGACTCGTGATTTAGAAAGAGTTTGAAACCGACTACTCAAAGCTTCAAACTGTTTATTATTGAGGAGAATCGGTTGGACTGGATTTATGGCTTAAGTTGAATTAAGCATAAGCTCCCTTCTTATAAGAAATGGATAACTCTTGAAAGACGCATATTTATTTTACCATGACATGCAATAAAACATAACAGCTTTAGAAGTACATTGGGATTCGTGGATGCTCTTTATTGCAGCCATATAATGATGGTATGACAATTCTGTCATATTTGTTGTCTTATTTATGAGAATATGTGGGCGTTATTTACCTCGTGTAGCTGGGAGCTTTGGCATATAGCTTTGGTCCGGTAAATGAGGAGTACTCGTATCATATTTGATCTACATGCCCACAATGTATAGATAAAGCAAAATAATCACAATTTTCTCTAGGTATATTTAGCTGTGTTCACAGTTTCGGAGATTGATTGAATTTAAATGAGGTTACATGGATCGGCGACGGTTATACTATTAACATGAACACCTGCCTATAAGTGTCAGCCTGCGTATGATGCATTATGCTATTTGTATAGCAGAACTTTCTTAATTCTGTAATCCATGGCACGCCAGTGTCTGTAATCCATGGCGCGGCAGTGTCTGAATTTAAAAGAAAACTTTCCAGGAAAGCTGTTGTGTATTCTCAAGAAAATTGCATCAAAACATGTTGTTCTATCAGGTAGCAACAGCTCCAAGCAAATTAGTATGAACTATTCAAGAGAATAATACGTACATGACAGTGCATATATCATTTCTGGTTTGTAACGTCTAATGCGGAAATGGACATCACATCCTATAGGCAATGCCTTGGAGAGACGATTGCCTCTGTGGGAAGGCAGACATTGTGTCCACTTGTTTGAAATGTGATGTGACCTCTAAGTGCAGACCGACATTCTAGCTGGTACAACCACATTGTATTTGTTATTTTCGTCGTAAATATGTGTTACAAAGGAAGAGAACAATTTCCCGCGGAATGTTGTCCGAAATTGTGGAAAAGAGAATCTATCATTATACATCCTTTTACTGCAGATAAGCAAACATACCTTGATTATAGACGGTCTGCACATAACAACCATGGTTTGTTTGCTTATTGCGTGGAATGGTGTTGCTGCACATGCATGGAGGGAACAAACGCACACACGCGCGCATCCACGCATCCACGCACGCACTCACGCATGCGCGCACACACGCACGTACGCCGGAACATTATCTTTCCATCATGACAACGATCACACCTCCAATAATGTTCCCATTTTAAACAGCAATTCACTCACTCTGTAATAAGAGAGCAAACAAATCATTAGTATTCATGTCCCCTGCAATCAGGCTTGGATTTGTCCACTTATTGCGTGCGTTTGTGTGTGCGTTTGTGCGTGCGTGCATGCGTGCGTGCGTGCGTGCGTGCGTGCGTGCGTGCGTGCGTGCGTGCGTGCGTGCGCGCGCGTGTGTGTGTGTGTTGTTTGTTAAGACAATCCGTCATTAGTACAGCTGCATCTCAATCTCTCAGATAAATAACATGAGGAATTTCATCTTGACGAATTACCGTAATGACTTTGTTTCTGAGTTATTGTCAGTTTGACTTAATCAAACGCATACCTCAAATCGGTAATACAGGGAGCAATGCTGAGAATCACAACACCCCCCCCCCCCTTAGTAACAGGAGCTGACAGCAAATAATTCATATGCAATCCATGACATGAGATCTATATTGGCTTACATACTATTTGTAATCAAGAACTGCCCTTGCAGATAATTAATCCTTCCTTAGCTAAATTTGGTTAAGATAATCAAAATATGTGCTTAGTGAAGACCGGTCACCGCGACAGGCTTGTGGAATTTCAGATTTCAGGCCAAGAGAGCATTTTCTGACATTTTAGCAATGGACCTGCTGTGACGCTTAGAGGATCAGTCATTCAAGTGGTAAATTATGAAATGTACGAGTAGTCTTCTCCTGAGTTGCAAAGACCACTACATTGTTTGGATTTGGTTGGCTTCGCCATGAACATATTACAGCAGAAAGAGAATTACGTCGTCTGATGGTCTCCGCTCCTCAATGGATCAGTTGTGTGGTATTTTATCTCCAGATGTGAGGGAGAGTGTCTTTGACCAGTTAACAAATTACGTTGATAGTGCATAGTAAATACCAGGCTAAAACCCATAGCGGGTAATCACGGACATTCTTGATGCATTCTATTTATATCCCCGACGAGGCCTCTTAGAATGTAATTTGTTATATAAAGATAATTGATCATGACTTTTCACAAGGGCATTTTATCAGAACGGAAAAGAGCAATTGAAAGGATACTTAGAGTGGAGTCTGTTTTCATTTATAAATCATGATAAACAAGGAAGCGTATCGGCTCGTGTTTGTCAATTCTTTAAACTCAGCCCAGCAGCAAGATTGATCATTCCCGTCGTTACCCATGTCCTGGCAGTGTAATCTCCAACGACGCCGTATATATTATGTACAATGGAATCTCACTGTCAGTGAAGCTGGACGATCAAAGATGGTCTATGTTTAGCTATGTTCTGCGAATGCCACAATAACCATCTGCACAGAAAGCTTTCGAGCCTGCTGTAATCGGTGCCAATATCTAGAAAGATTGTAGACGGTATCACTGCACAAACCCGCTAAGTATGCTACGTAGTGATGTAAAAGAAACAGGACTGACTCCGCTGACGACCACGAAGACCCTAAGGGAGCTAGGAACTCTCACTGAGGAGAAGGAGGAAGAACTGATTGCAGGTACAGAATGTTTGCAACTACTACAGCCGCAGCACACAGCTATGTATATGATCATCATGTCGTGATCGTGGTCGTGATCGTGGTCGTCGTCGTCGTCGTCGTCGTCGTCGTCGTCGTCGTCGTCGTTGTCATTGACAGAAACCATGTGTGTCGGTAGCTAATTTGAAGTATTACAGAATCGTCACCATATAGCAGCCGTGTCCTCTCGGAACGATGTCGTCTCATTAACCAATGGCTGTAACTTCATATCCTCCCTATACCTGATAAGCGTCAAATGTATAGAACTGGTCGTAGAGGGATGGGTTCTATGATGCATGACAAATTCCTTAGTTGCGTATTTAGTTTAAGGGTCCATATCGCTGGTATGTTGGCGTGAAATCTCTGCCAATTGCAGTCTGCATACAAGGCTTATTCATCTTGAAAAATATTGATGTACACATTTGGTGGGAGTCATAGATATGCACATCGACCAAAGTTGTTTTCAAAATGAACTAAACGAAATGCAGACAAAGGCTGTTGAAATGCAACCATTTGGTGTGCTCAATGGAATAATCCACACCTATCAGAATAACTATTGACATCAACCATTATCTCTCGTTACTCCTCTCTGCCTGGCGAATTATCTCTAGGATCTACGTGCATTTCCGTTTGTTCCTAGTAAAAATAACCTCAGAGACAGAAAGGGCATTTTAAACAAGGCTTACACCGCTGTACTGTGTATAAAATATATAATCTCCATAATAATGAAATGAGGACAACAATTCTCAGAAGTGATGCATCGTAGTGGATGGTTCCGATGTAACTCAGATATCTGAAGTCACTATGTAGCTGACGTCACAATCATGATGACTTAAGTATAGATCCATCATGAAAATCGACAACACCTAGTGTACGAATGTGTATGTTTTGATAGATTTAAAGTTAAATCTTCAAGAACCTAAATTTCGACGTAGCTATGCGGGTAAGCTGTTAAATTTGGTTAAAAGGATGCTGAACTGATCTCTACAGATAGAGTATGTTTTATAGATTCCATGTCATTCATATTCTGTCACATTCCAGTGTCTGTATCACACTTATCTCCATGTATTCTCCGCAAGCGATAGTGCGTGATGTCATGTAAGTGTCAATGCGCTACCTTCTTTATTATGCAAGACTTATCTCGACAAAGCATGACACTATAAAAAATGACGACCCACTTCGTGGCGGCGAACCATGGAGGAAAGGTAAAATCCTGGGCTCACTGCTTTGCAGAACCGCTGACACTTATGCACACTGGGTCATGGGGAACATAGCTTTCTCGTCCTTCTGGAAACTATGGATTCGTAGATCAAAGATGCCCCTGGTAAAGACGTTTATACAATGCAACCTGCGCACCCTTGATGCTGTATAACTGTAACAGCTGGGCAGCTCCAAAGGCAGCTCTAGACAAACTCGATGCCTGTCACCGCAAACACCTACGCACCATCACTGGACACCGATGGTCAGACAGCATAGTGTCCAACGATGCACTATACAAGATGTGTAATACGTCGCCACTGTCTGTAAAAAGTCGGCCAGCAAAGATGGTCCATGTTTGGCTATGTGCTAAGGATGCCAGAAGAGACACCAGCACAGAGAGTCTTGGGATTCGCCCTACTCGGAGCCAGCAATTACAGAGCCAGGGGAGGACGCCATTGCATAAAGCTGCTAAGCGTGCTACGAGGTGATCTCAAGAAAGCAGGATTAGGTACACTCAGGTCAAGAATGTACCTGAGGAAGCTAAGGATTTCGGCTGAGGACAAGACACAGTGGGCAAAAGCGAAGAAGGGCTGATTGCATCTGTAGGATCTTTCTACTACTACAGCCGCAGAATAAAGTAATCACACATACTCATATCGTTGACTAATTTGAAACTAATTTAGCTGGAAGTTGTTGCTGACATAGGCAGCAAAGCCCGTCAGTCGAATTAGTTTCAAAATATTCAACAGTTTACCTGTAAAAATGCTTTTGTACCACATTGCCAAACTAAAGCTGGTACATCTATGACCGAGCGTATATACCAAGGCAGATAGACTAGGTTTTTTTCTGATTGGGTGAAAGTAAACCATGACAGCCATCATAGGCTGTAGAAATGTTCAACACATTTTTTAATATATCAACATTTAGGTAATAAAACCTGAATGGCTTTCGTTGCCGGCATGATGAAAATATCAGGGACGGATTATGGATATCAAATTATATCATCTGAATTATTAGTATAACATGAGGTGTGATTTACTTAAACTAATTTGACCTGGGGATTTTTCTGTCTAGAGCAGCAACGTGTCTCACTCAATTTAGTTCAAATAACCAACAGGAAGCTTATTAAACATGACAAACATTTCAATTTTCATGCCGGGGATACGATAAGTCATTATCATTGTGACCTTAGCCAACTAGCGTGATGTTATCTTAACATCGTCGTGTCGT
>CM067365.1:6471623-6651623 GCA_034401795.1 Chaetoderma sp. LZ-2023a
GCAATGACACGTGTGTTAGTATGTGTGTAAGAGCCGTGAGTACCCTCTAGGCGAAACGGAAGCAATCATTAGAGATTTTAAACCGTTAGAGTAGTTAAGGTGTTACTTCGTTCTGATAAAGTGTATCTTTTGCCTCCTAAAGCTTTATTCTTTCCTGTCCTCCCGTGCAGATGTAACGAACGTTCGTTCTTTCCATTGTGCAGTAAATGCGCTCATGATTTGCTGAGTACTGAATGAACTCATAGCGATATCAAGTGCACCCTACACGGAATATGGATGTCTGTGGAGTTGATGGAGGTGGTACGTAGCAGGTACCGTATCTTAGAGTGTGTCGAAATATGGCACTACGAAGAGCACACTGATACACCTTTCAAGTGATACAGCTTTTTGAAAATTAAACAGGAACCATCTGGGTATCCCGAGGATGCGGTCACTGATACGCAGAATGACAAGTATGTTCTGGATTATTTTGAACATGAAGGGATTAAATTAGATAAATCTTTGATCATTCAAGATAAGGGCCTTAGAACCCCCGGCAAAACAGGTGCTGAATTCCTTGTTGGGTTATATCGAACTCAACCCCTACCATAATCATGAATTCACCAATTTGTATAAAGCAATTTGAAGTTGCTGACAGATAGAATGATTTCTGTCAAAAATGTCCATGTATATAATGACAGCACTCTGTTAATGCGCTATCGTAAGTTGAATCAATTTATGCCAGCGGATAACCACACCAATGTTGTGATTGCTGTATTTGTCATGTCTAGTAGCTGTAGACTCGAGTTGCTTTTATCACGATACAGATTCTATTGTGTATGTTCAAAAACGTGATAAACCTCGCCTACTCCCTGTTTATCACAACAGACTCGGTTATTTCATGGACGAAGTTCCTTCCAGCAGTGAAATAACCGAGTTTGTCAGTACTGGCCCAAAGAGTCACATGTGCAGACAGCTAGATGGACAGACGGGAGTATATTAAGAATGTCTGCACAAGTAAGTGCTTAACTTTAAATTACAGGAATAATGGGTTTGGATTTGATATGCTATTAGCCACGGTCAACGATCATAATCTCTAAACGTTTGTTCAGTATTCTAATACTATCATCAGTAATAAAGGTCATAGACTTTTGAGTAAGGATACTGAGAAAAGTTTCGGATTTACTTACAAAAACAGTTAACTTTTAATGAATATCATACTAAACCATATGGCTTTCAGGGTATCCCAAGGATCTAAGTTTACGATAGCTGTGGGTGGGGAGGGGTGTCGTGATGGGAAAGTTGAGGAGTGCTTTCTGATTGGTGTAGGCTGGGGTGTCGAGCATAACCTTGTGGCATGTGGGTTTGAGCATGAACGAATGGGAAAAACAGAGGAGGGATTATTATCAGTTAGTGTGAAGGGCAATACATAGCTATAGGGGTGTTGGGTGGGTTGGGGAAAGGTCTGACTCGAGTAAATTATGTCATATTCATGCGTTGAGCCAGTTTTAAAACATTATTTAAACCATATTTAAAATATACTCTGCACACACTCCCACACATTGAAAATTAATATCACCAAATCATGCCTCTGCAAAAAATCCCTGCCCCATCTTTACACCCAACCTGTTAGGAGTTCAGTATCACTTAGTTCGTTTTTCAAGTTCTCTATGTCTATCGCTTAGCTCTACAGGTCGCCAGATCCCACTGGAAAATATATCCACATTTTATATTTTAATTAAATGATTGTTTGTATTTGTTTTACATGTAATTCGTTTTTATATTTGTCGCTTATCCGTGTGTATATTTTTATCATCTGTATATTTATCGTCTGTATATTTTTATCAGTTGTATATTTACTGAAACCTTATTTTATTAAAAGATTTTGAAATGTTAAATGACTCGTATTGTTTTAATTGACAAAAAAGCTGAACGAACATCGCCTATAACCCGTTCAAAACATGAGTCAACTTAGGCTGGAATTTTTCCCATAATATTGCGTGCCATTCGAGGCACAGTAAAATGTAATCGGCAGTTATTTCCCTAACTCAATTGAAAATTGATTAGCTGAAGTTTGTTTTAAAGCTCAACCAGTTAATTTGAATCTTTTGGAGTAATTACTAACTGATTGTCCTTACACGATACATCGACCCTTGTACATTGTCACGGCTAAAAACGCAAAGGGTCAGAAGTTTAATAACCAATCCATTAGTCTAACAGAGTCATCTTCCACAGTAGTCCTTATGCGATAGATTGACCATTTAGAATTAATCTCCCATCATTGAATGCGTTCCCAGAGTCAGAAAAAGACTAATCCAAACAAGCAACCTGTCAATAATTAGTACGCTATACTTTTAACCCTTGGCAATCATTATGCCAATTACCCTTAAACTCACCTCAAAATATACGTGATTTAATGCGGGGATGGGGATGTGGCTTCGCGATTGAACGAGTTCACAGGAAAATACGAATCCAGACACGCATTCATATGTATGATGACTGTATTCTGCAGCTGTAGTAGTAGAAACTTACTACAGCTCCGATCAATCGGTCTTCGCTTTTGTCTACTGTGTCTAGTCCTCAGCCTAAATCCTTAGCTTCCTCAGCTCCATTCCTGACTTGAGTATACCGAGTCCTGCTTTCTTGAGGTCACCTCGCAGCACCCTTATCAGATGTATGCAATGACGTCCTATCCTGGCTTTGTTTTCGCTAGCTTCGAGTCCGGCGAATTCCAAGGCCCTCGGTGATGTTGTCTCTTCTGGCATCCTTAGCACATGGCCAAACATGCACCGTCTTTGCTGGGTGACTCATTCTCAGTCAAATCATCCTTATGCAATGCCTTAACCCGTTTGGCATGGCTCCAAGAGATTTTCACTTATTTACCTTCATTAACACTTGTAAATCAGTACGCTAATTACCCTTAAGCTCACCTCATTGTATGCCAGGAGGCACATGATCTAACGAGTGGGGGGGGGGGGGGCGGGGTTTCGCGATTGAATGATGTCACAGGAAACGAAGAGGCCGGTCATGTAACCTGTCAATCATCCTTAATTACCCTCATTAGCCCTTGTCAGTCATTACGTTAATTACCCTTAGGCTCACATTATTGGATGACAGGAGTCACGTGATTTAATGAGGGTGTGGGGTGGGGTTGGTGGTTTATGGCCACCCTCTACATCTAACATCCAATCAGAATGGCAGAGATAGATGGCCGGATTTTCACACCTCTTTAAAAGATGGCAGAGATCAAGGGAAAAGAAAAGTGTAAAAAATCAATAATCATGACGTCATTGACACGTAATTAGCACAACAAAATAAAAAAGGTGTGAAAATCCGACCCCGTATCACCCCACCTCTACTCCCATCATCCGCTACCATCACTATGCCCCATCATCAGCTCCTATCACTCGATCTCGTCATCAGCTATGGTCACTCTGTCCCATCACCAGCTGCCGTCAATATGCCCCATCATCAGCTCCTATCACAATGTCTAATCTCTACATCCCGTCACTGTGAGCTTAGCTATGTAAATAAGCACAGACCACAGTACACTGATTCTCTCTTCAATGACTCAATAACCCAGGAAGTCAATACAGTGGTAACTTTTCCAAAAATATTCTCCTCTTTGCCTGCATATGGACATTGGCTCAGCACAACTTTGGATTCTCTTTACCATTAACCAAGCTAAAGAGTCTTCTCTTAGCCAGCAAATTGGCATTCACTGAGCAAATATTTCATTTTTCTTGTACAATTTAGACCATTAAATAGCGTCGCGGGAAGAAAGGGATAACTATGACAACCGCCCCCACCCCGCCCCCAACCCCCCCCCCCCCCCCCGCTACAATACTACAGCATATATACCCTGGATACGCGACTGATGTCTCCGCCAGTCCCTCGAGTCTACAAGCAGTCTGTGTCTGGATTGGGAGGCTTCACTTCTGCATCCTGGACGTGTTTGCCCAGAAAATCAACAATGGAATACTTCACAACCATTCATCAAATGATCACTGACCACACAGTCGGTCGTGAGCTATAGAAATGCTCGGAGGTAGCCACAGCTGAAGAGGGTCAGAAAAGGTATCGGAATACATTCTATATCGGAGTCTGTTTGAAAGCACTACCAATCATCTGGCGATGGCCAGATGAATTCACCAGTCGTGGTTATGATTGGGCCTTTCACACATCCATGAACTATATTGGGATGCTGGCAGGCCACACAATGAGTGATTCTGGTTATGCAGAGGTTATAAGTTTCAATGATCCCTCCACTTTAACCCTCATCAAGAAGTATCGTTCCTATGAGGAGAAGCTGTGCAATGGCCACCTGGGGAATACCGCTTCCTTTTTGGATATACTTCATTGACCACTGTCATCTCATCTTCACGTTCCCCCATGCTGTTAAGATCAGCAACATGCAGCTGTTCCACAACTGTAATAGCGAAATGGCAGCGCTCTTCTTTGCATTCAATGGGCATAAGTACTCCAGGTTAGTGTAATTGACATGCCCAACGTGATAACCTTTACTGAGGAAATGTATATAAACGTGTATACACATTTGTATGAATATATATAACTATATATAAAACTACTGTGTAGATCTTCTTTGGTTCTATGTGGTCAGCCGAGAGGAGGTGCCAGCGCATTCAAAGGGGATGGGGAGCTGGGCCGATGAAGCACTGATGTGCGGGCAGAGTCGCGAATTTTCTGTGGACGTGGTCAGTAGCCTACTAAGCTGCTCCACAAGATGGTGGGGGAGGATGAGAAACTCACTTCCAAGTTTAATATCCGTCTGGTTTGCCTCCCTCCATGCCAGTCTGTCTTGAAGCTACATGTTCAGCGTGTGGACCATTGCGTCGCCTTGTACAAGTGAGCAGGCGAACCCATTCTGGATAAGCCAAAATCATATGATCATGGACAGGGATGGATGAGGACTGGCCAAAGCGTGCTGGAACCTCGTTGGCCGATCTCCTGGGCACTGGTAATCGGGAAGATAAGGAGAAGAAAGAGGAAGAAGAGGAGGACTTCAACGGTTTCTTTTACAGCGACGGAGAGTGAGGGATCTGATTGTGGAGAGCACTTCCTTTGCAATGTTGCAAGACATCTGTTGTGTTACTTTCTACTTCAATACATAATTTACTAAAGGATTTTTAGTGTAGGTTCCGTATTAAAAACACCTTGAATTGACCCATAGCACATGACCTTAACCTGTGATCACACGAATAACACTGTTCTTTAATCATTGCCATCAAAAGGCTCTTAGAAACAGCATGATCCGACTATGTAGATGATATCGGCTCAAATAGTAATTTTCTCGGGATGAAATGACCTAAATCATAAAAATAAAATCATTTTCTGAAGGTGCGTGGGACATTCGGTGACTTTCTTTAACATAGTTCATCGTTTCGACGCATTTTTCTTATCTAGAAACGTTGTTTAGAAGTTGATTTCCGGGTTTGGTGGGTGGTGGTTGGGTTTGGGGCGGGTGCAGGATATCCCTTTCTTCCCACTCAGCCATTTCCCAGCTATTCTTGCTTCGTTATGACCTTTGAAATAATACACTAATTTTTCTTTTTTGGGGTGCTGTCAGTCAACAAACGCAGTGACTGTCACGAAATTCATAGATGTATTAGAGCATCATCAGCTTATTATTCCATGCATGGGAGAGCGACTGGAGTTTGAATGTGATATAACCATTAACATTAACAATACCAGTAAACCATCTCGGATGTCTGCATTCATACTATGCATAGCCTAAAATAAGCCACTGCTGTCACGTTGGCGTCCAGTGCCGTGTGGCTATATGTCAACAAGCCGCCGTCATGCCTCAGTTTATATTACTGCCATCGCTGAATGCTGAATAAACACATTGTGAACAGTATTACACGCTGACAGGTTGCATCCGTGCATCTGAACTAATGGATAGATTTTATCAAACAGATTCATCTTTTCTATTCTCGGAAATATATTGCAGAACCCATCCTCTTCATGAATATGTGATGCGTATAACAGGACACTTACATTGCGCATTATTAGGAACTTAAGAAGAGTGCGTCGCACACACACGGGGAAAAAGCTGATTATGTCATGCATCAATCAACAGATGTGATAACGTTGCTAGGAAAGAAATGTGGCAATACACAATATTCTTCAAATAGAAGTGTTCTTTTATAATTCTAGTAAAGAGTCTAGACCAATGGACCTTTCCAGTTTATCCCCCAATTATATGATGCCATAAACAACTGATTGACGCGTAGGATGGCGTAATAATCGATTACAGACTGAACGACTCGATTTAGTCCGTCTCAAATGCGTAATAGTCCGACACGTTGTACGAATTGTATGTCCTTACTATTTAATAAACATTCAGTCGAATATTTTGGAACTAATTTGACTGGGAGCTATTTTTGACATGGGCAGCAACAGCACCCAGCCGAATTTGTTTTAAAATATTCATGTATAGTTTTCTGTAAATTGATAGTTAGGGAGTTCCGGGATCGATTGCGCCCAACACGAGCGATGCGAGGATGGAGGTTAGCTAGAGATCGGTGGAACGTAGCTAAAACTGGAAATGTTAATTCGTATCAAATCTAGCACACGAGAGAGACGAAGTATGCTATGAATGTAAATGAAGATTTCTCGGGAGTAGCCTAAATAAAGGCCATCTCGTGACCATTTGAGTGACCATTCATTCCAGCGCCTTCACATTGATGACTAACGGTTTTCCACTTTCGAGGAATATTTATGTCAAAGCATGTCATGGTCCATTCAAACATTTTGGCATTGCTCCAATAAATCCAATTGGCTAGCTCCTGGTCAAATTGACGGACACTTGAAGTGGCTTTCAATATCAGCCCTCAGCGGCGCATGATTACTCCCCCGACAAGCTTTAACACGTTTAATGTATATATATTTTCAAAAATATCAAAATATTTGCTTACTGAATGTCAAATTGCAAGCCAAAAGAAGACTGTATTTTAACTATTTACCACTGAAATGGCTGGCTGCAAATTTGCATTCCTTGAGCCTACTGCCAAGACTGGCTGTGGTCGACTTAACCTTGATATGATGAAAGGGTTACGAGAAAATGCAATATCATGTCATTATCATTCCCCCTAAATATCAACATTCTATGTTTCCAAACTATTCTCTCTAATTTATGTCCATAAACAAACAAGACTGACATAACAGCTGGTCATTAGAGGCAGCTGGCGGGTTATTGAGTGAACAAATACACCGATTTGTCTCGATGTCTGCTAGAACACTCGTTTGGTATACAGCGAAACATAACCAGGCGAGGATTCTAAAGTTTCTATCCGATCACGCCATTCTTGCTAATAACCAGATTGACTTTAAATCTGGGTCAAGAACGGCTTATATCACATATTAACCTTAAAAGAACTTATAAGACGTCTAAATACGCAGAAGCGCTCAACGGGGAATTATGTATATGCCTGTTTTGTTGACGTTAAACAAGCATTTGAGTCTGACCTGGATGAAGGGAGTTTTTGTAAATTACCGAGTCATGGAATTAGTAGCTATAGCTATGTATAAAATAATGTGAAATATGTGTGTATGCGCAGAAGCGTGTGTGAAGACAGACACGGGCCTACGCCTACATTCCCCGCTCAGTTTGGTATTCACCAAAGCAATGTTCTCAGTCATGTAGGGCTTAACATTTTTGTCTATGATATTGTAAACATATTTAGCCTTAGCTGTGATCCACCTAAACCATACAATAGAACTGTCCCCTGCCGAAATTACGCAGATGGCATTACTATTTTAACAATTGCTGCCGAGGGTCTACAAAATGCATGTGGCGAGTAACGTAACTATTGTAATCAGTGCGGTTGTACTGTAAATTTAGCCAGGACTTCTGTAATAGTATTCAATAAAGGTGGCAAATTAATAACGACATTCTTCTAAGATTAGCAATGCGTATCGATTGTGAATGCATGTAAATATTCAGGATAAAACTGTATTGTAACGGGAACTTAAGATCTGGTCAAGACTACCTAAACCAAAAATCAACGCGGGATACCTTTAGCCTGAAAAGCCTAAAAGAATTCCATCTTCTATCAGTCAATAATCAAAATAAATTGTGTGATGCCTATTAATGACCTATGCTTACTGACGTAAATTGTGTTTGCTCTGTAACGTATATATGATCTATTAGCATAGCTGGTTTTTTCGGGTATTCTAGTCGCAGTTTTTACTAATTGTTCAAGATGAAATATTTCCATTACTGATTGTCATTTCTGCGCGATAGGTTTGAGAAAATTAATATTGAACTCACCTATGAGAATGATATCCGCATTCTCTGAATACGCCGGCTCTAGTAAAGCTTCAAACTCGTCTATCCAGCTCGCTGGGGAATCCAGGGATCTATAAACGCAACATAATAAAAATGATTTCGTTTTATAGGGCGTAACCTCAATCCATAATGCTTCTATATTCAGATTTTCTAGATCAAGTCTCCTACGATGGGACTGATTTTCGGCCATGTAGATCACGATTCCTCACCCTGCATTATTTATCCTATCTTTTCTCTCAACACTATGACCTTGAATATCAATTAGATTATCCGTAACAACACTACGTATACATGCTTCTGTTATACCAAATATTTATATTTCCTGTACACTTTTTTCCATTATTATTTTTAATTGGCTTATTTTAGGCATTAAATGCTGTATATTTAAGTGTCCATTACGTATACCCTTTCCGGTTAGATTAAATGACGTAATAGCATACTGCCTCACGCGTCTGCTAAGCTTTTTGCTGCAAACCCACTGCTCAGCGGCAGTCTTAATACTGGCATGCGTATATAGAGAATTACCAAAAAAGCCCTGTGTTATAATGTAACTCCGTTTTGAGATTCGGCCAGCTCATCATTGAAAATTAGTCATATGGCAGTCCATTGAAATTAATTGTCCTCAGACTCGGCGGTCTTCATATTCGTGTGGGCTTCCTTTCATAACTTAGACATTTATTCTCAGGTTCAGGTTTGGAGAAGTTGCGGGAACTGGATTTTGCAGCAAAAACCACACAGAAATTGCTCAATAGGAAGGCAGTTACACAGTCTATTCGTGGACATTTCCTCGACGACCGTGCCTTGACCATCCTGCTAAAATTAAAATTGTCCAATGAACTAAATAAAGACGAGTCGGTTTCCCCTCATACATCTTTAAATCATTGTGCTTCTGACCTGCTTGATGATCTTCACCTGCCGACCTGTACGATGATGTCACAGAAATGGAATTAGCTCCCCCAAATCCGTCAAATTGTAGCTGAAGGGATACAAGTCATGAAAAGCCGAATGAGGGGTGACGCCACAGCTCGATTGTGGTTCCAGTACCAGGGCATGATATACTTAGTTCATGCCTTCCTGCAATCAGAAAGAACAGTGTATTGGAATCTGCATCTTGACCCATTTGCTGATATGGTTCCATTCATGGCAGCTTCTGCGCATGACATGTATGTCAAATCCGTGAACATCTACCGACAACATATGCATACATTGGAGGAACAGCATATCCTCATTTATTAATGTTGTGTGCATAGCTGTTTTCAGGCTGTTCGTAGGACAGATCAATACTCGGCATGGCTATCACCTGACTTTGTCGTCGAACAGGCGTTAATGAGGAGCATCAAATGAGAGGTGGATTAGCACGAGGAAGGGATATATTTGGGATACAGCGTTTGCTATGGGTGATGTCCAGCCTAGTCGCAGTCGAAATAAACACTTCTATGAAGGGATTGACAAACGTGAACTATCACGAGATTAAGCAGCAAAATGATCTTTCCCAAACAAGACAAAATAGAGACCTTTCCGATACCTTAGAAATACTTGGTTTACGCAGAATAAGAAGTCCATTCTCTGAAAATGAACATCTACAGAATATTGTGAGTGGTGTTACAGCCGATGCTTTCTGTAAACGTTGGTTAATGCTAAGGGCGGTGATCCCTATATTTTTTAGAAAAATGTACGGGAAGAATGTGGTCGGCCTCACATTCTGAAAAAGATCACAGGCAATAATCATAGGATCTAAATCCTCTATGAAAATTAGTGATGGAGAAACAGTACACATCGACCCACAGTTGTTATTCTTGAGACTATTCATTGCTGCGACGAAGAAAAATCCGCAGTTTGTACCTTTAAATTGTGTGGACATCCTCCCGCCCTGTTTGATTCAAATGAGATGCGTTTTTCTGTCAACAACCCGCACCTTGCGAAATCAATATGGGATGATGTATCCCCTTAGGATGGGCCAGGCCCAGATTGTCTATATGTCCTGGATGGTAGTCTCATTATCAAGAGAATTCTATGGCAGACTGGCAAGGCATATGACAATATCGTGAAATGCTACATCAGCTACATACTGAAGAAGAATTGGAAGTCTGTCATTATAGTATTCGATGGCTATAATGGCAGACTATCACCAACGCGAATAGAGTTGGAAGGATGGTAACATGTACTGGTGACATGGTCTTGAAGATGAAAAAGCAAAATCCTTTCCAATTCTGACAATAAACAGCGCTTCGTCAATTTCCTTGCCAAAGAACTGGGGAGAAATAATTATGAAGTTCACTATGCTAAAGGTGATGTAGACTTTCTGATACTAAGAACTGATGTCACTGCAGCTGAGAAGTATACGATAGTGTTTGTCGGAGATGATAGAGATCTTACTTTGCTATCATGCACATGGTGGTAAATTGTACACGTTCTTAGAGCCAAATACGTCGTCCTGCACATGCCGCAAGTATTTGAACGTGATCAAAGCAAGATAGACCTTTGGATGCAATGTCTGCAATAACATTACGTGTATCATTCCGATATTAGGCTATGGCGCAACGCGAGTGTTTGGGATAGGAAAAGCGCTGTCTCTTCGTTAGAGGCAGGTGAATGCCAACTTCGGAGAACATACAACAGCATTTCTGAATTCAAATATGAAATTGTTGCGGCAGGCAAACACATATGGCTTGTGCGCACAAGGTTTGGTGACTTGGGGTGTGGGTGGGGGAGTGGGGTGGAGGTGGGTGCTGGGGTAGGGCATTGGGTGGTGGTGTGGTTGGGTGGTTCGTGGGTGGTGGTGAGATAACATTTTGAACGCAATGAGGTTGCAACAATACGGATCTCAGTGGCACAGTAATACGCCAACACGTCCTCACAATATGCCACCGACATCAGCGCCAGCAAAGATCCAGAGTCTTCGACTGTACAACCACGCTCAGGAATGGATTGGGAAGTCCTTAAGTCGAGAACTGTGAGGATGGGAGGTCTGCGAATCTAGGCGGATTCATATTCATACTAACAGGACCATGCAGCAAACTCACTACTATTATTAATAGTGTGTTAGGTGTTGATGTAAATCCGATCGTAATGCCATGCGAGGTAAATGCAGGCGCTAGTGGCTTAATTGCTCAATGTCATGTCCAGAATGCATAGGGGTGTGTGCAAAAATAACTGCAACGGGAGAAGATGCCAGTGACAGTGATTTAGGTGCTTGAATTGGTCATGTCAAAAGATTTAGTGTATTTTATTATGCTTATTGCATTACAAAACTTCAATGGCATGGATTCGGCGTTTCACCATATGAATTTGGAAATTGGCATTATTATCGTATACAACCGCAGTCTTCAGATGTGTAGAATTTGCTTGTTAACCTGAAATCCTTGAAACTCGTTGATTGTAAGCTTGAATGGCATGCGCCAAATGTTTCAATTGGTATTCTGAAGGTGTGCAATTATTCGGAAGCTATTTCAGACATTTAATGCATACTGCGGACATGTTGTCCATTGCAATGTGTGCTTACACATTATGAACGAACGTGTACCTGTTGGGTTTCTAACACCCACTCTGGTTGTGTTAGCATGCCCCACTATGATTCAGTACATCGAAATCTTCATATATGTCAATAACTTAAACAGGGACGACAACTCTGTATTTAAGGCGTAGCCATTTCACAAAAGCACAGCTCGGATAGATATTGCCTAACGGAACATGTCTACTAAATTTAGTTTTAGGCTATAACAGATAACGAAACGCGCAATAAGCATATTTTCCGCATAGGCTTCAGTACTTTGAAAACCGAACAAGGACCACAACACTACGTTTTTTCTTCATATTCGGAGTACTGATATATAATGCCTGGAGGAAAATATTTGACAAGTTTGCTTTTAATCCATCAACAAATGACATAACGTGTCGCACATATATTTTGTCCACATGTCTCAATACATTGAAAATGTAACAAGCTTCATAACTATGCAAGGCTACCAACTTTTGTTTTAATCCATCAACAATGTCCAAACGTGCCACTATTGACATACAAGCAGGCGATATATAACAGACAACTCGCCATTGTCCACGCTCAGCAAAGTGAGCTAAACCCCTGTTCCACCTAACATATAATATAACATTTGTTATATATCCTGTAGATGAACATAAATCGCAGGAATGATGAATATTGCAATATTAATATATTCTTGACTTGACTATTGGGTTTTACAAAGCTTTGGAACACTCATGGATCATGGAATATTAATGCCACTATAAAGATTAAATACTATCTGTAAAACAGAGTTGTTGCCTACTGGTCGGCATCATTAAATGACACCAGCCGCATCAGATCCGAATTTTATAAAACCATTAAAGGGATGTTTGGAATGGAAGATTATATAACGGATGATAGGTATAATCGCAAGTACAAAACAAGGCTAAAAACACTCAGAATGAGTGCGCATCTATTCCAGATTGAGAAGGGTAGGCACCTCAAATTAGAGGCAAGATAGACTACGAAATTCTTAGGATTTAGGCTGCATTGAAGATGAGTATCATTTCTTTTTTACATTTCCCAAATGCAAAGACCTCAGACTCCTGACTATCAATTTCCAGAAAAGTGTACAGGTAACATGTTGAATATTTTGAAACTAAATTTATTGGGTGCTGTTGCTGCCTATGCCTATGTTGTGTTCAACATCATGTTTATTACATAGTAGAGACATTCAATTCTTACAACGTGTCGGATTTTTAAGTCAAAGACAAAGTCCGTATATAATCATTTATGACGTAATGAGTATGACGTCATTCTATGCGCCACTTAGATGGTTATGACGTCATATGACGTCATTACTCTGGAAAAGTCCATTGGGATTTATTATCTAGAAATGTATTGCAGAATTTTGCTAAATATGTATAGTACGTATTTGGATGGAGAAAAACACATGCACCTATCTAATGCTGTTAATGTGCCACTGCGTACGATTTAATCACATACAGCAAAACGTGTCTGAAGCGACCACCTTATGGATCACAAGCTGAATAGAGGGATCCATTTCTATCTATGCTCGCCCATTTCTATCTGATCTCTGCTCATGTGTTATACGTGATGTGATAATGGACCCTTCCAGTTTATCCATCCATCATATCACGCCAAAATAAACTACGTGGAGCGCATGGTTACGTCATAATCAATGGCGTCATGAATGGCGTAGATATGTTCGTCAAGAACGTATAATTGGTCACGGGCTAAGCGTTGTCGTTTTTAAATAGTATGTATTTGTTATTTAATAAACATTGCGCATGCATAATTTGAAACTAACTTGATTGGCCGCTGTTGCCGCCATAAGCAGCAACAGCCAGGGCGTTCGAAGCGATCGATCGATCCCAACGCAAGCGAGGTGTGGGTGGAGATTATCTAGAGATGGGCGTGATATAGGTAAAACTGGAAAGGTCCGTTTTATATATGGGGAAATCTGAATTCCCAGAATCTCAATTCCAATGACGCTATACAGCAGCTAACCATGTGCTAAAGACAGAGTTCAACTTAACAATGATTGTGACACCAGCTCACCAGGGACGTAATTGAAAATGACGTCAGATACTTGAGTGAATTTACTCGTGCAATTTGCGCCACAAAACTGAAACACAAATACAACATCGTTAAAATAGACGTGTAATTACTTTTAATCCAACGTGTATTATGTTTGCAGTCCATCATGCAAATTAAACACACGTATTTAATACAGCAAAGCGTATCCTGCCGTGTTGACATTTTCGACGTCGGCGTCACTACCAAACCTTTGCCACGTCATGGGGAATGAGGGATTGGTACACGTTATCTAACCAAGGAAAGTCTATAGTAGAATATTACACGTGCGTTTATATCCTGAAATATTACACCTGTGTTTATATCCAGAAATATTACACGTGTGTTCATATCCGGATATATTACACCTGTGTTCATATCCTGAAATATTACACCTGTGTTCATATCCAGAAATATTACACGTGTGTTCATATACTGAAATATTACACCTGTGTTCATATCGTGAAATATTACACCTGTGGTCATATCCAGAAATATTACACCTGTGTTCATATACTGAAATATTATACGTGTGTACATATCCTGAAATATTACTCGTGTGTTTATATCCTGAAATATTACACCTGTGTTCATATCCAGAACTATTACACGTGTGTTCATATCCTGAAATATTACACGTGTGTTTATATACTGAAATATTACACGTGTGTTCATATACTGAAATATTACACGTGTGTTCATATACTGAAATATTACACCTGTGTTCATATCGTGAAATATTACACCTGTGGTCATATCCAGAAATATTACACCTGTGTTCCTATCCTGAAATATTACACGTGTGTACATATCCTGAAATATTACTCGTGTGTTTATATCCTGAAATATTACACGTGTGTTCATATACTGAAATATTACGTGTGTTCATATCCTGAAATATTACACCTGTGTTCATATCCTGAAATATTACAGCTGTGTTCATATCCTGAAATATTACACGTGTGTTTATATACTGAAATATTACACGTGTGTTTATATCCTGAAATATTACACCTGTATTCATATACTGAAATATTACACGTGTGTTCATAACCTGAAAGAGTACACCTGTGTTCATATCCAGAAATATTACACCTGTGTTCATATACTGAAATATTACACATGTGTTCATATCCTGAAATATTACACCTGTGTTCATATCCTGAAATATTTTACCTGTGTTCATATACTGGAATATTACACCTGTGTTCATATCCTGAAATATTACACCTGTGTGTATATCCTGAAATATTTCACCTGTGATCATATACTGGAATATTACACCTGTGTTCATATGCTGAAATATTGCACCTGTGTTTATATCCTGAAATATTACACGTGTGTTCATATCCTCAAATATTACACCTGTGTCTATGTCCTGAAATATTACACGTGTGTTCATATCCTTAAATTTTACACGTGTGTTCATATGCTGAAATATTACACCTGTGTTTATATCATGAAATATTACACGTGTGTTCATATCATGAAATATTACACGTGTGTTCATATCCTGAAATATTACACGTGTTTTCATAACCTGAAATATTACACGTGTTTTCATAACCTGAAATATTACACGTGTGTTCATATCCTGAAATATTACACGTGTTTTCATAACCTGAAATATTACACCTGTGTTTATATCCTGAAATATTACACGTGTGTTCATATCATGAATATTACACGTGTGTTCATATGCTGAAATATTATACCTGTTGAAGATTTCGGATCTCCGGATTATGACTTATTTATTACTTGACGGTCCCGCTTCGCTATCGGTAACAGTATGATGTTACGGTTGCTGCGACAACCTCTTGCCGACGGTGAAGATGGATACTGGACAGTCTGGCTCGCCTCGTCGTGAAGATAGTGGTGACGATATTATTTAAAGACTGCTGGGCCTAATCTGACTAAGAAGATCGGCTGGTAAGGATCGGATGTTGCTTCCGACTCAACGATCAGATTCCTAATGTTAATTCTTATTTGGATAAACTAAACCGAACTCGAGTCTTACATATACGTAAGATGATGATTTTATTAATGTAACTTAACTGTACAGAAACTTATAAAGAAATTTAGACTAGAGCACAATCTCTCGAATAACAAACTGGTACCTTACTGGTACAGATCAAGCAAGTTCTATGGCTACGCTACGTCTATAGCTATCTGCGAGATGTTCAGTGAATCGAGATGGTGGATTGATTAACTTTCTATAACTGAAAGTGTGTCTTTTATAGCCATCAGACTCTGATTCTGAGGTTCTATACATATCTAAATATTTAGATTCTACCCGAATCTGTTCTGATGATTCTTCTAGGTACGTTATGAGCACAGCTTGTTTGGCCCGGACAATCAGTCCACCAATCAACGTCTGCTCATTCCTTCTTAGAAGTTCCTACGTAATAAATATTGGTCGTTCTGACCAATCAACGATTCCTGTATTTCAATTTCAACTTCAAAACCTATTCCATATAATTCTTTGCTACAGAGTTTGATCGACGCTCATTGATCGTGACGTCATTCTGACCAATCAAACTCTGTGCTATTCTTCTATGGAGATGATGCCTCACATACACATAGACAAAGCAGTGGTAGCTGGTTCTGATTTGATGCGATATGTCAGCTAACTAACAACATTACGGAATGTGTTGTTGTTGCATGTCATTGTATGAGTGACATATAGTTGATATACAAATTTCGATTATGTTATTAATTCCTACAGGACGCTACCATGTCCATGTCCTGTCCATTGCCTATTGATGGATAAGCCTGTAGGATGCTAGAGTTAATAGGCACATGAGCTGTATGATCTCATTGCCAGCTGATGTTGTTCTATTCTCATGTGGGAATCTATAATGCCTACGTCATCAACTAAGTCCACTTGTCACGTCCGAATCCAGTGGTTTTTATACATTGATTATTTCCTAAACTATCGATTCAAACAACTGCTGAATATTATAAAAGTGTGTGCCGACTGAACAGCAACAACTTTCATCCAAACTATTTCCAAATACGCATCAATTCAGATCCGTGGGATCTATTCTAATCAATTCGACTATTTCAATTATGATTATAAATATTATCCAACAAGCTTCAGTGTGCTATATCTGGACACCATCCATTTAGCAGAAACCGAATATCATCAGCACTGGCCGATGTAGTAATAATAAGTTGAATATTAAAAGTATAAAGTCAACCGGTCCATTAGCTCACCTGGTATTTTCAAATCATAAATTTCTCTTGGAACTTACTCGAAAATATAAGACATCCAGTGGGGTCATGACTCCCACAAGACAATCCCATATCTACACTGTGTTCATTTACTGAAATATTACACGTGTGTTCATATCCTGAAATATTACACATTGAAGATTTTGGGATTCTCTTCAGAGGGTCGGTGACGGGAGACCTCTTATTCTTACTTAGTAACGAAGATGATCCCGCTTCACTACCGGTAGCTGGATAGTGTTGCTGCGGCAATGGCTATCGGTAATGGAGAAGGATGACGGCAGCCGGCTTGCCTCATCTGACTGATGGTAAACTGACGATATTTATAGTGAATGACTGCTGGGCCTATCTGACTAAATCTAAGGTTCCAAGTAAGGACTGAGTATTTCTCTCAGCTCGAGTAGATTCTCATATTCAACTTAACAAACACGAGTCTTACATATACGTAAGATTACACTTTTATTTACAAAGATAACAAGTTGTAGTCAAGCGTAAAATCGCTCAATAATACACTGAGTACAAAACGTTGTATAATCTAACAATCACTTAACTATTCTCTAACTCTAACTATGCTACTCCGACAGTTGCCTGTCAAGCGGAAAACTATGGCTCATAAGGAGTACCTTACGGAATCACAGATGGTGATGGATTATTTTATCTACGTTAATTCTCGCCTTATATACTCTTAGATTCAGATCTCTTGCCAAGTTCTATAATAATTATAATAACTATATTTCTCCAGAATCTATTTCTAACTATTCCTACAACCCTTCTAGATATTCCATCAGCACACTTTGACTGGCTGAACAATCAGTCCACCAATCAACCTCTGCTTATTTCTTCCTAGAAGTTCTGACCTGATAACTGATTGGTTCTCTCAGCCAATCAGTAATTCCTCCATCCATTGCCTGGTGCACAAATCTGTTCTTCATTATTCTTTACTGCAGAGTCTGATCGAGCTTGATTGGTTATGACGTCATCCTACCCAATCATACTCTGCCTAATTCTTCCATGGTGATTGCGCCTCACATAGACAACGCGGTGGAGACCGGTTATGATTTGATGTAATCTGTCAGCTAACTAACAACATTACGGAATGTGTTGTTGTTGCATGCCATCGAATGAGTGACATATAGTTGATATACAAATTTCGAATCTGTTATTCATTCCTAAAGGACGCTACAATGTCCATGTCCTGTCCATTGCCTATTGATGGAGAAGCCTCGTAAATGCTAAGGCATCCCAGCACGGATTACTATACATTGATTATTTCCATAACTACGATTACCAACAACTGCTGAATATTATAAAAGTGAATGCCGACTGAACAGCAACAACTTTTATCTAAACTATTTTCAAATACACATCAACTCAGAACCATGGAATCTTTTCCAATCAATGCGCCAATTTCAATTATTTCATCCCGGAAGTGGGCCCACTTGGCATCCAATATCATGCCAGTCTCAGAGCCCTGTGCCACTGCTGTAGACGCCAGCACGAGCAGTATGATGAGAATCATGGCTATATATGAAGAGTTAGACTGGAACAGAGTGAACCCCTCGAGAAAAATCTGTGCCAGATCGAGCCCTGTTCCATCCGGATCGATAGTGATCTTCATCCTCACATGGGCAGGGGCTAGCTGCTTCACTCTGCCGCCGGCTAAGAAACGTAGCTCTAGGACTATATGAGTCGTTTGCAGGCTAGTGAGTCCGACTTTGGAGACAGGTGCCCTCCTGGAGGTTAACAGCTTCTTCTGGTCCATCGAATGGACGATGCAGCAGGAGCTTTCCACCTGTAACCCCGATCTGGTGACCCACCCTCGTCAGGGGGACACCTTCACCTATGTAGGTGAGCGAAGCACCTGATTCACATCCTTGAGGTCTGTGAGCAGCTCCACCCCATCACCACCAATGGGGTTGAGGGAGAATGCATTTGAGCTTGCTTCGTACTGTAGGGCGAATGACTTGCCATCGCTCTCTTCTACCTTGGCAGCATCAACTGTGTACACATCTGCGAGGTCATCAAGACCAGTCGAGTGAGCAAATATGGGTTTCATAGCATGCTATTGGAGGGTTTTAAACGAGACATATAACCATGCCGATTGTCCGACTGCTGCTCTCCGGTGGTGAGAACGTAATCTCTCCCTCTCTCTCTCGAGGGGAGACGGGTGGTACAGTACCGTGTAGAATGGGTCCTTTCCGAGGTGCCCCAATGGGGCACAACATACATACACGTGATGTGCTACATCAACCTCCAGGCAGTGCACACAGCAGCTCACTGGTAGACGTCGGCTGGGACGTGATAGAGTATCTCCCAGGTGCCAACAGCGACCTATGGAAAGCTATCAGTCTTAGCCTGTTCACACCTGTAAATCACCTGTTTGGCAGCCCCTCCATTAACATATATGCCAGCACAGATGGGATATCGGATGCCCATTTAGAGTTTACACTCTTACCACTCCCTGACCTGACGACAACATGATATCATACCAGGAATAGCTTACCGTTGCTGAGATGATGAAAGAGGGTTGCCCCTTCATGACCCCTGCACAATACGAACAGATGCTCGCACTGCAACAAGAAGGAGAGCGACTACAGCGGGAGAGCCGGTATCAACAGAAAGCGAGCATTGCAAGGAGGCGAAGGAACAGTGAAGCTTCCAAATACTGGCAGACCTCCTGAAGAAGAGTAAGCGGGATGCAAGAGTCTTGACAGACAGCAATGAGCCAGAAGTCTTCACATACGACGATGAGCCAGATATCTTCACAGACGAGGATGAGCCAGGTGTCTTCTCAGACGAGGATGAGCCAGAGGTCATACAGAAGGAAGAGGAGATGGCGCAGAAGTGTAAGACCAAGAAAGCGCTCCAGCAGCAGACCTACTATCTTGGTTCCAGATGTCACATCTAAGAAAGCTACTGGCACCCGATATAGTGCTGGATGCCCACTGTCTAAGAGACGTCTGTGTCAACACCCGCAAGCTGGTACGGTTCGCCGGGCTCTCCAAAATGAACCCTTCTATGACTCATGAGCAGATTCTGCAGGTGATGCCGGTTTAAGCCTCCAGATATACTATGGCAAACTCAGAGTTGCGGAAGCAGACAGAATTATACCCCTCCCTGACTGCTGATGAGGGCGGTACCATCCATGGCTGGCGACTCCAGCAGATAGATACCATCAAGCAGAATCTCGTCCATGAGGCAGAAAAGTACAGCAGAATGCGCAGGCGATATAAGACAGCATACAACGTCCTCGCGCATACAACCACTGCTGCAGGTGTGGTTGGAGCCAGTGCTGATGTGGCAGCTGTGGCCACTCTCGCTACAGGGGTGGGTGCCCTCGTCGCCATCCCGCTGGGTGGCGTGACACTAGCCACCACTGTCTTGGCCACAGGCTTAGGTGTGGGACAGCTGCAGATCACAAGGAGGCTGGAGAAGCATGCTAAGTACGTGACACTGGCACAGAGTATGCTACAGATTATTGACGAGTCTGTCAGCAAATCTCTCGAGGATGGCCAGGTCACCGATGAAGAGTACCACCATATATTGAAGGTCCAAGCCCTGTACAGCACGGAGAAACCTAAAGTGCGACAGCAATACCTCAAAGGCTCCAGTGGGTGGGTTGATATGTAGGAGTGAAAAAACTAGATGTTACGGCGAGGTCACCCCGCCAGTCTATGGAGTCGAGATGACTACAAATAGTGTGCTGCCTGTACGGTAACTTTAAGAACACCAGCATAGATGGCGTTCCAACTGAACCTCACGACAGTCATCCGGAGCCAACCGCCCCTCCTGGGTACACCCTTGACTGGCCTGAGAGGTCTGGATGATATACCAGAGTTAACACTGGTCTCCATCACAGTGGATGGACGGTCCCGAACCAGCTTCTCAATCAACCCACAACCGCTGACCAACCGCCCCATCACCATCAAGGATGTGAATCAAGCTCATACTTGGATGGCTGCTCCAAGCCTCTCATACTGGAATCAGCAGCTGAACCTTGCCGCGTGGTGTGCCACGGCAGGATGTGGAGTAAGTTCCACATGCTTCACTCCTATAATGGTACTCCTGAAGCTGTGCTCATCGCCAGCTGTCTCAGATTCCACGTGTACTTCATGGTGCGGCGAACCCTCCATGAGCCGGGTACAAGCCTTCCTGATACAAATGACTTCGACCCACAGCGCAACAGTCATAGCATCTCAGTGGCCAGCAGACTATTGAGAGAGTTCAGCACTCACCCAGACTATCGGTGGCATGGTGGTGACAACAGCGGCCTAGGGGTTATGTATGGTGACCCAAGACGTGACTACTCAGGATTCCCCTATCGGACACCCTGACGAGTAGGCTGCTGGAAGACCGCGACATTCTCGTTCAATCCAGACTCCGACCCTGGAGTGCTGATGCAAAATATGCACATCACTGGCTTGTGGCAGGACTATCCAGATGTGTGGAAGTACTTTGACCAACACACCACCTCAGGCCTCACACCAGCAGGGATCGTTCGGATCAACCAGTCCCTGGAAGCACTGTGCTACTGCGTCCTTACAGCACAGACCAAGCTGCGTCATTCCATAGATGGTGTCAGCGGAGGAGAGGTCCAGGCCATGTTCATCAGCCTCGTTGAGGATATGATCATCGTGGCAGACCCCAGTAGTTTTATTGCTAAGTTCAAGCAGGGGTTGCAGAAGGCCCGTCGCAAACTTGACTTTGCTATTTCACCACACCTACGGTTGATTCCGAGCAACATGATCGTGAACATCGAGGACCTCCAAGTCAGGGGCTATAACAACATGATAGTCGAGGGGCGTTCCCCCGGTGTTCACTTCGGCTTCAACACTGCTATCAACGCACATACGCGTAGTATGGGCCATACAGTCGTTCCGACCCTGACACTGCAGCCAGTCGACACGATGCTTCCCATGGCAGCTCCGACCCCGACACTGCAGCCAGTCGACACGACACCGCTTCCAGTGGTAGCCCTATGAGTGTTGTCAGGCCTAGCTATCGTGGTGCTCGGGATCAGCCTACTCCGCCGCTAAGAAATCAGCTATAAGACTGTCCTGACTCTCTACAGTAGCATTGGGGACCACGGTGAGACACTGAACCAGCTTGGCCTGCCCTACAGCCCCTATACACGCTGCCAACATGCACATTCAAGGGCTGGATGGTTCCACAGCACATCCTTTTTCCAGCTTGTAGTATCGCAGAGCCCTTGTTCAGCTCTGAGTCAGGTGAGGCCATGGAGGTGTGCAACTGCGGGAACACATCTGACATATACTCCCGATCCTTGTAGAAACCTTTAGCTCACAGGAGCTGCTCGGCGACACCCCCGCCAATGATAAGGTATTTGAGGAAGCAGATCTGCCCCTTACCAATCCTAGATAGAGCTTCACAGCTTTCAGCTCCTCTGTCAGCTCAGCACCAGAGAGCTGAGCGAGCTCATCTGGTGCCTTCTTCTTGTAGGCCTTCAGCTCCCTCCGGAAGACCTCATAGTACTTCTTCCATAGCGTGAGCCAGGACATGTTTAAGATGTCTCAATAGAGAGATGAATATTCCTGAGTACCAACCCGGACACCTGGCAGATGCAGACTGGGAAGATCGTATTAGCTCACTCGATAGGGAACACAGGCATTTAACTGCATTGTATACTCAGGGCTTAAACAATGACGTCAATGGTACAGATCGTGAAGCAACTGCCCGAGAGCCAGACGAGTCTTCAGAAGGTGGAGAACCTGCTGCGAACCAAGACACAGAAGTTACTGACAGAGGCTAAGCCTCTGGCAGTCCATGTCGCCAGTAACGTGGTGGCGAATGTGGCCGTGGTGAAGATGACAGGGGGAAATGAGGTTCTTCCTGCCACCACTACGGCTGTCCTTGACACCATGGTGAGTGGGGTGGCCAGCCACTGTCTCGGAATAACTCACCCCATCCCAAAGATCGCCCTCAGTGGTGCCGCCTACACTGCCGCTGCCAAGATCATGGATGAACGTGTTACACTAATGGAGGCTGCGGTTCTAGGGTAGCAACGAGTGCAATGGCTGAGATCATCGTCGCCTATGTTTAACCACTCTGAATAGTGAGATGACGAGTGTGTAGCCCATAGTCGAGCACGCAGCCTGAGGAATGCCCAGGAATGGTGGACCACCCACAAGGCGTGGTTTGCAGAGAGGACAAGTACCCTGACCACTGCTACATATTCCCTTAGCCGACTGCGTGGTCTTCCTATTTCACTGGGGGTATGACTAGTGGGTTAAAGCCATCTGTATATGACTATGACCTAGAAAGCAAAGAGCTAGGCGATCTTGCGATCTTGGGCGAGGCACGCCTTGGTTCAGAGGACACTGTTGCCCCTATCCCCTTCCTAGACTTCGATGAGAAGGGAGACCCACGGGAGATCCGAGGTACCATCCCAGCCCGAGATCTCGTCGGGAACACTGATACAGTCAGACAATTGGCCATTAACAAGGCCAAGACTGTATACAAGGGGATGGGCATTAAAGACAGGGCAACGATGTGAGGTATGCTTGGAGTTGACGATGCTGGTGCCATCAAGGTTATGGCTGAGTCCTATGCACAAGACCTGGTTAAGGATCTCCTGAAACCACGGAGCTCTTTCCAACAGGACGGAGAGAATCACCATCGGCCTGAGCAATATCACCGTCGATGGCAAAAAAGGTGCCAACATTCAGCTACCAGAGGTGAAGAAGTCAGGGTTCTTTGGTTTGCCATTTAAGCTCACATAATAGTCATGACTTCCCGTGCATGTATCGTACAGATACTGGATCTACTAGACTACGCTATCTTCTCAGCTGCTGCTGGGATTTCATGCTTGACACCTCCATCGCCTCCTTCGTATCCGCTGGAGGTACAACACTACCTACACAGCAGGTGCAAAAGCTGATGCAGGAAGTACTGCCGTTTAGTCTCCCAGATATAGACGAGGCTACCGCCGACCTAGTGTTAACCATCCTCCGCATGCATGTCTGTACCATTCGACAGTAGGCCGGCCGATGCTGGCCAGGTGGTGCTGATCATTGCCCCGTCAGGCCACGGGGAAAAAAATCTTGCTGCGGTCTCTCCTAGCCGAACATCTACACTCTCAATACATCCATCTGGTGTCTGACTCCGCCGCTGAGGTGGTTGACGGTAACGATCAATGGTACAATGGTCCAATCACCAAGATGCAGAACCTGCAATCCCTGATGGAGAAGCTGCTGGCAGCCCGACTGACATAACCCCTTGTTCTAGTTATCGATGACCCTGCAATGGACAGTCACCTACCTCAGCAACATCACCAGGCGCATCCGGTACACACAGATAACTGTCTTCATCCGCTTTCAAAAGTACACCTGCGAGATCTCCCTGGACATCCGCAACAATGCCCGGTTGCTATACTTCAGCTCCAAGTGTGGACGTGCCCTGCAACAAGGAGACAGGTGAGCTGTCACACTTCAAGCCCTCTCTGGAAAAGGCACAGACCTTCACCTACAAGCTGAATCCAGCCAGGAAACTAGCCTGCTCTACACGTCATCGCTGACAGACTGTCGGCCACAACCTTTTTCGTTCAGGCTGAGGAACTTCGTCCGCTACTTCGTCAGAAGCCTGGAGGAACTTCGTCAGAAGCTTGAAGAACTTCGTCAGAGGCTTGAGGAACCTCATCAGAAGCTTGAGGAACTTCGTCAGAAGCTTGAGGAACTTCGTCAGAAGCCTGGAGGAACTTCGTCAGAAGCCTGAGGAACTTCGTCAGAAGCTTGAGGAACTTCGTCAGAAGCTTGAGGGACTTCGTCAGAAGCCTGAGGAACTTCGTCAGAAGCTTGAGGAATTTCGTCAGTTTCGTCAGAAGCCTGTTGCTGAAACTGTATCCACTGAGGGTCAGATGGTAGGACTCTCTTCTTCTGGAACTTCTCACGGAAGACCCACTTTTTCCATGCATGACTAGGATCTGCCTTGTGAGCGGTTTTGATGAGGTAGTCCTGGTAGTTATCTGGGAATTTCAGAAATGTTGCCAGATCACTGTCCAATCTCCTATGCCCTTCTTCGTTGAAGATATGCTCAACAGCCTCCTTGTGGCCAACAGTGAACTCCTCTTGAGTACCTTTTGCATGACCAGTATCATGGCTCTCTGCTACAGTGGCACTGACCTCCTCCCTGAAGTAGTTAGTTGCTCCAGACTGGAGGCTATTCAGCATCTCTCGCTCTTCCTGGCTATGGACGCTAAATACGGCAGCCCACTTCCCGACCGTTAGTAAATCTTTGGGATCGACCCTCGCCTTTTGGAGAGCTAGAATAACAGGACTGTTGGTTTTGGCCACAGGTAGGTCGAGTGTCCTGCCCTGGGTGCTGTCAAACTTATGGTAGAGTATCCGAGTCAGGAGTTCTTTTGTACTATGAGCTGGCGCTCCTTCCTCTATGGCGGCCAGTATCTCTGCATCCGTCGGCGGTGTAACCTTGACTCCCTCGTGGATAAAGTTGATTTCACGAAGCAGGACTCGGACCCTGTCACAGTGGGACAGTGTACGCTGTGGCTGTCGTGCCGAGTGTGGTGCCGACTGTCGTGCTGACTTGTCCTGCTGCCTATAGATAATCTGCTGGAGAACCTTACCAAACATGGCAGCCATTTAACCCCTCTATATACCCAGACCTTAAACATGCTGCAGTATGTGCAACATCCGGATGGGGCCGTTGAACCTGTGACATCGCACCGCACTGATCCTCGCAAGGACTGCCTGGCAGTCATTCGACCCAGTATACACGATGAGAACCTGTTGTCCGCTGCTGGGAAGTACATTGACTTTGCAATCTCGACACAGATCCACGAGCTCAAGAGCATGACACTCGAGTTCAAGCTTAAGAGCACAATAGAACAGACGGTAGAGCTCCTGCAGGTTCTGAACAGGTGGGAGATCGTGCAGAGCAATGGCACCGTGGACACCCCCCATGTGAACGATGAGTACCGAGTCCTAGGTCCGTTGACTCATGGACCAACCTTCTATGCGAAGGGAAAGGCGAACTACGCTGTGGGGTGCAATGAGGGGTTCGCAGAATTTGAACTATGGGCAGGTGTCGTTAAGCCTGTGGCAGTTCCACTCTTAAACCTCCTCGAGAACGCACACATGAATCCGGCTGTCATGCAGGATAGGCTGTTCGTCCAGGTGTACACTGAGCAGCTCGCAGATGCGACGATGAATGCTCCACGACTTCATGTCTGGCATGACGAGAATGACCAGGAACTGAAGCAAACAGGTTCCAAACAACGGATCCCGCATGTGGAGCGAGAACACTAGCGAGTCCAAGCCACAGCTAACCAATGGGTAGAGCTGACATTGCATCGTGGTGTATCGAACTGTGTCACTGTTGCGGTCCGGGTTCAGAAGGGAGGAGCCATCCAGGAGGTGGATAAGCTAGACGACTTCAAGCTTGTGGTTGCTGGGACCAATGTTCTAGGTGAGGTACGCGAGCTGGCTGACTGCCAACTCTGCAGACAGAAAACTAAGTCATATGCACTTCTGCGACTAACCAGTGGAAGCGATGACCTCGAGTCAGCACTCGAGGTCCGTCACCACCTCGGGGGGCAGGAACATCCCACCTAATCAGGGCAACCAGCTCAGCTTCAACATCGGAAACCTCATAGCTGGGACTCCCCCATTAGGTGTGATGGTATTTTACTTTGGCTATGCTAAGGTATGCATGTCAAACACATCAGGTATTCAGCTTGAGCGTGCGTAGAGCACGACTCCTGTCGTCACAGCTGCAGCTGCCACCACTACTATAAGCTCTGCTGCCTTCTGACCTGTCGATGCTTCATAGTCCAGCGTTGGCTGAGATACAGCCTCGTAGTACTCATCGAGACTCTCATCTGCCTCTTTGAGGCTCTGGCTGGCCTGAGCTCGGAGTTGTCGTCGGCGTGCCTCCCTCTGGCGCATATGCTCGAGGGCTTTGCTGTACTCAAACTTCTCCTTAGACAGCTTCTCCATCGCCTGGTTATGACGCTTCCGCTCGACCTCTGCTGCCTTCTTGTCGGCGAAGCTGAGTCCCCAGTTCGCTAAGGCAAACACGCCTGCATTCAAGATTGTGGATGCCATGCTATATACTACAGTTTAATGCTACTTTATAGCAGTCCCCCCAGCGATGGATATGTATGAACCAGAGGCTTATGAAGATCCAGTCGAAGATATAGATGACGAGGACTATGAGGAGGACTATGATGAGGAGGATTATAATGCAGACGACGACGATGTAGCGGAGACCACGGGTGAGTATGATGATGTAGAGGGAACTGCAACTGAATCCCACAAGCTAATACACAGAGCGAAAGGAATCTATCACACTTACAGAAAAGATTCTATTGGTCCACTTGCAGCAGTTGGGGCTCTGATTGCTCTGTTCACAACGAAGGCTGGCGAGATGGTCCCCAAGATCGCCAACACTGCTCTCCATGGGGTGGAGAAGATTTCTGGAGCCATAGCAGCCATCGCTTCAGGAGTAGGTCCGATTTTCGGAGTCGCAAGCCCTTGGCTACCATATGTTTCCATAGCGCTCGTGGCCATCTGGGCCGCCGAACATTTAAGCTGTACTATATAAGGATGGCATCTCTGTATGACCTGGTCAAGTTCCTTAACTTCTGAGGGTTGGTCGGTAAACTACTGTTCAGTGAGGATCCAGCAGAGATTAGACACCAGTGTACGGAGGTGTTTGAGGAGGTCTTCAGTGATGGTCGAATGAATGACGGCCGTCTGTTCATCTGTTTAGAGTTCACCCAGCCCGTGCGTGACAGGACGGGAGTGGACATCAGTGATGCAATCCGGGAGTTTATCAACCGTCTTTCTTGAGGAACTCTACTATCAGCCTGGTGGATATTACTGTGAGCCCGCTCAACTACTCGAGGCTGCGCGTCGCAAGGGCCACAACTTCACATTGGAGACAGTTAGCCAGTGGCTCAGCCGCCAGGCGATGTGGCAGATATACAGACCTCGTCCACGGCACATCAGGTATGCCCATTTCGAGGAAACTGTCCCGAAGAGAGTTCACCAGGCAGATGTTCTATTCCTTCCACATGACTCAGTTGGTCGTAAGACCTACAAGTATGCCCTCACCATCGTCGATGTCGCCAGCAGGTACAAGGCTGCAGTACCCCTCATGGACAAGTCAGCTGGCCAGGTGGCCCAGGCATTCCAGGGTGTCTACGAGGCTTCGGAAAATCCCTTCCAGTGGCCAGAATTGTTGCAGGTGGATGAGGGTAAGGAGTTGAGAGGTGAGACTGCAGCACTCATGCGGAAACACGGTGTGGCAGTTAGGCGAGGCGAGGTAGGTCATCACCGTGCCCAGGCTATCATTGAGCGGTGGAATTGGACACTGGCAGAGAGACTGTTCCCACACCAATACACCCAGGAAATGGCCACGCTGAGTGAACGTTCTAGAGTATGGGTGAGATGGCTGCCTGCTGTGGTGGAGAGATCCAATGCCGAGGTTACAAGGCTAATCGGGAAGAAGCCGGTAGAGGCTATCAGACACTCTGCTGGTCACAGCTCTAGAGGAACGAACAAGGGAGAGGAGTGCCTACCACCTGATGCTCTGTCTCAGTACTCTTGCTCTGACTCAGTAATCTTGGCTCGCAAGCTAGCAGTCACCTCCTCATCCAACTGACGAAGCTCACATATCCGCTGCGCTTTCTTGTGGGGATTCCAAGGATCATCTTTGGTATGTGCTGGAAACCTTCCCGTCTTCTTTGCTCGGGAGAGCTGCTTCTGCCACACTTCAGCACGGACCTGTCCGATCATCTGGAGCAGGTCGGCTTTCTTGGCCTTAGAGTAGCCTCTAAGGCCAAATTGCTTTGCAACAGCGCGAAGCTGTGCAACAGTAATCATGGTGTGTGGTGATCACAAGGCGATCAGTACCTGTGGGGTGGTCCGTCGTGTTGATGTGATGTGGATGCTTGTCTCTAAATGGACGTTCAGACCTATTATGTGTGGTGATCACAAGGCGATCAGTACCTGTGGGTGGCCCGTCGTGTCATGTGATACCGACGGAGACTATGTGTGAGAGAGTGTATGCTTACATTGTACCGTGAAATCCCTTTATTCTCGTCGTTCCTGGTACCACTCAGGACCGGAATGAAGCGAGAATTTCAAAACTGTTTACCATTTTAAAATCGGACAAGAAATGGCCGAGTTATCCACAAGTACTAATAGCGAGATTTGAACCTGTGATTTTAAGTTTGCTAATAAACATAAGGATCCAACGCATTAACTACCTCGGCCATGTATTAATATGTAAAGCTGATAAGTTATGTGTTCTCATTTCTGCGCTACATGTGTGAGATGTAGTCGATGTTCAGGAGCTGATACGTGGGAGTAGCGCGCATTGAGAGGTTGGTGGGGGAGGATCACTGGATTATTTCTTGTTTCGAAGCGAGAATTTCAAAACTGTTTACCATTTTAAAATCGGACAAGAAATGGCCGATTTATCTACAAATGCTAATAGTGAGATTTGAACCTGGGATTTTTAGTTTGCCAGTAAACACAAAAACGTGGATTTAACACGTTAACTACCTCGGACATGTATTAGTATCTTTGCTGCACTACATGTGTGAGATGTGGTCGATGTTCAGGACTGATACGTGGGAGTAGTGCGCGTATTGAGAATCACTGCATTATTTCCTACTTTCACTCTTGTTCCAACTCGTTAGCAGCATACACATCAAAACTGCAAACTGTTTCTAAATAATTCATATACTTGAAGAGTTTGTCCATCTCTATCACAGTCATCGGATAACGTGTAAGGCATGTTAGTAGAAATGACGAGCGGAATGTTGGGATCCCTAAGCTTCTCCATTTCTCAAGATTTTGATCTGCATAGTTGCCTATATCACGCAATGGTCCGGGTACTTTTTCTCATTGCGTCGCACAGCCTACATCATGCATGCATGACCATAGCTCTTCAGGCCAGCCCATTGTGTGTGTAATATTGTTTGTAGATACGCATTTACACGTAGTTGAGTGTTTACATGTAATGTTGTGCATGTATGCTCGCCGGTATACCAATGGATGCTGCGTCTAATTAGGTGTTAACACATAGCAGCTACTATTCTTGACTTTCAATGACTGTGCGAGTTGGTCTTGATGTGATGTCTTAAAGGCAAAGAGTAATTGTAGACATGTTTATCTTTTGCTAATAACGAGATTTGAACCTGTGATTTTACGAATGATACTGAATGATACAACGCACTTACTCTCTCGGCCATGCATGTGTTAGTAAATAAAGCTGATAAGTTATGTGTTCACAGGTTACTGCGCTATCAGCACTCTAGATCATGACGTCACTTCGAGATAACATGTATCAGCGATTTCACAACTCAGAGATAAAATAACTAATCCACATGTCTGTATTGTGAGAGAGTGTATGCTTGTATTGTACCGAGAAATCACTTCATTCTCGTCGTTCTTGTCACCGAATAGGACCGGAATGAAGCGAGAATTTCAAAACTGTTTACCATTTTAAAATGAGACCAGAAATGACAGAGTTATCCACAAATGGTAAAAGTGAGATTTGAACCTGTGATTTTAGGTTTGGTAATAAACACAAAACAAGGCTCTCATGCATTAACTACCTCGGCCATGTACGCATCAGTAATTATAGTTGATAAGTTATGTGTTCTGATTGCTGTATTGCTGTGCTTATCAGTCCCTTTAGATCTTGACATCACTTCGAGATAACGTATATATTATAGACTGTAATTTTGTAGAGACCAGTGTGTTATTGATTTGTTTGCTAGTATTGCACAAGTGTAGTTACCAGTGCGTTACTATTATTGCACAACAATTAGTATCATTATTTGTAATCTAATTATCAGTTCTCCGTTGGCTCAGTTGATAACAGTGCTGAATTCTAAATAAAAAACCATGGTTTAAATCTCAAAAGTAAAAAGTAAAAAGATGGTGGTACCAAATCGGTATGGAGCAACGGAGAACCACCAAAAAAATCCCGCAGAGATAGAGGGAGAGAGAGAGAGAGAGAGGCCGGCTGGCCAGATAGGGCCGGCAATAATAAGTGGGGGTTCTCCTGAAGAGGCGGTGCGGGAGTTTTATAGTTTTTTTAGTTTTAATTTTTAATTATTTTAAGTTTTTTGTTTCTTGACAGTATTACACTTTACCTGTCATTACCACTTGACATCACGTCAAGACCTTGGCTCTAAATGGGCATTCAAGTAGTGTGATACTATCTCCCTCTCAACAACCTATGCCCAGGGATTGAGAGGGCGGTGGGGGCCACGGATCGCTGAACAGCGGCCAGTTGAGGGAGGTGGTATGATTTTGACTGCGACACTACTACTCATCTTGTATAGTGCATCATTGGAAATTATGCTCTCTGTCCATCGGTGTCCAATGATGGTGCATAGGTGTTTGCGGTGGCAGGCGTCAAGCTCATCTAGAGCTGCTTTTGGAGCTGCCCAGCTGTTACAGCTCTACATCATCAAGGATACGCAGGTTGCATTGTATAAACGTTGCCTCTTTATTAAGGGCATCTTTGATCTACGAATCCATAGCTTCCAGAAGGACTAGAAAGTTATGTTACCGATGATGCAGCATACAGAAATGTCAGCCGTACTGCAAAGCAGTGAGCTAAGGATTTTACTATTCCTCCATGGTTCGCCGCCACGAAGTGTGTCGTAATTTTGCTTTAGTTTCATTCTTTGTCAATAGGTAAATGTTGGTGAGCTCTGGTTTGGATTCATTCATAAAGATATTCTCAATTTTTAGTTTGCTTGCATCTATTGGGAGACGTTCGTAAATGGGTTTCTTTTCCTCCTCTATGAGGTCCACATCGTCGGCATACTCCATCTCTAGCGGCATGCACTGTATTGACACTGTGTGTGTGTGTGTGTGTGTGTGTGTGTGTGTGTGTGTGTGTGTGTGTGTGTTTGTGTGTGTGTGTGTGTGTGTGTGTGTTTGTGTGTGTGTGTGTGCGCACGTGAGTGCGTGCGTGCGTAGATGCGTGTATGCGTGCATGTGCGTGTGTGTGTGGTTTGGTCTTGTGGAACCGTCCCACACAGATTTCAATGCGGCAGCAAGGTAGCAGGTGAAAAGCACCATCTCCCTGTGGGGAGCCGATTGATGTCTCAAACTCTACAGACTTCACTGACTTGATTCATACTCTCAGCTTGGTGTCAGCAAGCAGTAGTCTCACTAGTCGTAGCTCATCTTCATTGCAACTGGCCTGGCGTAGTACATCTAGGATCTTTGAGCATTTAATTGTGTCAAAGTCTCATGCTCATTTTGTGGAAGTCCCAGTGTTTGGACATGACTACCGACACAATCGTGCGTTGAGCCCATACAATGTCTGCACAGCTGCATCCATGTTTGAAGCCACTTTGACATGATCTGGTGAAGTAATCGATCTTGTCTTGGATGCAGCATAGAGCAGCATTGGATAGGATTTTCCGTATGCTGTTAAGGAGCACAATGGGCCGCAGATTGGCTGTGGCCCAGGTGGCTTCTTGGGCTTGGGTAGTGCGACAAGGGTGCCTTAGCCTACACCATCATGCATACATTAAAATCAACAATATGGTGCATCCCGTCATGTATACATTTTAGCAGCTGCCATGGCAAGGAGATTTATGTGGGGTCATATGGTACGAGGGATTATTATACTATCCTATACTTATACTATTTATCTAACCAATGAAAATATTTCTTACGCGTTAGCTAACAAATGCAAATCTTTCATTGAATATTGCACGTGTATTTACATTGAGGATATGAAACTGGTTGAAAGCCAAATTTATATGAGGAAAGTGATTTTCCGAATTTTCATGCAGATAGAAAATGCTCTTTCGCAGACTAGGCCGTGTTCTCACTAGAGAGAGTTAATCAGGAATATCACGTAAGTCAGTTTGGCGTTACTCTTGATTAAGGCCATGTTCTCATCCAGCAACTAGTATGGTAAATAGCAGGTACATCGGCTAGCATTCTCAATGAATTGGCTCTTGTACCGAAATAAATGCGTCATTTATTTCGACAAAATCAGCGGTTTATTTTCCGATATATCGTTATTGCTTCAGTATGTGAACGTAGCCTATTCCATCGAAATCTGCCAGATAGTGTTACCGTCAGCATTTTCTCTCACTGTCTGTCCGGTTGGGCTATGGTCATCATGTTATCTCGCTGTCACCAGGTAGCACCACCTAAGCCTGCATTCATACCATATTGTTAATCCTGAACAACTCCATACTAAAATATGTCACCATTATGGATTAACTCTCCAGTGTGAACATGGCCTAAGTCGCTAGTACAAACACGGCCTTAGAGAAGATTGTGTTGGAAGATTTATCACTGTAGCATCTGGCTCTGCTATTGAGCTTTCTCCAGATCTGCAAAGGCACATTTACCAAGACCACCATAGAATTTAGAATCATGGGCGAGGTGCTTACTTTAACTTTTTATCCCTTACTGGCGCCATATTTATGGGACAGGAGGACAGATGAAATGTGTCTGCAATGCTTCTATGGTGTCCATGATTTGATAAATTAAAATAAGGGATCCTGGGCACGTTAGAAAATTAAATGCTCTGCATGGGTTCAATTAATTTTTTAAAACATTTCGGAATTGAAATGTAATTGTCCTTGTAGTCTGATCATGAAATATGCAAATCTAAGATCTCAGAATGTCCACTGCGACATTGCGCACATATTCAACATTTAGTTCTTGTATAGTGTATAGCAATCGGATTTTCTGCTCCACCTGCTTACATTAACGCGTTCAACTGTGCATTCCCAGGATCCAAAACACACAACAATCATACAGGTAAGCTTGCAACTGTGCATTCCCAGAATCCAAAACATACAACAATCATGCAGATAAGCTTTCAACTGTGCATTCCCCGAATCCAAAACACACAACAATCATGCAGGTAAGCTTTCAACTGTGCATTCCCAGGATCCAAAACACACAACAATCATGCAGGTAAGCTTTCAACTGTGCATTCCCAGAATCAAAAACACACAACAATCATGCAGGTAAGCTTTCAACTGTGCATTCCCAGGATCCAAAACACAACAATCGTGCAGGTAAGCTTTAAACTGTGTATTCCAAGGAGCCAAAACACACACCAATCATGCATGTAAGCTTTTTAGTATTTTGAAACTAATTTCACAGGCACATGATGCTATAATTGCCACCGCGATGTCCAAGGCAAATTAGTTTTCAAAATAATCAATACCAAAATTCGTAAGTTGTAAAATATTTTGCTGACATTGTAAAAAGCTCAATCGAATAAGTTAACTGTTTATGGTGCATTTTAGTCATTTATTTATGAGAAACGTGTCTAGCAAATATACGGTAATTGTTTCAGAGTCGGCATGTAATGCAAATGAATATATGAACTCCAGTACATCCACTAACCGAGGCCCTGTCTGTCAAGACATTTCCTTCAATAAGAATGATGAATATATGAACTCCCATGCATCCACTAACCGAGGCCCTGTCTGTCAAGACATTTCCTTTATTAAGATTGATGAATATATGAACTCCCATACATCCACTAACAGAGGCCCTATCTGTCAAGACATTTCCTTTATTAAGAATGATGAATATATGAACTCCCATACATCCACTAACAGAGGCCCTGTCTGTCAAGACATTTCCTTCATTATGAATGATGAATATATGAACTCCTGTACATCCACCAACCGAGGCCCTGTCTGTCAAGACATTTCCTTCATTATGAATGATGAATATATGAACTCCCATACATCCACTAACCGAGGCCCTGTCTGTCAAGACATTTCCTTCATTATGAATGATGAATATATGAACTCCCGTACATCCACTAACCGAGGCCCTGTCTGTCAAGACATTTCCTTTATTATGAATGATGAATATATGAACTCTGGTACATCCACTAACTGAGGCCCTGTCTGTCAAGACATTTCCTTCATTAAGAATTATGAATATATGAACTCCTGTACATCTACTAACCGAAGCCCTGTCTGTCAAGACATTTTCTTTATTAAGAATGATAAATATTTGAACACCCATACACTGGATCACTATTCAAAGACCGTGGGTACCCGATTGATAAAGCACACTTCAGATATAGCATGACACTATCTGCATGGGATTTTCCTCCTGATTTAGCAGATTCAGAGCACCGATACCCTACACCTATGCACTACCTGATACAACAAACGTGATTTGTTATGCTGAATTAGATAATATGGTAGAAATCAGATCAGACTTTAATGTATTAACAGATTATTAAAATATGCTGAATACATTTGAAATAGAGCATTTATTATTCGGTGATGACAAAACATGCGGACACTTCCTCAGAGTTTTTCCAATTGACAATGTACCCTGTTCCTGTTAAATAGTGTCCACCTTCATTAGTGATAAACATGCATCCCAGTAATAAAGGCGGGCAGCACTGGGTTGCGGTTTATTACACACTGAGTGGCAAAGCAGAATACTTTGACCCTCATGGAAGACACGCTTCAGACAGAAGAATTATATCCAATGTACACAATGGGCGTTATGCGTGTATTTATTCCTATAATGCTGAATGTGTTCAACGGGCACTGACGACAACATGCAGATATTATTGTGTATATTTCTTATATTATCGTTCAAGAGGTGTAGACATGAAGCATATACTACGGACACTAAGAAAACGTGATAGAATCGATGCGAAAGTGAAACGTTTAACTCTAAGAATGAGAGAAAATATGCGAAATTTTTTTATTCTTTCCAAATTACACATTAAAACTATATATATATAGTTGTTTTTTTTAAATGTTCCCAACCTAAATCGTGGTGCAATAATAGGTTAAGTGAATACTTTTTTGATACTATTTTGACATAGGAAGCTACAATTCGTGCTAGTTTCAAAATATTCATCAGATATACAACTAAGGAATGAACTATATTTTAACATTTTTTTCAAACATAAATTGTGGTGCAGTGGTAGTTTAAGCGACTTTTTTTAAATACTAATTTAACATAGGAAGTTACAATTTGTGATAGTTTCAAAATATCCAACATATACCAACCACCTGTGCGCTAGTGTTCATAAGTTGGTGCTGCACACTATTGTTCTAAATGACTGGCTGTGCACTATTGTTCATGCAGGTGGCTGCTGGACGCGATTGTTCCAAATCCTGATTGGTCGAGATGGGGTCAAATGTCACATTAAAACCCATTAATCATTTTGACAGGAGAACAATAGCACACAGCTGATCACCTGCAATTCATATGTGACCGCTATCGTTTGTACAGTATGCCATTATTCAGAAGTCATGTTCAATGCAACAATTTGACAATAGGAAGCCACTTAGTTTCAAAATATCTTTTTAACCACGAGTGGGGGGTGGGCGCCGGCTAATTAATGCGCTAAACATGTTCAGCCAGCACACCCTCATCATTACGCAGAGTTACACATGCCAAAACCTATTTAAAAAACACATTAATCTATTTATGCATTAACACGCATGTGTCATTTAAATAGCGAACAGACGTACACAATAGCGTGTAGCCAGACATTTAGAATAATAGCGTGTACCCTACACTTTTAAACAATAGCATGCAGACGCTCATTTAGAACAATATCGTCTACCCGCTCATTTACAACAATAGCGTCTATGCACTAATTTAGAACAACCAATCAAAACGCAGTATTTAAATAGTTCAAGAGCTCATTTGCATAACAATAGCGCACAGCGTCCCCCTTGACTACTCCTAGAATCCCAATTTCAATGTAACCTTACAAGAAAGCTGTGGCAGCAATCGTGTCCAGCCAAATTAGTTAAAAAGTTGACAACAGAATGTTTATTAAATCGTAATTCAATCAAATACATAAAATTCGTACACTTGACGGAATATTCCAGCTTCATGGGCGAGTTTTCTATCAATTATGATTGTGAGGTCAACGAAGATATGACTTTATATGCTTGAGTGACAGATCGGACTCATTCATTGCGATTCCCTGAGATTTACTAGGTGATAGATGATTTGCGCTTCATGTGACATTGTTTGCATGCTCGTGGTGCCTCAATAAGTCAGCATATTCTGCAATGTTTTGCAACACATCTATGAGGTTGCCAACATGCGAAGAACCGGTTTGGTTTCCATGTCTAAATGTCAAATCATGCATTGAAGGTGATTTTATCTCACTAAGAAGACGATGTTGTAACAACAACAACAACAACAACAACAACAACAACAACAACAACAACAACAACAATAATAATAATGTTTCGAATTATTGAAACAATTACCACTGTGGCGGGAAGGAAATGTGTAGAACATATAATCTATTAGGTAGCACAGCAGCCATATTACAGTAACACTGTCACTACCACATATATATGCCAATGCGACCACTCCTAGTCAGTGGGTCAGATATATGCCATTGCGACGACTCTCATTCAATGGGCCAGCTATATGCAATTGCGACCACTCCCAGTCCGTCGGTCAGATATATGCAATTGGGACCACTCCTAGTCAGTGGGTCAGAAATATGCCATTGCGCCCATTACTAGTCAGTGGCTCAGATATATGCCATTGTGACCACTCCCAGTCAGTGGGCCAGACATATGCCATTGCGACCACTCCCTGTCAGTGGCTCAGATATATGCCATTGCGACCGGTCATAGTCAGTGGGTCAGATATATGCCATTTTCTTTATTTTTATCATTTTCCTAGTCTCTTATTTTCGTGTCCGTCAATTTCCATGTCAGGCATTTTCAGCGTCCCGATCAAGACCAGCATTTCTTATCTCCTACACTTTGTGATGTTTTATTTTGGCGGCCCCAACAACTTGGGAACCATTTGCACGTATACCTCTTGCCACAATATTGGCTAACCCTGACGCTTACAGATCAGAATAGGCAGGCTCTGATGTAAAACGAAAATGCTGTCGAATATTTTAAAACTATATAGGTTGGGCGCTGTTGCTTTCCATGACAACAGCCTGCTTTATTCAAATTAGTTACAAAATATTCCACAGCTTTGCGGTATTAATGATTTGTAATTGAGATAATGGACTTTACAATGTGCAACGGGTTAATTATCAATGACTTAGCAGCAGATTATTTTTAATCAAATCCCGGATAATATGCCATAGGCTATGGAAGTGGGAATGTATGATCGCCAAGCAAATTATCCGACTTCCTAGGCAACGTTTCTTCTCATTAATAAATCACGCTCTGATTAGAATGTTTTAGTTTGATCTTACACGAATGCCCAAGGATAAATAACTCGGATAAATGAAATGTCTAGGGAATATGAGGTGTCAGGTGACAAGTGCTGTGCTTTGTTATTAACAGGTTTACTGCCTTGATTGTGCTGCAGTAAATTGCTTCAACATCCGCTTCATCTAATCATTTTCCTCTCCGCAGGATGGTGTCAAGTCTAAAAGGTGAAAATACCCGGATGTGATCAAGCTGCTGATTTCTATGGTGAGAAATTGTACGTGAAACTAAATTAAAGATGACTATATAGTGACCCAAGACGAGGCACCCGATTATTGGCAAACGTCTTTATAAATGGCCATTATAGACGCCTGCACAATAACGACAGTTAGTCACTAATTTCAGCCGTGCTGTAATCGGAAATAACAGATGATGTCATAAGATGGCAACCCATCAGTTAGTGAGAGGCCACTGGCAGGTGAAGTGCATGGACTTGAGAATGATTTAGTTATTTGCATTTACATTTAACCCTAAGTTCAATATGTGCAATGTAGTAAATTTGGATTTGTAATCTGTGTATCAGGCTGTGTTGTACAGGCTGAATTGTGAATGTTATAATTTAGGCCCTCGCTTCTCCGTCTTTCTGTCTTCCTTTCCCCCATTCCCCCGCCCCTCCCTCTCCCCCCTCTCTCTCTCTCTCTCGCTCTCTCTCTCTCTCTCTCCCTCTCTCTCTCGCGCTCTCTCTCTCCCTCTCCCTCCCTCCGCCCCCCTCCCTCCCCCTCCCTCCCCCTCTCTCTCTTTCTATGTATCTCTCCTATCTCCATCTCTCCCTCCCTCCACCCTTGCCGCCCTCCATTCCCAATCCCCCATCTCTACCATATGATCCACACGGCAAGCAGTTTGATTGATGACTATTTGGACCGATAGTTATTCTACACAGGCTAGGTTTATAAGGGCAGCCATTACTGCCACCTGTCTGGAAGAAACACATAATACTGTATACACAAAACATGTTGAATCAGATTTGACTGTATTGTCTTCTGCTATTTTTGGACTAAATATGCTATTTGTAGATGTTAATAAAATAAACTAGAATGTGCAGTCGATGGCGTGGTTTGACAAATCCGCCCGCTACACAATTTCCACCTCACCCCACCCAACCCGGTTCATGCCTCTCGCCGGTGCTAGGGGTTGGGGTTGGTGTGGTATGGTATGGATTAGTGTGGACTGGTGCGCGTGCGTGCATGCGTGCGTGTGTATGTGCGTGTGCGCGTCCGCGCGTGAGTGTGTGCGTGTGCACGTGAGTGTGTGTGTTCGTACGTGTGTATGTGTGTGGGAGCTAGTCTGATATAAATGAGGTCTCGCAATCAGAATTATATGGTGCAACTCGCATAACGAATTTGTCTGAATTTCAGAATAGAAAGCCAGACAATCAGACGGGCATACCGACGGAGATAAATCCGATATATAACATTTTTCTTTCAAGTCGCTTTGAGATAACAATTTTGCACATTATATTATGTCGACTATCGTCGAGCGGGTTGGGTTTATGAGACTGGCTATATTATGTTCACTTGTAAGATATGATTGGCGAATGCTGAAGGTATATTATGTTCACTTGTAAGATATGAGTGGCGAATCCTGAAGTTATATTTACTGAACACCTGCACACTAAAGAAGGGAGTTTCCATGTTGCATCAGAGAAAATGGGAAGCTTTTGAAAAACATTTGATTCATCTTTCCAAGTATTCAATTATGCAACGCTTCCTGTTTTCACATAATTGCGTCTTATAAATTATGTTAGCGAATTCCAGGAATCCCCTAAGTGCATTCGATGCAATTCTGGATAAAGATTTAAAATGATAATTTCCTTTTTGTCTAGATACACGGGAATGTATTTATGGGTGCATGTCTAACTTAGAACTATGCTTCAAAGTCACACCGCTAAGCAACCAAGCCCTTGTTTAATGACATTAGCAAAGAATCAAGTTTGAGTTCTGTGATGTAATGTCTATGAAAAATAATTAATTCAACGACGCGCGTCGTCATTGTCGTGGTTGGCAGCGGCGGCAGCGACGGCGGTGGCAGCGACAGTTGTTGCAAAGTCGCATAACATATGTATATGGTTTGCATCCTATTTGTTGTATTGTTTTGCTTAAATAAATTAGAAATGGTTGTTGTTGTTCGTGGTTCTGTTTTATTGGCCGCTTACACCTAGATGTATTTGAGCCATACCTAGCTTTGAGGTGCGTCCCCTAATGGCAACGTTGATCCTCCGAAGGGTTGCTCTAAATAAAGATACACACTGAAATAATCAAAACATAGGATGTTGCTAGGGGTGTATGCGTTGTCTGTCGTTGTTAGTGAGATGTTGCTACTTGGTGTCAGTGGCGTATGCTGTCTAAAGGAGACGTGGTGAATTACATTACGTTTCTATCAAATAAAATTAAATAAATTAAGATAACTGCATGTGATTAAATAAGCAAGAAACAGGAAAACTGAAATTAAAATCTGGTGTTTGCAAACAAAAGATCCGAACTTAGAACTTAAAATGTAACCAATTGTCGGTGGAAATAATACGTTTAATGCGGGTGTTTCTATTTGTGAATTTAAAATGGTGTATTACGTTGTCAAATGGCTAAGAAAACCCCTTTCATATGTTAGTATTAAAACTTTGATTCAGCGCTGGGGAAAGGAGAGCAACACAGAGCTATAGCATTCGATAACGAGAGCAAAGCGTCAGCCATGATTCGTGTCTAGTTTTTGTGTTTCCAAAGTTGCACACCTCGTCTACACGTCTGCATCATTGCATCCTCAGGCAAGGTGCCACGAGGAACACAGCAGCCAGAAAGTAACACCAGCAGCATCTCTACACGATCAATGGCATCACTCTAGAGTTGATTGATTGCGGCTGAACCGTAAGTCCACCAAAGAAATAATACATGCGTCCGATCTTTTGTTTCCCGTTTGTCGTTTTCTTCTCCAAACACCTCGTCATGGTCAAATAACCATGGCCAGCATCTATGGTATATAAATTTACAAGAAATATAAATCAATCAGTTTGATATTTGTTGGTTATTGGTCTAGTGTAGCTTCATATGTTGTGAATTTCTTTGATCGTTAATTGAAATCTGTCTTCTTGAGTCCCTGTTCTGACAACGTTCAGTTGAAGTCTACAAGCCGGCAGGGTAAACTTATACGTATTCAGTATTATAAGAGTGAGCATAGGCCCATAGTAGAGTAGATACCCGAGTTAGTTATAATAGGATAACGCCTAAACGGCTAGATTTCTTACTCTAGTACCTAACCACGACTACCTACCTCAGAAGCACAGTAAGTCAATCAAGTCGCGTCATTCTATTGAAATGGATGTATTTTAAACATGTGGTAGATCTACGCGAGAGCAACTCATCTAAACAACAGTTTCCGGCTAAACGCGGCCCTAGGTTTTATGTCGTAAATGCAATATACAGGTCTTACAGAATCGGAAACTGCTGGATGCTAATCTGTATATGTTTAACATTTACATAATTTACTTAGTCAGGATAGTAATTAGATCAACTCACTAAATTAAGAACATCTTCGTTCGTAAGCCACCAAACTCTTCGGTTTTAGTGTCAGGACCAATGTTTCCAAATCCACGTTATCTATCAAACATAGTTCCAGGATCATAACACCGAGCTTAACGATGGAAAAATGTGGTTGTTGGAAATACTGAGAGAAATCGTAACATTTTCATCACCCGTGCACCGTTAGAGAAAGAAGCTTCATTTTCATGGTTAGACCAGCGTTATCTATGATTAGCCGCCCAATACGTACTGTGACGCCTTATATGCGAACGGAGGAACAGATACTACTGAATTCCCAAGCAGCCTTGCTCGGCCGATTATGATAAGCGAATAAACAACACATTGGCAGATAACAGTGCATCTAGCCGGCTAAAATATTGGGTGACATAGGTGACCCTGGTGGGCGTGCAACTTCTGTCATTCTATTGATTCAGTGTGGCTAAATTTAGTGTGCCCGATTCCTCTTAGCCAACTGACGTGAGCGAGGTTGATGAGAGATCACACCACGCAATAATGTCTGCTTTGGTCACAGGTTAAATATTGATCCACGACCATGTCTGCAGATGAGTTGTAAGGGCTGTCACGTGATGTCCTTGCTTTTCATGATTGTATTGCGGCCAGGGGCAGGTGAGTTCAGAGTCAGCTGATATCCAGCACACACTCATTGCGCTTTTGGAGGCATCAATTCTCATTGATGTGTGATGGAGGTACGAGGTTCATCAGATGCTGCTCATGTGGTCTGCATCCTTTGTTTGATTCCACGGCCATATGAATTGCGCGGAGTTATGCTAGACACGGGTATGGCATGGCTACATATTGTGCACGGTGAATGTAAAGGCGTTATTCCGAGACTCACAATATACGGCGGTGCAGAACTCAATGGACCTTTCCATGTTTAGCTATGCCCCGCCCATCACTAGCTAGGCTCCACCCACACCTCGCCGTATTGTGATTGATCAATCCCCAAATGTCCTAGCTATCAAATTCCCGAAAACTATACAGGGTAGCTGTTGAATATTTATGTAACTAATTTGACTGGGTGCTGTTGCTGCCTATGGTAGAAACAGCGCCCAGTCAAATTAGTTTCAAAATATTCAACAAAGCATTTATTAAATAGTAAAAGCAAACAATTTGTACAACAACGCACAAACCGTCTTCAAATATGCGTTCATGACGTCATTCAGTATGATGTCATTGTACACATCACGCAGTTCATTATGATCTCATATGATGGACGTGTACCCTGGAAAGGTGAATTCCGACCACAAACCAGTGATTACTTGATAACGGATTTATGAAATTGTCCTCATCTACTAGTGACCTTCAAAACTAAATTCAAGGTGAACCACGATCTCTCAAAATTTACTAACAACGAAGCCACACAGTCAGTGTATATGAAAACAATAATTGAGCAGCTGGCTATGGGTGACCTAAACTGTAAACCAAAGGAAGCCTTAAGTAAACTCCTAAATTGTCTAGCGCCATCAGCTGCTAAAACACAGTGTATCCAGGAATACCAACCAAAGGAAATCACATGTTTGATGATCCACGTGTTACAAAGCTGACTGAACAACAGAAAACGCCACGAGATATGGACACTAAAATATCGTGTGTTACTTATTATATTACTAGAACAAACTTGGGACATGAGCGTTGATATTAAAGGACAACTTTACTAATCGGCTATGATAAAGAGACTGATCTGAGAGGATTCTCACTACAGCAGGCAGTACATGACTATACAAATAAGAGCTAATCTCCATACTGGTTGATACGGGCGGGTTTCTAATTAAGGATGACGGCAGTGTCGGGTGTGCGTGTTTGAATGTTAATTAGGCCATTGAGAGAATGAGTTCTGATGGGCATTACAGACACTAACCCAACTAAGACATAATCGCAATAAGATCATACGCCAATGGACCTTTCCAGTTTTACATTTGCCTAGCCCATTTCTAGCTAAGCTCCACCCACACTTCGCCCATGTTGGGACCAATCAATCCCTGAACTCCCCGCTATTAATTTCCAGAAAGCTATACGCGTAAGCTGTTGAATATTGTGAAACTAATTTAACTGGATGGTGATGCAGCCCATGGTAGCAACAGTGCGCAGTCAAATTAGTTTCAAAAATATTCAACCGCATGTTTATTAAACAAAAAAAAAATACATTTCGTACACCAACGCTTAGTCCGTCACTAATTATGAGTCATTCATGAATTCATTGATTATGACGTCATCATACAGCCAATAGCAGCAGCAGCAGAAGTGAGAAAATATCTAACGAATGCACGTGCACGTGGTCTTGAGGGTATCGATACGAACGCGCTAAATATGCAGATAATAAATTGGGCTATCTAAAACCAGCATCAGTTTATTTGGCCTCTTTCGGGTAATCTAGGAATAGCAGACACCCGCTTAACTTTACATATAAATGGCGACCCGTCTTCGCTCTTTAAAACTTTGATATTTCATCCCTTTGATGGTGGGCCGTGCTAACATTTTTATGGTTGTGTTAAGCTGCCAATGGCAGCAAGCTCAAAGAGTTAATTTAAGATGTTTTTTATTACCAGCTGGCACCACAAACCTTCAGTTTTCTTGTCGGTTTGTTGTTATACTTGTTGTTGACTAGACACATGATATAAAACGGGGTGCTGCTGAGGGGTAGTAAGTGATTGTAAAATTATTAAACTTCATAGCTTACTCATTACATTACTCATGGAGAATTTGTAACCTTAGTTTCAGCCTGGTCGTTGACATGCTGGTCGTTGACATGCTGGTCGTTGACATGCTGGTCGTTGACATGCTGGTCGTTGACATGCTGGTCGTTGACATGGTGGTCGTTGACATGCTGGTCGTTGACATAGTGGCTGTTGGCATGGACGTTGGTTCATACGCCTGAAGACAGTTATTCACTTCCGGAGGTGACCTTGTCACTTCCGGTTGGATTCATTGCTACATCGATTACAAGACATCCCCGATGACTAAAGTATCCGTTCATGTTAGTCGTGATTGACAACGTCCGAAGATCACGTGACCATTCGTCTACAGAAAGCGCCATCAAGCTGGAGACGATTCCATAAAGCTACCTTCCACATAAGATAACTCAAAACTGTCGTGGCTAGAGATCAATCAGCGATAATATTCGACATTGATATTACAAACTTATAGGACATAATATCGCACACAGGTACTTAATTTTCAAACACCCATTTCGTCATGAATTCATTTTGCAAATTCATATTTAATACATTTGTTATTTAAATTGAATTAGTACCTTTTGTGTTGCTCTTGTTGAGACCACGTGACACTATGGGTTAATAAAGCTAGGTTAGTTCGATCACCGACTATGTACTTTCTCCCTGTAGTTTTGGTTAGACTGGAACGGAACTAATCCTAATGTCTCGATAATTGTGGTGTGGGGGCAGGCAAAGCTCGTGACACACATCCAGGAGTACGGGAGGTGCTTCAGCCTTATCTATACTGTAGACTGATCAGAACTTTTCAAGAAGTCCAGTAGAACTCAGTCTGGAGCAGACAGTGAATGTGACTGCATCTCGACTCACTGGCATAGCAGCATTCAATCAGTCGGTTTCTACAAGGAAGCGGTGGATGAAAACGAGGACACACAGAAGTACTATCGTTGGACATTTATTGTCAACGCCTGTGCTGGTAAAGCCAAGTGGAGCTCACAAAGAAACGAAACCTGCCAGAGTATGAGGAGACAGTGAAAATCTCATGAAGTTGACAGCAGGCTGTCGTGACACAATGGATCCATTTGGTGAGAATGTTGCAGATGAAAATCTTTACTGCATTTCTACGGGTCGGGTGATGCCAACAGATGTTACACAAGATGTCCGGGGCTGTGTTTCCGATGGAGAAAAATGGTTCAACGAATTCAGGGATGGATTCTTGGCAAACCCATCACATTCTGAACAGCCTATACCCAGACACAAGCCAAAGACCTTCGCTTCACCAACAAATATGAAAGGGGCAAGAAGATCCTTGAATTCAAAGGGGCACGTGATATTTACGGGCGTCCCCACTTCCTTATCACAGAAAAACAGGTGAATCTGTTGATAGTCTTCAGCTACCTCTTAGCTCCTTCCCTTTGTCGCTTGCACAACTTGACGGCACCATGAATAAAACAGACAAATCAAAGCTGATGCATGCTTTAGAGAATAGGGTGAGCACAACACAACCGCGGCCACAATATGTATATATCCAAGATGCGATGTCTCTGATCCAAGGATTGGTGGATGTGCCAGACATTTGGAGGGATTGCCAAAGTCGTTCGGAGGAAGCTGTGTAAAGTTGGTGATGGTGTGCGTTTTATCTGCGACAGATACCCAGAGAAATCAATTAAGGGACCAGAAAGAGCAAACCGTGCCTTGCAGAGAACTGTGCCAGCATCAGACTTCAGAGTAACTGGCCCAGACCAAAGACGCCCAAAAGACGCCCATTCGCTTCTTAGGCCAAGTGTTTTCAAGACGTCTTTCCTTCGGTTTCTCGTTGACGAGTGGCAGAAGGACAGTTATGCGAAGATGTTAAAGAGTATACGGTTAGTCATGGGCGTAGAAGGTGTGTATTACACGTTGACAGTTTCGCAGGATGGAGGCGGCGTCCGCAGCACTAATGAAGCGTTAGCCTGCAACCACGAGGAGGCAAATACAAGAATAGTATTGCATCTAGCCTGCATTTCTAAGCTGTCGGTACACAATGTGGGCATTCGCTGCAATGACACTTATGTGTTCATCATTCTTCTGTATCATTTAGGGGCATACACTATTAAAGCAAATGGATGCAGGTGTTGATGGTAACAACACCAGAAGATACACTGATGTGGCAGCTCTGTCGAAGCATCTTGGCAAAAACATATGCCGTGCTTTTCCTGGTCTGCATGCCTTTACAGGCTGTGATTACATGTCCGCCCTCCCACGAAAAGGAAAAGTGCATCCCTTACAGCTGATGGAATGATCTGTACAATTTAAAGAATCGCCTTTTCTCATGACCCGCGACTAGGGCATGCTAGAAGCTTATGTCTGCACACTTTATGGGAAACAGAATATGCAGAAAATAGCTGATGTTCGCTATGCCATCTTGAGGATCAAGTATGCCCCGACAAGCCAAGACAGACTATTAACAAAGATCAAAGGTGCTGATGCCAGTGTTCTACCGCCTTGTGAACCTGTGCTTAAACAGAAGATCAAGCGAGCTAACTATGTGGCACATATTTGGAAGCATGCAGACGGAGAATTAATTTTGGAGCTAGATTCTTGCAAACACGGCAGGCGTTGTGTTGATGATATGTTCATAGTGAATTGGGTTGACGGCCATCAGGTTCCATCTGTCATTAGTGACGCCATTGATCCAGAGACATTCGCAGAGGAAGGGAGTAAGGACTGTGATGATGAACTGCTTATTGTCTCTTCTGATAATGAGTCTGATGTGGATTCCGACAGTGACTTTTAAATTAGCTGGAAATGAGGGAACACCTTTAAAGCCAACTAAGGATGGGCATGAACTGGTTACAAAATGATGCGTTAAGAACACAATTGTTGACCTCTGGAATTAAAACGTGATATCAGTTGGAAGAGGGCTTCATTACCCTTAATATGATGGGTCTTGGGTAATAATGGCTGTATAAATACGAGAGGGATGTGTACTTTGAATTTCCCCTACCCCTAATTTGTCAGGTACGTAAAATATCAAGGTACGTTTGAAATCATCCAATTAAAAAAATCGGAATATATTCAGCAACTAAGAATACTCATTTTATATAGTACATATATTGGGCTATCTAAAAACAGCATCAGTTTGTTTGGCCTCTTTCGGGTGATTAGACACCGCCGTAGCTCTTAAACCAAATGTGACATTATCTCGCATTAGAGATTGGATTGACGAAATTATTGGAAAATGGCAGAGCGGTTTTAAGAGTAAGTGTAGCTGCGTTGACTTAGTCTGGTCACAACGAATGTTGACATCAGTAGTATTATTAATGCACTGGGACTTCTACAAGATGGAAATCGATATGTCACGCATGACCGAAACTAGAACTCTAACCTGACTACCGCATCAGAAAATCAGAAAATGCCGGTCACTAGGAATCCCTCCAGCTCGTGGCTGCCAGTCGGTGTATCTGGAGACATATCCCTCCCCGTCGGTGTATCTGGAGACATATCCCTCCCCGTCGGTGTATCTGGAGACATATCCCTCCCCGTCGGTGTATCTGGAGACATATCCCTCCCTTGACAATTTTGCTATTAGAGGAAATCTCCTGCATTTCTGGAAGTAAATATTGGCATTCAGTTGGCTGTACAATTGCATAATTGTTCGCTATGTTCGCCTAGCTACACGACGTTGCTAGCACTTGTACACTTTACTTATCCACAACAACTGGGCGCTTCAACCACATACTCAATTCTTAGAAGCCAAATTGTGGAAACACATTCGGACAAATTTCTAGCAAATACAATTTCACTCAATTAACAATTCTGTACCAACTAGTTACATTGTTTTGATTCAGTTTCGCAGCCTCAAAGCCCACACACGATTTTGTTTGCGAGGGTGGGCCATCGGGACGGGTAGTCCTCACTCCATATGTTTCCGATGTTCGGAGGCTATTGTGGAGCAGTATATTCTTAAAGGATATCTCACTGGTCGGCATTGGAATTCAATTGTCTAATATGTGCGGTTTTCCCCACTGGTATGGCCATATATGTAGGCTTGATGACTGGCAAATCAGCTGGTGCGCTAATGATACAGGTTGGATGAACTGAATAGCCAAGCAGTGGTCTCCACCACACAGCACCACCTCCCCCACGCACATATCAAGGAATGTTGATGCATGGATAGTCTCTGATCGCCTCTCCTATACATCGCGAGATACATATGGACCATTAGTTCGCTGTTAAATTAGCGGGTTTGTTTTTTTTACCAATTTTGCAATTTTCTCTCTGTTTTTTTGTTTCGTTTATTTTTGTCAGCGATGGCGGTTAGTGGTGGGTCGGGATGAGGGGTGGGTAGGAGAGAACACGTCAGCATACATGCCTTATGGTCTAGGGGTTCTTTCATTGGAAGTATTTTGTCAGCTAAATGCTATGTGAGGACATTTCCTGCATATTGCGTAGCAAGTACAATTTTGCACAATCACACGTAATGTCAGATTTGTGTAACTTGATGTTTAAAATTGTGAATAATCGCCGTGTTGAACTTTACACAACGAGGTGCATGTTGAGCAAATTTCTGTATATTTGGTCAATTCTATTTTACACACGATGACATCTAACACTAATCCACCATATTCTCATATTATTGTGAGAGAGTGGCCACACATTAGGTAGAAGACTAACTGTAGTAACTGCAAAGGGGTTGATATTAACATAGTCGTCCCCATGGTCATAGACGGGAGCATCTTAGGCATCCTTTCCCTGGACCACTCTTCCACATGACCAAAGTTTCCAAAACAATATAAGCACTGCTAAGAAGTGGCACAGACTTTGACTAGCATGTATGTTATATAAGATCTCCATAGCAGGATCTCGAGGCCGCTAACTCGTGTGAAACCTCGTCAATATCACCCTACAACAGACATGGAATGAAACCTGTTAGAAATCACTTCTTTGGCAAAAGATGGTTGTTCAACACCAACCTGTCTTAAAGGGGGTACCTAGACTATTATTAAATATCAGACGAAATAAATACACATAGTCATTCCTCAATTTTGTAGCGTTAAGTGACCTTTGACCTATGACGTCTACACCGGAACGATCTTTATCAACGGGCATGCCAGTATTGTACTTCTAGATTATCTAAGCGTTTATAGCATACGCACGGACAACGAGATACTGATTATTCTAAACCAGATATATCATTCTGTTTGCCAAACACCATTATCACGTAAAAATAATGTAATGCGCGCGTGAATCGCTCGGCTGATTATTACAAAGTTAAATTAAATACACCACCACCGCCACGTATTAGTATCCTTTGTCAATTTCCCCTAGCTTGGCACCATCGGGCTAGTGTTAATTTCAGAGATAACTTCGCCGCCCAGGTGACCGAATTTCTTTCATAACATCACAAATTCCAGCCACTCTCCGTCACTGTCACTCATTCTCACCCCCACCCCCACCACCCCACCCGCACACGCGATCCGACTTAGTGACTCCGTCCAACTGACACACATGTACGCGGTCAAAGTCAGTGACACCATTCACTCACCCACCCGCACACCCTGGGGCACTCTCACCCTGCTCGGCCACCCACGTAATAAGTGATAAAAACAAGACATCATAATTACAGTGATGGGATATTGGCGAAAATCCTGGCATTTTGCACTTCCAAATGCAAATCTAGATTTGTATCAAGATCACAATGATACTGACCTAAAGAATCTAAATGCCTGTGCTGCTCCTCCTGGTTGCGGTAACTATATGCCGATGCGTAGTTCAATAATTTGGCCAATTCCTCACCCTCCTCCTCCTCCTCCTCCTCCTCCTCTTCCTCCACCTCCTCCTCCTTCTGCCCCTCCTCCTCGTCCTCCTCCTCCTCCTCCTCCTCGTCCTCCTTTTTCCCCTCCTCCTCATCCTCCTCGTCGTCCTCCTCCTCCTCCTCTTCGTCCTCCTCCTCCACCTCCTGCTCCTCCTCCTCTTTCTCCTTCTGCCCCTCCTTCTCGTCCTCCTCCTCCTCCTTCTGCCTCTCCTCCTCGTCCTCCTCCTCCTCCTCCTCCTCCTCCTCCTCATCCTCTTCCTCCTTCTGCCCATCTTCCTCGTCCTCCTCCTACTCCTCTTCTTCCTCCCCTCTTCCTCCTTCTGCCCCTCCTCGTCCTCGTCCTCCTCCTCCTTCTTCTGCCCCTCCTCCTCCTCTTCCTCCTTCTGCCTCTCCTCCTCCTCCTCCTCCTCCGCCTCCTCCTCTTCCTCCTTCTGCCCATCCTCCTCGTCCTCCTCCTCGTCCTCCTCCTACTCCTCTTCTTCCTCCTCTACCTCTTCCTCCTTCGGCCCCTCCTCCTCATCCTCCTCCCCCCCCTCCTCCTACTCCTCTTTCTCATCATCATCATCATCACCATCATCATCACCATCATCATCACCACCACCACCACCACCGCCACCACCACCACCATCATCACCACGACCATCACCATAGCAATAATAATCATCATCATCATCATCATCATCATCATCATCATTATCTATACCATCATTATTATCATCACCATCATGACTAGAAATAAATCCGTCAGTTGATATATTTGCATATATTGAATCTGAGGAATGATTGACTGATGCGATAGATAGCCCCATGCGGACATTCTGATTGCGGTTACACGCAATCCTAGACTTACACCCACCCGTATAACACGAGATAAACTCTAACATGCACATTTATATACGTGAGCTGCTGTACCGTTTGACTGGTGGCCGCGCAATGCATTATCCGTCTCTGTCAGCGATATTTCACTTCATTGAAAATTAACGACGTACTTGTGATGATTTCGCGTGATCTAAGAAGCATAACCGAAGAATGACTGATGCGGAAAATTGAAATGTTGAACTAATATGTTCTGTCAGATGACTGTTCTATGTTTTATTATAGATGGATCAATTTCTTGCAATGGCACGCCAATTTCTAACTAAGCGCCACCCACTTTACACGCGTGTTGGAATCAATGTATATACTTTGACCGCTCACTTACCAGCATCACAAGTAGACATACAGGTAACCTGTTGAATCTTTTGAAACTAAGTAGATTGGGTGATGTTGCTGCCTATGGCAGCAGCAGCTCCCAGTCAAATTCGTTTTAAAATATTCAACATAACGTTTAGTAAATTATTAGTCTAGCAAAGATAATACAATTCGTATACTTGACGGGCTTTTCTAGCGTCATAAGGGAATTGCGACGTCAACCTGCATGCCATGCTTACCTCCTCGGTTCTACTGTTGTATATTAAATCTTCAGCACCTGAATTATCTTATCCTTTTCTTTCCTGGAAGGGTGGGCGTGTGGGAGTATAAATATTACTAGGGATAAAAGGCTCGAGCATAGGGATCCGATAAGTCACTGAAGCATTTGCCGCCATGGTTAAAATACGGCATCTGTTAGCTAACGTGACAATCAACATGATACGTGTTCGTCAGTGAGCGAGCTGCTTGTTTTGTTATTAGCAGACCCTGTGTCTCAGTTGTTATGCACTGGATAGCTTGGTTTATTCAGTTCCCTCGCTATAGATGTGAGAGTCAACTGTCTGCCTGCTGAATGCCACCGGTCATTAAGGTCCATAGACAATAACTCGGGAGTGGATGAATATACTGAAAATAATAAGTCAAATTGTTTTCAAAATATCCTTCAATCCAAAAGTTATAACACTTACGACATGTTGTCCATACAGATTACGCATTAAGACGGTTTAAATGAAGGCGGATAAAAACTCTTCTATTCCACGGGAGTAGCTTTTATACGAAATCCTCTTTTAAGATGTCTTCTCGAGGGAGTTTAACTGAATGTGTTGCTATGTTCACATTAATTTTAATGAATAGGCATGGTTTTATTCATTTGAATTATTATGGCAGACATGTCTGCGAGGTGTTTGCGCAGGTGGCACGTCTCTTGTACCTACTAAGACAGACCATTATGCAGTTACGATTCCATTTGTTAGTCAAATACCAGAGCAAAGTTACACGACTGACCTTGGGCATACTTGTAAAGCAATCACCTCTGCGTTATGGTAACCTTTCAGAAGAGACGTACTAGAAGATGTTACTACGCTAGACAGCAATACAAGCAATGGTATAAAACAAGCATTGTTCTGCCTGGCAATGTCCGTCACGTAATGCTTGCACATCATCCCGTCAACAGCTTCGGTTATGATTGAATTTGGTAGCTCTTATCTCCCTTGATCTCCATAAAGATTAATAATATAATAATAATAATAATAATAATAATAATAATAATAATAATTAATAATAATAATAATAATAATAATAATAATCGTTATTTATTGAGGGTAAATCTTCAAGTACACGGCCTGATCTAACAGAGGCCCTCATTAACATATATACACATTTATACAGAGATATAAGTAAGTTTATTTCCACTATAAGCCATCGGCTCTTGAGTGTACATATTACCATAATTCTGTAACGGATACTAGTATTCAATAATCGTTGTATAAAGTTTGTAAAATTGCACATAATTAACATAATTATTAATACCATCATAATTTCCATCATATTCAGCACCATCATTACTATTAATTATTATCCTTATTTTCATCATCATCGTTTTCATCAGTATTATTTTATCATTTTATTGTTGCAATCAATAATATGATATCGATAATAATAATGATGATGATGACGGGGTAGATACCAGTAATGATTACTAGAATCACCCCATCATCATCATCATCATCATCATCCCAACCATCAACATCACCAGCACCACCATCACCATCAACACCCCATCAGCATCTCCGTCCTCCCGCTCCATCGCTCACTGAGTGTTGGCGCTGAATAACGAAAACAATAACGATGATGGTGGCGAGGACGACGACAGCAGTGACGATAATGGCGGTGAAGATGGATTTGGGATTTCTCGGATGTCATTCCTCCTCGATTCTAAACACGAAAATTAGAGCGAAAGAGAATCGAGGAGAGAGCGCTCCGCCTACCCGCAATACCACCATCAAATATATATATATATATATATATATATATATATATATATATATATATATATATATATATATATATATATATATATATATATATATATATAACTTTTTGTGCATTCGTATTCATAAAATCAAGTCCTGCCTCCTCGTTTCTAGGCGCGAAAACTAGGGACGAAAGAGGAAACGAGGAGACATTTCTTTGCAGCCCAGCCCGTCGTCTACGGCTCTCACATCCATCCATCCATCCATCCATCCATCCACCCACCCAAACCCACCCACCCACCCACCCACCCACTCATCCATCCATCCATCCACCATGCATCCACCCTTCCCTCCTTCCTTCCTTCCTTCCATACATCCACATACATCTATGTACACACAAAGAAATTCTGGCAGACAATTAGTTTAAATTCCGATATATGACAGTAATTATTATTATTATTATTATTATTATTATTATTATTATTATTATTATTATTATTATTATTATTATTTGAAACTCGCACATACACTCTAAATCATAGACAGTTTCTCTCAACCACGCGGACAAACTTACCCTCTACCTCACAAAACAACACACTGGCACGTACGCATGCACACACTTTTACGCAAATTTTGGGCCGCTTACTTAACCCACATTTAGATGAGTGCATATGTTGGATTTGAAAGATGAAAGCGTTGAGGCAGAAAAAGATTGCCAATAGTAGGGAAAACGTGCACCTATTCCAAGTCATCAGTGCCCAATCAGTGCCATGCTATCAAAGGACACCCTGGTGGAACATATGCATAACATGACTGACTGACATAGAACAGTGATATGTATGTGTATTAAGTTACGTGTGTCGAGTACTCAGGAAAACATTTAAATATATAAACATGCCAAAGCTGGTTTTCCAAGCTAACGATGTTGCACGGCTTTGTGATAAATTAGTGGTTTATTAACAAAGAAACTAGCCCATACAACTGTAAAACGTCGAGCGAGACGGTGATGTACACACTTTTCCACTAGTGCAGTCAAACTGTAGATACACCTAGAACAAATTGCAATATAATCGTTTTCACTAATGTTGAGTTCAGGGGTAAAATATTCATGAATATGGTAATTAACTTCCGCCCTTTTTCCGAAAATTGAGTTTGTGCTACGCTTTTTTAAATTCAGTTTCCGAACATGATAGGAATGATGTCTAGACCCATGCTGTCCGGGTGGGGGAATACAATAATAAACCTAGTGTTGATCTTCTAAATTCATAACATAACACCAATTATGCACTGTAGCCACCCCACCCCCTTCCCACACCATCATTATCGAAATATGGATCTCGCGATATAACGTTTCTTCTAAACATGTTAACATAGAAACACATATAGCTGATTTACGGGGAGTGTATCACAGTGCTGGCATCAATTTCCCAAGTCATCCTCATTAAGAGCCGATATGGAGTTAGACCAACTGCCACCTTTACAGTCATAAACTTCAGATGGATCAGCAAGTCCATGTTTCCTGCACTCACAGCCAGTCTTGCAGTTGCATTGGAATTAATACAGTATGTCTTTAGGTGCTGCTGGCTTGTCTGTTTTACAGGCATCATCTACTGGTTGATGTCTTTCAGCGCCCAATTATCGTTTCCAGTTATAGTGGGATCCATCGATCCCTGAACTCCCTGATTATCAATTTCCAGCAAACTATACATGTAAGCTGTTGAATATTTTGAAACTAATTTGACTGGGTGATGCTGCTGCTAATGGCAGAAACAGCGCCCACATCGACTAGTCAAATTAGTTTCAAAATAGTAAAGACAACCGATTCGTACACCGTGTCAGACTATTAAGCGTTTAAGACAGAGTAAATCGACTCATTCATGCAGTAATTGATTATGACATCATCATACGTATCACAGAGTTGTTTATGACGTCATATGATGGATATTCTGTGACAGTCCATTCCACTGGATCCAGATGTCATTCATCTCCTCTCCAAACTTGCATTTGGTAGTATATCCGCAGACTGCGCAACCACCATGTGCGTCAACATATTTTGAACTTTTCACAACCTTTCCTTTGAACCGTTTATACCGTAAAGCAATGAGGCTGTCCTTTGGGTCACCATTGTAGAGAAGGACAGGAGCTCATCAAATCTATTGCATCTCTATTTCTATTGCTCTGGGTAAATTCTGTCGCAATTTGTTCGAAGCTTAGCCCGTATTTTATGCAGATTAACTGAACTAAAATGACAAGTTGCCCCACAGAATTGACTAACAATTGATTCTCCAGCTGACGTCCCAAAATTCATTGCGCTTTTTACCGTTTAACCTTAACCGGAACCTCCACCTGTATTCCTGAAAAGACACAATTACAGAAACATTACGAGCAATTGATTATAACAATGGTGATGTTTCTAATCAGCGCAAAATCTGTTTTCTACACACACACACACGCGCACAACCGTTTACAGAATCAACATTGGCCCATAGCTCTAGATATTACAATTTTAGAGAAATATACGTTGCTGAAATTGTATCCCTAAGTATCACGGGAACTACGCTATACCTTTTCAAGCGCTACATAATGTCACGATAACACGGGTTACTGGTCCGGTACTTGACTGGTCTAGTAGTGTCCCAGAAACCTGCGTTATCGCAGTAACGGGTCTCTATAATGAGCACCATCATTGTATGCAATCGACTCTAACAGAAGCTATCGCAGCTGTCAAGTCATCGTTCATCATTCATTCATCAGAGATGCCGTCATGCTGATTGACAACTTGGTTATTGCTTGAATCACACACGCAATGGGAATCCACGGCATTCAAGTCAATGGAGGATTCCAGTTTATCCATCAATCATATGACGTCATACACAATTACGTCCCGCAAAACGTACCGAAGGTCGTCACGAACGCTTATTTGATGACGGACTAAGCGTTGGTGTACGAATTGTATGTCTTTACTATTTAAGAAGCATACTGTTGAATATTTTGAAACTGATTTGACTGGGCGATGTTGCTGCCATATGCTGGTTTTAGTCCCACTGCCATTTTAGTTTCAAAATATTCAACACCTTACCGCTATTGTTTTCTGGAAATTGATATTCAGAGAGTGCAGGGACCAATCCTAACACAGGCGCAACGTGGGTGGATCTTAGCTAGAGATGCGCAGGGCATAGCTAAAACGTGATTCCTCTATCCCACGATACCTAGATAAGCTGTTGAAAACTGTGTTACTAATTTGACAGGAACCCGCAGCAGCTTTCTGTCAAACCGTTTGTGAAATATTCACCAAAATAATTAGTAAATTATAGCAGATATTTGGTGCATTACATTTTGGGTTCAAGCTTCAAATATGTTATTATTATATTAACCCCAGGTTACGCGTCCACACAAATGTACGGTGATAATGGCATTACACAGACAAGAGAGATGCTGTCCAGATGAAGAGATGTGCGAACAGAAATAACTAAATATCCACAAAGATGCCAAAAATAGAAAAGATAGGAAAACAAACTAAGGAGCTAAAAGATAAATACCCACCAACATATTTCAAATTTAATAAAGTTTGTGTACACAAATCCGATTACGAACAGATTACATAATTCACCGGATGTGTGGCAAGACTAAGTAGCTTTAAACTTAATTTTTATGGAAAATTCAAATATTTGCTCAATGAATTACCATTTGCTGGCCAAGAGAACGGGCTTTTTGGTAAATTTACCACAGAAATTTAGGAAAATATTTCTTTAAGAGTTGGTCCTTTGACCGACTTGGTGATTGTAGCGTTAATCGTCTAGGAAATCTAGATTTGTGCTTAGTCAGTGTCCGTTTGTAGGCCCAGAGAAGACTATTTTTGAAAATTTACCACTGGGATGACTGGCTCGATTACTGAGCCAGTAATTCCAGTGGCAAATTTTCAAAAAAATAGTCTTCTCTTGACCTGCAAATAGACAGAGCTCAAGACTACTACAAAAGCGGTGTTAGCATGACAACGACAATGTTACACAAGTGGGATTAACTGACTGAAACATCTAAAGAGTTGACTCATATACAGCAGCAGAGTCTAAAAATATGTATGCAATAACACTTCTAGATGTAATCCTCGATAATAGAAACATTTTTGTTGAGGTGAGGGGTATGCGACACACGGTGGAACTTGCTTAAAGGAGAACTAACTTCATATCATAATAGTTATTCAAGTGATCTAACAAGCCACCCGTAAGCTATACATAGAATATTAAGCTCGTTATCATGCCGCTAAAGAAAGATATTCAGGCTTGACTAGCTACATGTTGATATATTTCTACGGCCTATGATGGCTGCCATGTTTTACTTTTCAACCAATCAGAAAAACTAGCGTGCCTGCCTCGGTCTATACGCTCAGTCATAGCGGTGCCACAAATAGGTTGATAATGTGATATAAAAGCAACCATACAGGTAAGTTGATGACTATTTTGAAACTAATTTGACTGGAAGTTGTTACTGCCATAGGCAACAACTTCCAGTCAAATTAGTTTCAAAATATTCACCAAGATGATTTTTACATAGTAAAGAATGCAATGCATTGGCACTTACATGACATCACGCACTATCGCTTGAATAGACAAAATGTCGGCGATTATTGTTCATCATATACACGATATTGTAAGGCAGATAATTGTGATACAGATAGGGGAATGTGACAAAAAAAGGAAAAATGACAACATATGAATGATATGGAATCAGTGCAATACAACATTTGAGATGAGATTAACATCTCTTTAATTCACGGACGCGATCTCTCGCTCAAGTATATGACGTCACACGCAATTACACCACGTGTAGCTGCTGCTGTCACAATGCATAGTAACCTAATCCATCATAAACATTGAGAAATTCGTCAAGTGTAAGAATCCAGTGGAATATTTCGAAACTAACTTGATGGGACGCACCCAGTCAAATTATTTTCAAAATATTCAACACATTGCATATATAGTTACCTTAACATTACGATTCTGGGAATTCAGCATGCAAGGTATAATACATTTATTCCAGAACTTGTAAAATGGAGGGAGGGGCGTAGCTAGAAATGGGCGCGGCATAGATAGAAATGGGGTCTTCTATTCGTGGATCCAATCCCAGCAAAGATGGTCCATGTTTGGCCATGTGCTAAGGATGCCAGAAGACCCACCAACACAGAGAGCCTTGGAATTCTCCCTACTCGGGGCCAGCAAATACATAGCCCTGAGCGGACGTCATTGCATACATCTTCTAGGCGTGCTGCGAGGTGACCTCAAGAAAGCAGGACTCTGTACACTCAAGTCAATAATGGACCTGAGGAAGCTTAGGATTTCGGCTGAGGACAAGACACGGTGGGCAAAAGCGAAGAAGGACTGATTGCAGCTGTAGGATGTTTCTACTACTACAGCCGCAGAATACAGTAATCATACAATACTGAAGGCAATGTGATGTAAATAAATGCATAATGAAACATACTAGTTTCTATTCAATACATGGTGATACATGTAAAACTTCATTCAAATATCTATTTATTATTTAATCATAGCATGTTGACTTCGAGTATTCACACATTAATTTGGAATAAAATAAGAAACAGGAATTGATTCTGAACAACTGAAGTATTGTTTTATTGCTACTTAAATTTACCATATGCTACGCCAATCGGCAAATGTGGATTCACCTGATGGTAGTGTTGAAATGGCATGATTATGGAAATAATGCAAAATGCATGTGGGCATTAAATTAAAATCTAAAATGCATCTGGGTGACTGAAGATGGTGTGGATTGTTTTGTAAAATAAGTCAAAATAGAGAGAAACAGTATTCAAATGTCAAAGGAGACAATATGGTGCAATTACTTTCTTTACCTCTGTTGCGGATAAATATGATTGGCGTCCTGTGATGAGGCAAATTGCCATTGGACATTTCCAGTTTATCCAACCATTATCTGACGTCATACTCAACTAAGTGAAGGGGTAAGATGACGTTATAATTAATTATGTCATGAATGACTCGGTTTAGCCCGTCTTTAACACTTAATACTCCGACATGTTGTAGGAATTGCATGTCTTTACTATTTAATAAATATTCTGTCGACTATTTTGAAAACAATTTGACCCGTCAAACTAGTCTCAACATATTCAATAGGTTACCTTTATAGATTTTTGGAAATGAATAGTCAAGGAGTTCAGGGATCGATCGATCCTAGCAAGCGCGAGATGTGTGTAGAGCTTAGCTAGCGATAGTCGAGTCATAGCTAAAACGGGAAAGGTCCAGTGTTCGATATTCGACACTGAACTGTGTGACGTGTGAAATGACATCATAATGAATGACGTCATGAATGACGTCGATAAGTACGTCACGAACGCATATTTGAAGACGGTCTATGCGTTGTTGTACAAATTCTTTGCTTTTACTATTTATTGAATATTTTGTTGAATATTTTGAAACTAATTTGACTGGGCGCTGTTGCTGCCATGCCCAGTCAAATTAGTTACAGAATATTCAACAGCTTCCCTGTATAGTTTTCAGGAAATTGATAGCTTGGGTATTTGGAGATCGATCAATCCCAACACGGCGAGGTGTGAGTGAAGCCTAGATAGTGATGGGCGGGGCATAGCTAAAAATGGAAATGTCCATTGACACACGAATGGTGGTGATTTCGATTAGATTCCGTGTGATGGGAATTCATTTGTGAGCTAATAGTCAGGACTATTCAAGATTATCACGGTTACAGTTTCAGTATTTACTTCCATTATCGATGCGACGATTGGAGGCGAATGACAAGATGAGCCTGCAGAGTCTAGGAGTGCGTGCCTCTTTATAACTATGTCGGTGAAGGCTGTTGATGTCTTAGAAAGTAGCAGCATGAATGACTAATAATTATAAGTAACAATTAGAGGTAACAAACGCAAAATCACATGACCAGATAAAAGCATTAAGGTAATTCGCCATGATAAAGACGGAAATGCTTCTCTTCTATTTTCGAAATGGATATCACTCTCTGTGCATTTGTTCTGGCCATCTAAGCAAATCCCTCACGCAGATTGGAGATACGGTTAATCAGCTGGACAGACGCAAACGTATATCTTGCAGCCGTGAATAATTGCGAACATCGGGTGCAATTTGTTCAATGTCACGTCACGTGGTTAATGGCTGTGAATGGTTCAGATCATCATATTAGTCTTAGGGATAAGAGCCAAAGCGTGATCCATTTCTATCAATGCTTCCTCCGCTATGTACATGTTTTAAAATCGATTTGAAACAATGATGGTGTGGATTGTGGGTAGTATTGATGTAAGTATCATCTTGAATAGAATGAGTTATCGCTTGACAAGGAACTAATGATAGAAATTATCTACTAAAATAGAGACTAATTTTCCTTAGAAACATTAAAAACTACATTGATTGTCAAGGACGTAATCTAAAGATGGGCATGCAATGGGGGTATCCAGTTTTAGCTATACCCAGCCCATAGCTAGCCAAGCTCCACTCAAACTTCGCCGTGTTGTGATCGATTGAAATACCGAACTGTCTGGCATTGCACTTCTAGAAAACTATGCAATTAAGCTGTTGTATATTTGGAAACTAATATGAATGGGTGCCGCTGCTGCAACATTGCCTAGTAAAATTAGTTTCCAAATATTCTAAAATGTGTTTATTAAATTTTAAATACATACAATTCGTACAACAACGCTTAGTCCGTCGGCAGTAAAGCGCTCGGGAAGAACTTATCTACATCATTCATGACGTCATTGATTATGACGTCATAAAACAGGTGACGCAGTTGATTATGGCGTCATATGGATTGATAAACTGGAAATATCACTTCAGTTGGTTACGGTTAGATATGTGCTTCCTGTTTGATGGACCTACACAATGCCACTGTGACCTTAGGTAGCAAGTAACGGATTATGACTGTGACCTCATACATTGAGTGAGAGATCAGATGCATAGAGTAAATGGCCTGTGGTGCTAATGGCTGGATGTTATTAAATACTAGTGTATTGTATCATAGAAAATGGACTTGACCTGTGTGATGTTCTGTCTGTGAGTGAGACAAGTATGTTTTCTGTATGTGAGTGAACCTTATCAATGACATATCTAGACAAGTGTGTTTTCTGTATGCAAGTGAGCGTTATCAATGACATATCTAGACAAGTGTGTTTTCTGTATGCGAGTGAGCGTTATCAATGACATATCTAGACACGTATCTGTTCTATATGCGAGTGAGCGTTATCAATGCCATATCTAGATAAGTATGTTTTCTGTAGACGAGTGTATGTTTTCTGTATGCGAGTGAGCGTTATCAATGACATATCTAGACAAGTATGTTTCCTGTATGCGAGTGAGCGTTATCAATGACATATCTTGACAAGTATGTTTTCTGTATGCGAGTGAGCATTATCAATGACATATCTAGACAAGTATGTTTTCTGTATGCGAGTGAGCGTTATCAATGACATATCTAGACAAGTATGTTTCCTGTATGCGAGTGAGCGTTATCAATGACATATCTTGACAAGTATGTTTTCTGTATGCGAGTGAGCGTTATCAATGACATATCTAGACAAGTATGTTTTCTGTATGCGAGTGAGCGTTATCAATGACATATCTAGACAAGTATGTTTTCTGTATGCGAGTGAGCGTTATCAATGACATATCTAGACAAGTATGTTTTCTGTATGCGAGTGAGCGTTATCAATGACATATCTAGACAAGTATGTTTCCTGTATGCGAGTGAGCGTTATCAATGACATATCTTGACAAGTATGTTTCCTGTATGCGAGTGAGCGTTATCAATGACATATCTAGACAAGTATGTTTCCTGTATGCGAGTGAGCGTTATCAATGACATATCTTGACAAGTATGTTTCCTGTATGCGAGTGAGCGTTATCAATGACATATCTTGACAAGTATGTTTTCTGTATGCGAGTGAGCGTTATCAATGACATATCTAGACAAGTATGTTTCCTGTATGCGAGTGAGCGTTATCAATGACATATCTTGACAAGTATGTTTCCTGTATGCGAGTGAGCGTTATCAATGACATATCTTGACAAGTATGTTTCCTGTATGCGAGTGAGCGTTATCAATGACATATCTAGACAAGTATGTTTCCTGTATGCGAGTGAGCGTTATCAATGACATATCTTGACAAGTATGTTTCCTGTATGCGAGTGAGCGTTATCAATGACATATCTAGACAAGTATGTTTCCTGTATGCGAGTGAGCGTTATCAATGACATATCTTGACAAGTATGTTTTCTGTATGCGAGTGAGCGTTATCAATGACATATCTAGACAAGTATGTTTCCTGTATGCGAGTGAGCGTTATCAATGACATATCTAGACAAGTATGTTTCCTGTATGCGAGTGAGCGTTATCAATGACATATCTAGACAAGTATGTTTCCTGTATGCGAGTGAGCGTTATCAATGACATATCTAGACAAGTATGTTTTCTGTATGCGAGTGAGCGTTATCAATGACATATCTAGACAAGTATGTTTCCTGTATGCGAGTGAGCGTTATCAATGACATATCTAGACAAGTATGTTTCCTGTATGCGAGTGAGCGTTATCAATGACATATCTAGACAAGTATGTTTCCTGTATGCGAGTGAGCGTTATCAATGACATATCTAGACAAGTATGTTTTCTGTATGCGAGTGAGCGTTATCAATGACATATCTTGACAAGTATGTTTTCTGTATGCGAGTGAGCGTTATCAATGACATATCTAGACAAGTATGTTTCCTGTATGCGAGTGAGCGTTATCAATGACATATCTAGACAAGTATGTTTCCTGTATGCGAGTGAGCGTTATCAATGACATATCTTGACAAGTATGTTTTCTGTATGCGAGTGAGCGTTATCAATGACATATCTAGACAAGTATGTTTTCTGTATGCGAGTGAGCGTTATCAATGACATATCTAGACAAGTATGTTTCCTGTATGCGAGTGAGCGTTATCAATGACATATCTTGACAAGTATGTTTTCTGTATGCGAGTGAGCGTTATCAATGACATATCTAGACAAGTATGTTTCCTGTATGCGCGTGAGCGTTATCAATGACATATCTAGACAAGTATGTTTCCTGTATGCGAGTGAGCGTTATCAATGACATATCTTGACAAGTATGTTTTCTCTATGCGAGTGAGCATTATCAATGACATATCTAGACACGTATGTTTTCTGTATGCGGGTGAGCGTTATCATTGACATATCTAGACAAGTATGTTTTCTGTATGCGAGTGAGCGTTATCAATGTGATATCTAGACAAGTATGTTTTCTGTATGCGAGTGAGCGTTATCAATGCCATATCTAAACAAGTATGCTTTCTCTATGTGAGTGAGCGTTATCAATGTCATATCTAGACAAGTATGTTTTCTGAAATGCCCATGAAAAACTTAGATACATTGAGCATGACTTAATCTACACATGGTAAAATCTCATGGTATTAAGAGGCAATGGGTGAATCAACTTCTAGCCATCCATAGCTGTGGTCTGCCCATGATTTGAGCATGTTGAGATCGATTTATATATACATTGAACCCTGATATCACAGACTGTCATTTTCAAGATAACTATACAGATAAGATGGTGAATAGTTTGAAACTAACCTGACTTGCCACTGGCATATGACAGCAATGGCGCCGACTTAAATTAGCTTCAAATCGTTCAACAGAATGTTGATTAAATAGAAAATTCTTCAAAGACTTGCAATTCGTACACACATCTTGTCGGACTTTTTCAAGTTTGCGGCGTATCATTTCTGCAAATTATGATTGTGACGTCAACCTACATGCCAGATCCTTACCATTTCCTGATCTTAATGTCGCACTCTGTGCGTTTTACGCATAGCCTTAGGCACCTGAAGTCTGTACCAACTCCTACCGAGGTTCCACCAATGGTGTTGATTCTGACATACTTGAGTGTATAATTGTAGGCTAAAAGCTATCTTCTTCGCGTGTTCTATTAGTCCTACATTTAAAGCCTTTTATTCCTCGCGCTGCAGCATCTCCTGAGGACCATCGAGTTCAGTGCAATGCAGTGCAATGCCATCAGCAAACTCCAGGTTGGTGATTGTGATGGCTCTGACACGTCTCGATCTCCTTCTTAGTCCAGATAATGATCATATTAATCCGGATATAGCCATTCACAAAACTAATTATAGACTTTTACAATCAGGAATAGCTAGTGTTCACATTTCCACTCTCCATGGCTTGCCTTCAGCTACAAGACTCATAATATGATGGTTTAGCGCCTTTGCGCGCCATGACCACTATTTTTATAATAACTAGCTTACACTGCACTCCCTATGCACTAGATGCGACATATTTTCTGGAAATCACCCTCAGGAAATGGGACAAGTTTCCAATTACATATAATTTGATTTACTGAAATATCGAGGAACAGTCTGCCACAGATATAGATTAAGTATCGAATATATTGTGGTTCTCGGTGCGTGCTTGCGTATTCCTTTGTGAGTCTCGTTCCTTTCTTTACTGTATATGCCCATAGATCGTAAAACAAATTTCACATTTAGACAACAGTACAATTTTACCATGAGTGCGACTCATTTAGGCACACGAGGCGTACTGTAATTGAAACCAGAGTACTTAGTCGAAATCTACGGCGGTAAATGCTTAGCGCTGCTGAATAATCTACCCGCAGTGACTTTGGCGCGTAGGAATGTCACTCCCGATAAGAATGACAATGATATAATTGTATCCCTAGAATGGACATTTCCAGTTTCAGGTATACACCGCCCATCCATAGTTAAGCTCGACTACACCTCGCTCGTGTTGGGATCGACCAATCCCTAAGCTCCCTGACTATCAATTTCCAGAAAACTATACAGGTAAGCTGTTGAATATTTTGAATCTAATTTAACTGGGTGTTGTTGCTGCCATAGGCAGCAACAGCTCCCAGTCAAATTAGTTTCAAAACAGTCGACAGTTTGTTTATTAAATAATAAAGACATACAATTCGTACAACGTGTCGGACTATTAAGACGGACTAAATCGAGTCATTCGCGCGGTAATTGATTATGCAGTCATCATACACAGTACGTAGTTCGTTATGACGTCATATGATGAATGGATACACTGGAATGGTCCATGCGATGTTGCAGTTGCTATTAATATATAATGAAAGAATGTTACCATGAACTCATCAACTTCTTATGACTCATGTTCATTCGTGACATATTCACAAGTTTGGAGATAGAGAAGAGGAATACAATCTGTCTCTCAAGTAGCTGATGCCACAATCAAAATGGTATAGCTCCGTCTTAAAAATCGAAAAGATCGTCAAGAAAGTGTACTAATTGTATGTATTTGAGGAATTTACAAGGCAATAAACATTCTGTTGCATTTTTTGAAAACGTAATTCGACAGGGAATTATTGCTACTTATTTTTCAAAATATTCAACAACGTATCTGTAGAGTTACCGTAATATTCTCGAACGTCAGATTTCAGAGGTTCAAATCTATGACAATACATGGAAATATGGAGCTGACCTATAAATGGTCGCTATTGACCTCTCTGTTTAAATTCACTTTTTCAACCCTGTGTATGTGTTGTTTTTTCTCATTCTCGCATCTTACTCCTGGCCAGTGGTCACACTTGCTTCGTCAACTGTGAAATACAAGTGTGATATACTAAACTGACCAGTGAATGCTATTTCGACTCATCAGTTTGCTGACATATCTGAAAGTAAAACCATATGCTAAAAGGAATGTAACAAGATTACAGGTCACAGTTAGATAATGCGATTTACGGTTATCATAAATATCTCCAAGGTGAAGCTCTCTGGTCACTCAAGTGCGTGGTCATTTTATGCTCCGCCCTCTGGGAATTACCACGCAGCGCTCTAGCCACTTTTGCCACGTAAATCCCTATACGAACCATTCAGCGGATATTCACTAAGACGTGTATGATAATATTTGCTGGTCTATCTGATTAAATGTCTGAAATCATAGGACATAGATTATCGTCACAAGCATTGATCAGTATGGAGATTTTCCGTGTTACATGGGGAATTAATATGCACACGATCGGGAAATGATGCATGCAGATTACCGTTAGCCCATATGCAGTCCTTACTAGCCAAATGCGAAGTAAGTAAGTACAAATTAGGTAGGTAGATACGTAGGCAGTTATATAGGTAGGTAGTAATATGGTTAACGCACTGGCTCAGTATTTTCAAAAAATTAAAAATATTTTGTATTTATTTTATTGCCTGAGATTTGTTATTTTTTGTTTTATAGAGGCGATATGGCCTTTAAAATTGGGCAACTTCAAGATGCCGATGTTTATCCAGTTAATTTCGATTTTACCAATATATCACGCAGATTCGGATTTTTCTTAAATACTATTACGTAGAGGCTGTCTTAAATTATCCTGTAATTTATGACGTTCATCTTTCAAAATTTCGGAAATTTCAACATTTTTTCGATTGTATGTCAGAGTGAATGGATTTATTTCACGTTGATAAGCAGGACCTCGGTTCACATGTATACCACCGGCCATTTCTATTCTAGTTGCTTAATCCAAAATGATTATCTAAGTTTCATTTGTTTATCAGTTTCTTCAGCGGTGTTGGAGAGAGGGTGTTGTCCAATATGTATAATTTCGAAGCCCCGAGCCACCGAATGACCAGGAAGGTTAAAGTGTTCAGCGACATGCGTCTAATATCGCCAACTTGACGCAAATGTGTCTGGTTGCTCGCCATCTTAAAGGGCATTTGGTTTCACCAACATACTGCTTTTGCCATAATTTGCAAGATATTACATAAATCACGTTTTCGGAATTGCAATCTAAATTAGACTCTATTTAGAATGTCTCTATGTTCTGAAACCTAATACATGTTTTTTTTATTTGGAAGAAGTAGGTCCAATTTACACATTTTCTTTCCACATTTTCGAGATTCTCCTACGCCTGCAATTGACCAATGTTGACGAATCTGCATAGGCCTTTGATCTGCAACATTGTCAGGGATAGCCTCCAATTCCTGCAAATTTTCAGGCTTAAAGGTGAGCAAAAATATAGACGAATGGCCTCTTGATTTGAGGGCCTTAACTAAGAGGCTGCATACACATTCCAAGTTATGTTCTATGACTCGAATTTCTATGAATACGGATGGTTTCTGATTTTAGAACTCCTTTAACGGCATGAGGCTGATGGAAAGATTTCTTGTAGTGTAATTTGATGCGAATCTATGGGCTTAAAATATACTTTGTAATCAGGGTGTCCGCGTGTCACAATATTTTACACCTTTGTATAGGGTTACATCTAAAAAGTCTACGGACATCTGGAAAATGCTGGCTTTTAGCTTGATATTCGTTCGTAATTGAATATAACATCATCAAACGCGTTACGTAGTTGATTGTGACGTCATATGATTGCAGGATAAGCTGCAAATATGCATTATTCTCACAGCATGAAAGTCACCCACTCCACGGTTTCGCACATTTGGTGCTCTTTAAATATTCAAGCGGGATTATAACACACACCTGTACGATTCTACATCGCTAGCGGAGGAGCACGCGTGTCGCATAACGTTTAGGTGGCCGCTAGACGATAATTAAGCAACTACGGGAACAGCGTTGATTACGTATACAGTATGTGCTGTTTACATTGGATAATATAACCTTCTTTATTGCAATTTCAGACAATTGCGCGGGGAGAAAGAGCGGCCCAGTAAAGATCTTGCTGGAATCAAAATTTCAGTAATAACTGCTAGTGCTACTAAATTTGAATTTCAAAACAATATTGATATGAACATAGGTTGTATCATTCTCTTGGTCCGTAAGATTTCCATTAGATACTTGTTCATATGATGTGTGCGACTCGAGATACTTAGTGCATCACATCATAGCATCGTACGCCCTGCGGATAGCCTTCTATGCGTGTGCACGGTGTTGTATGTCGGTATGGGTTGGTCTCTTTAGTGTTCCATAGGATATATGTTAAATATTTCCCTATAATTAGGGTCATTCAACCCCACGTACCCCAAGACCCCCACCCCACCCACTCTAGCCCAAAATAAATCAGTATTCAGCGCCAGTATTCCACCCAAGAACCGTGGTTGATAATCTAATTTAACATTACAAAAATAACGTAGATATTGCAAGTTTATGCGTATATCGGCCCATCCGTTAGTTCCTCCATCGGTCTGTTCGTCCGGTTATCTCCTCCGAAACCATTTGGCGGAATTCAACTAATTATGTAATGTGTTACTTGTGGATGTATTTATTTTTAGCTCTGCCTCCTATGAGTAGGGGTGGCGGTGTGTGGTTTTCTAAATGTCAAATATAATGCAGTTTGTGCCCTAGACGCTATCTTTGCCGAAACCGTTTGGGGTTGTTCGATAATATTTCTTGTGTGAGTTACTCATGTGGATTGTGGGGGTGGCTGGATGCAGTAGTGCAGAATTCCGGGTCGGGTCAGAAGGCCAAATCTCCTAGAGAAACACACTTACATGCACTAATCCCCTCCAAAACCAATTGGTGGAATTCAAACAAATTTCTTGTGCAAGTGAATCATATGATTGGGGATTGTCGGGTAGCACTTAGCTGCCACACCCAAACCACTATCACATCCCCCACCACTCCCTAGAGATTGGAGGGGGTGGGTGGGATGGGGTGGGGTGGGTAGATGGGGATGGGGTGGGTGTGTGTGTGTGGGGTGGTGGGGGGGGGGGGCGGCAAAAAACAAAATTTCACGTTATTTCCTTCGAAAGTGCTATTCAGTAAAAATGTGTTTGTTTTGTAAGCTATCCAAATACTTGCAATTCCGAGTTGGGACTTATATTGCTCTCAGCACCACTTGAATATAGGGATGGCGCTAAAAGATAAAGTTGGAAAAATGTGGGAGTTGCAACTGTGTTCCTTCTACTGCACGTTCTAGTTTAAGTGCGTGTTTCAAATGGATATACCGCGCAGCGCCGTGATTTTCGGTCAACGGGAAATTAACGATATGGAAAAGTTATTTTAAAAATCAAATAAATATAAGGTTGGAACATAAGTGGATATATCAGTACAGTGCTTTCTATTAATCTTAAACATCAGGAAAAATATACCGAATATATTGAACGCAGTCGCCGAGCGCTGTAGCGTACAATAAAGGGGAACGGCAAAGGGATTTAGTTGTTTGAGTATGTCAATGTCAGAGATTCTTGTTATCGGCTTATTGCCCTCGTAGCGATATGTTGTGCAGGTATTTGCGTTAACGTGATTGCTAAAGTGTATGTGACATAAATACACCGGCTTATCACCTTTACCCCGTTGACAACGAATCCGGTCATAAACTGCTCCTACAGTCGTATTGGAAAATGTCCATTTGCAGACCAAGAAATGAATAATTTAAAAAAATATTCTTCTAGCTTGCAAATGGACATTTTCGATGGGAAAATTACTCTTATCTTGATGAAATTTGGTGGTTAAAGGGTTAAGATTTACAAGAGAGTCCTCGCCATGTTGGCATATTGGTAATGCTACGAACGTGCCCAATGGAGATGTACTTTTCCCCGAACTCTATTTCTTTCCGCAATCTCATCACGTGTATCCACTTAAGCGAAAGGGCGGGGGCATCTCGCATGGCAAGAAGATACGAAGGCAGAGGGTATTGAGTTCATGTACAACTCAGTTGGTTTAATATAAACTATATCTCCCTCAGGCTGGCCAAAAAGTATTGGTATGCGAGAGGAAAGTGCCTCGTGCGGGCTTCCGTCAGAGGAAAATGCCTACAGCGCCAAAGTGGAGGAAGAGAACGGTAAAAAGAGCCGCCCTCCTATAAAGATGCAAGGGGAAAATAGAAGAGTTAAACTACAAAATATATTATGATTTTCCGAGAGGAAACTCCCTCGCGCGGGCCTCAATCCAGGAAAAGTACCTACAACGCCGACGCGGAGGAGAAGAGCGGTAAGAAGGGCCGCCTTCCTACTTTGAAGAATTGCCAACGATTATAATATAATTTAGCCTAGTGTAGTGATTTGATGTTGGATGCATGCGGTTTTTTTACGTGAAGGTGAGGTGGCTGATGACTACGGAAGTCAGCACGTGAAGGTGAGGCGGCTGATGTCTACGAAAGTCAACACTGTCACCATGTGGGAGTTAATGATATTATTTTAGTTGGTGCCACTTTTATTTCTGTGGGCCTTATTAAGGGCCTAGACTAACATTTAGATTTGTTGTCCAGACATGTACTTTAGGCCGCAAATGGCTTAACCCCAACTTACTTTAACATATACGCCTTTCTGGCGACGACGCTCGGTACCATTGCCAATACCCCACGGAGCATCTCTCATCAGACAGACAGCGTGCAACATGTTGCCTGGTAGTAGTTTCAGAACCGCAGCGCGACCCCTCTGCATACCACAGCGCAACCACAAATAACAAGACAGGGACAAGTCACATTACAAACGCATTTGTTTAGAAAGTGTTTTAACTTACTTACGGTGGGGAGAGAGAAATGGATTTCCATCTATGGTGGCCTTTCCAAGCGCCGTGGTGGGCTTTAAGGCCACACGCAGTCACCGGTTGCGTTAGATGGCGGTCCGTGTCTTTATTCATCACCTAATGTTTCGGGTGGTTTACCATGTGATATCTGAACCCTGTAGCTAGGGTGTTAGCTGCGTTAGGTCTAAAGAAGGTTGCCCAAAAAACACACTCATGGACTGGCAATAATAGGATTTATGTATTTATTTTCGCAATGGTTCCTACTTTGGCATACAGACTTGCTTAATAAGTATCTGAAGAAACACGTGGGAATGCATGGTCATCGGCACTTTTACTCTGACCGTCATGAAATCCCAATAGCTTCTTAATCCAGCCGTAACCAATGTGGAGGAGGGAAGCCAAACAATTATTCCGGCCAGATGGCCAGAGAAGCGTAGTCAGAGGCAGCCGCTCGTATGCTAAATTTAGGAGGCCTTAAGATGAATAGCCAACTATAAAAGCTAACAACACCATTAATATAACGGAGGCGTAGTGCACGGAGAGGAGTCTTCTAATGACCAGTTTCCATTTGATAAGTAGTCACTCTCGGCTACTGTAAACCTATCCTATCGAGATATCACAGTCAGGTTTAGCGGCTGCATGTCATGTTCGCTACTGACAGCATGAACAGCGACCTTAGTGGGAAATTGTTGATGTAAAGGGAAAACAGGATGGTGTGTTTGTTGTTGATGTATAGTATAACCTATGTGAACTGCGGTCCAAGTAATTTTTGTAGTTTTTATATACTAATTAACAAGAATAATAATTTGATTGGCCGTAAGCCTTATTATAATTATACACATAATTAATCACTGGCACCGTTCACAATGTAAAATAATTATGCTCAATAAATATTCATAATGGAGGTCGCACTCGGCCTTACGGTACCATTATTTTTGGTACTTAACTATGAACAACGGTATAACATTATCGAGATTAATATTCTTATGTGATGCACATATTAGTCATCAGTGCAGTACTTAACAAACGTCACAAGTAGTTGGCGTACCACATAGTTGCGGTACGAGTGAACACGCGGTGTAGCAGCTGCTTGGAGATTTACCGCAGGATACTAACTGGTGCTGTCCATACTCAGGAACTGTGACGGTTAAAGTCACTGTTAAAGTCACTTCTGGTGACTACCAAGTCTCCACACATGGCGCATAATGTCTAATCTACCGCAATTCTGATATACTGTATTTGGTTTGCGAGTGATGCATGCCTTCTCTTTATGAAGACGAAGACGTATATAATGTACGATTTTCTGCTTCGGCACAAAACGATCCACGCCGCTTAGCTCTTGCAGCATGTAAAGCAATGTCCTTGTCTGGACTGCGATCAAAGCTTTAATCTAGTGACGCTAGATGCGTTCTTTATTCTCTACCACTGTTTCTAGTATGGCACGGTAAATCTGGCGAGACACCTAAAACACAACCTGTTTTTACATTCTAATTTTGGTGGTAACGGTAAAAAATCTTACACCGCAATAAAGGCACCGCTGGTGGTGGTGGTGGAATGAGAAACCTTCTTCTAATTTGTATTTCTGCCCCTGTTGATCTACCAGGAGCATCACTGCTGCGTTGGTGTAGATTGCAGAATGCGAGCTCTATGCAGTAGGCAGATATGAGATTGATCTCACTCGGACCGAAACCGCTTCCCTTCTGCTTGTTTCTAAAAGAAGTTGTTGGTTTGATTGGCGTCTATCGAGTTCTTGATTACAGGTCATTCATACCATATCTAGGCTGGTTTTATTTCAGTCTATTATTGGGAACGTCCCCAGATTTTACACTGGTACCCATTTATATACCTGGGTGGAGAGAGGCGACGAGGAGTGAAGGAGATTGCCTATGTTTCCAGCGACTGCTCGTCGGCTATAGCTGATCGCCTGACACTCCCGTGGGATTTGAACCCCGCCCGGCTGATTACAAATCGGCCACGCTAACACCACGGCCAATCGTCTCCACAAACCCTGCTTGTTTCTGACTTTCAGACCTCCTTTTACCCTGAATGGTGAGGCAGCGCTAGCAGGACTCAGCCAATCAGAGTGCGCGTTGTGTAACATGTATGGTAGCTTGATAAATAGTTCCTGGCCTTCACCCTACCATTCACGCACTCTAGCGATATCTTTGTTTAGTTGGAGCTCAAAATAGACTGTTTTAATTTTGTGATATCTTCGCCAGATCTGAACCGATTTCATTTCTGTTTACTGTTTTAAATTCCGATTTCAATTCTAGTATTTACTCATACCAAAATCCGGGGGAACGACCCAAGTGTTACGCAATCGCCGTACTACAGCTAACAATGTATATACGCTGCCACTCTCCACAAGCTAATGCACGAGTGCTGGCTACCTATTGCGGCTGCGCATGCACAATGGGCGATCTCACAGACTACTATTGTGTTCCTCTTTTTACATAGCTATACACGCATACTTTATGCTACCCAGGGGTGCGAGCGTAGAGCATCCCTGACCGGGTCGTTCCGTACCCAGATATGCTGGACCAGTCCGTACCCGACCGGGTGGTCCGCGCTATATTGCTGGACCAATCATACCTCAAGATTCAAGATTCAAAATTATTTATTTTCATATAACACATAGATATTACATTTACACAACAGGCAGTCCACCAAAGGCTGAGCCTATACAACATCACACACTCAATCAGTCAACAAAAGCACGACAATTTAGACACAAACAAACAGCTATTAACACAACTAATACTTAAGCCTATTAGTGGTATACAGTGTTGATTTAGACATACCTGAATAGAACATTTCAATAATTGACAATATGTAACCCGGTGACATGTGCTGAGCACTAATGTACATATCATCTATGCTAGCATTGAACTATCCATAGCCTGGCTATTACTGTGAAACGCAATGCGTGAATAGTGGCCATTCTACTGGGCAGTAAAAGGAATAATGCTTGTCAGAACATGTGATGTAAACGACACCTCGATCAGCATATTCCCGTATAGAGTTCCAAGGAAATATCACTTTAGAAGCATGCATATATTCACAAGTGTAGAGAGGAAGGCACGCTTTCACAATTACATACACGTATACACACAGACGCACGTGCATATACACGAATTATCACCCGAGTCAAAGAATGGATGGCAAGCGGGTGTGCTACTTTAAGTGCAATTGTCCTGCAGTATGCAATAATAAACCATTGCGAGAGGTAGCAAACATCTGAAACATATTATGCAATTATTCACGTTTCCTGTAAACATAGTTGATGCTGTTCTTCTAATCGATATTGACTAGGTGATCAGGTGATCTTCGGGACATATCTACTATTTGTGCGATAAAGCATCCCTAACTTGACCTGGACACATTGCAGTATAGGAAGCATATCTGCCAGTATACCTGCCCACCTACATAATTTAGATAGATTACGCTTTTGTGCATGCTGCGATGTTCGTCCATCGGACCGGTAAGTTGGCTTGCTCAAACAGCACTCAATATCCCGAGTGTCAACATTGACACGCATCTAGCTTCAGCAAGCCATCACTAGCCATTGTTATCTCTCTCCAGCACAACTATCGATCATCGTAGAGTATGGTCAGCTTCTACTTTATTGACCACGCATGTATCCGGACATTAACAGATAGGACTGGGCAAATATGCAATTATTCCACTGCATCACTCCCACCTCAGAACACAATCAACATTGACACCAGTAAAGTACCACATCGATGAGAATGTAAATACGTCTCTCGCTCGTCAGTCCGTTAACTAGGTTATATCTATAAGCGTTAACGAATATTCAGACTATAGCTTTGAGTAATGCCTCTACTGGCTTCGTACTGTAACCTGGTCACGGTTAATATCTAACTCAGAGGGTCAGAAAGTGCACGCCGGGATGCGCATGATTGGTCATAACTCGAGAATGAACGAGCACAGAAGCACCAAAATTGCCAGATCCATTCATATTTCATTTGGGTAGTTTTATTTAAGATTATGTTAACATTGCACACATAGCTAGGTCTTGAGCCCACTAAGTGTACACCTGAATCCACATCTTTAAGCGTAACTCGAGAATACAAGACGGTAGAAGGACCTGCTTTGACACATCCATTCGAATAGTGGTGAACCGGTGGTGTGTTGAGTTGCAGTTCAAAAGGTCAAATATCCATGCCACGGATTCAATAACTGCATTGACACAATAGTGAAGAAGGACTGATTGCAACTGCTACAGCCGCAGAATACAGTAATCATACATACAGAGTAGAGCGTAACAGTCTGAGTCGTTTAAGGCCCACTACAATTTCAATGGCTGTGCCACATTTGTTATTCCCCTGAAGGATGCACTTGTTCTGAAATAAGCAACCGTTCAACACATTCCTATCCTTTAAATTCTTAATACATTGATAGTGGAAGCAACATTGTTATTAGGTTACGAGTAAATGGACCTTGTGGGAGATAAATACTAAGTCAATCTCTTGTATCCAAAAAGCCAATACACTGATGATTTATCCTTACTGCTAATAATAATAATAATAATAATAATAATAATAATAATAATAATCGTTATTTATTGAGGGTAGCACTTCAAGTACACGGCCTGATCTAGCAGAGGCCCTCATTAACATATATACACATTTTTTTTATATATATAATATGTACAAACTTATACATCTATGTACAGACAAGGAACTTAGGGAATCTATTTCTTATAATCATGTAATATTCTGAATGTATTAAGAGTAATTTGAACAAAAGCTACTGATGCTTCAACAGCAGCAAACTTTCAATCAAATTAGCATTGATATATTCAGCATTGTAAAGTAAATTCCTTTCTTTTCTGCTGAAATAGAAATAACGATATTTGTATGTGCTAAAATATAGAAACTAATTCTCAATTTCGTAGACAAATACAGCTAAGCACATTATAACATACGATTATACATACATAAAGAAACAATAGATTTAGTAAAATTATTATCATTACCCACACCGTCGAATGTCTTAACCCTTTAGTGACTAAATTTGTCAGGAAAACCTCGATTAGGTCTATCTATTGTGAAATGTCCGTTTCCAGAACAAGACAATGCCATTCTTGGAAATTTACCACCGGAAAGACTGGCTCGATTATCGCGCCTGTCATTCCTGTCATACATTTTCAAAAATAGTCCTCTGGACTGCAAATGGTCATTTCTCTAGCCAATTTATGGACTTGTTTCTAGGCTTGTGCATTTATGGGTCAAAGAGCGGAAGAATCACCAAATTTGACATAGCACTTCACATTGTAGGATAAAATCAGAAGGTTCAATCGAAGGTTTGTATCTTAAAGGTTAATTAGGCATATATAGTTTACTGAAATTAAGAACTCACCAAAGCACATGCACTCCCAATCACACACACTCACTTCCACATGCACATGAACTCATGTACATACACTCCCGTGGGTTTACATCCAATATAGTAGGTCTACGCTAACATCTAACCATTTCAACACTAGTATTAGAACTCAAGTCATGCTATTAAGCTGTTGCATATCTTAAGCATAATTTGAATGAAAGGTCTTGATACCTTCGGCAGCAACACTATCCAGTCAAATTAGTATCAAAATTATACAGCAAGGGAACCTATTTTGTGTCTACATTTCGTGCTCTAATGATAAAGGATCGGGAAAGTTGAAAAATATACGATAGATATATTCATCACAAAGTAAGCATATGGCCCGTAAGTGTGCACAATCAAATAATAATGTGACGGACAATAGTATAATACAATTTCACAATGCATACACAAAACTATTTACATTAGGAGATGTATTGTCCATGCATGTACTATATGACTATCCTGAAACTCTAACCTTTGGATTGGCGATATGTGAAATGGTCATTTGCTGGTCCGGGGGAGCGTTTACGACAATTGGACACAGGAATGATTGACTCTGTTACCGAGCCAGTCATTCCAGTGCTCCATTGTCGGAAACACTCCTCTCCTAGGCCGCCAATGTCCTTTCATTGTATGTTTAAGGTTCTCTTTTTTTTCTTTTCTTTTTTTTTAAAACATATTTTTATTGTAATAAATGTACTTAGAGAAAAGGATCTTGAGGCATTCTCGTTTAACATACAAATATCCTTTTCAAATAGAAATATTATATAACGGTAGTTAAATTAGTGAGCGTGCGAGTATCTGGTATCTGCTAGTGTTTTTCAGTGAAAATAATACACAGATGGGATATCAGCCATGTAATTTGCTGTACTACGCATCGGAGTGGGACATTCTGACATTTCCTGCACCAATCAATACGATGCTATCAAATACGAGCATGTGTATACGCCTTCACGTTGACCCTAGAGACGTAGAAACATATTTCCGAAAAAATTGGTCCCGATCCCAGGATGATTCATAATAAGGAAAAATTAGTTCCTCTCCGGGATGTAGAAATTGTTTGACCTGGCCAGAGTGACGTTGCCAGCGACCGTCAGTTAGTGCTGAAGAAGTGGCCGGGATGGTCACATAAGCTACACTGAAACAATTTCTACATCCCGGAGATGTCACTAATTTTTCCTTATTACGTAGAAACATGTTTATTTAAAATTAGAAATGTCAAATGGCATAGTTTTATGGTGAAATAATCGCGTGTTATTGGGTTATTTCGGTCATTTTGACATCCACGTACTCCAACATAGAGCTGTCCACTTATTTACTTTATCTTTGATTGCTAAATGTATGTAGTCACAAATCTATCATCTCGTTATTCTTAACATTTGTAAAAGAGCCATCTCCATATTGGCTTATATTTAGTAACGCCGAGGATGTGGTAGTCGCCGTTACGCTGGATTTCATATAGCTTACCTCCTTTCACACTGTCGCCACGTTTATCCACTTAAAACTGAAGTGCTGGGACAACGCCCACTACAATGCCATGGCCATACGGGTTATGTTTGGATTGTAGCCACACGATGGCGAGTATCTATAAATTCAATAGTTTTCCTGAATTACCGGTGCACTCTGTTTTCCGTAATACCGACCACATGGTCATGTAAGTTGCCCATTCGTCAGATGAAATGTGTATAACAGACCAGGTGGGACCCTAAGAAAACTTTGAAATTTTACATTCAAAAACTGTGCAATTTAGGGTCGAATAAATTGTGTTTTATTCAGCGATCAAAACAATTATCACAAAATGAATGAATATTTATGGTAGTTATATCGGCATACTGCCCCAATATGCGATATCGTTCGCAGCAAGATCCGGAATGTTCCACACCCTGCATAGACGTTAAAATTTAAGGCAAAGCCGCCTTTCTAAACCCCATCAAGAGATGTATAGAAAATCTCCTCAGTTATAATTGTTGCCGCTAGAATACGCCCTCAAGTTTCAACAAGATCTGTTCGTCAACAATGGGGGAGTAGCGATTTTAGCTTCAAAGATCGGTCATCTTTCTAAAACCAATAAGGGCCGTGTATCCCTGTCAAGCTTTATTGAGATTTATTCATTAATCCGGTACACAGGAGGACGAACCTGGATTTGCTAGATAAAGTTTTCTCTTTGCTGTTTCTTGTAGCTTAGGCATAGCTCTTCATAATTCAGATGTAGACTGGACGTGGGTACTGGGTGATAGTGAAGACTTTGGGTGGGGTGGTGGTGGCGGTGGTGGTGGTGACCATTCGTGCCCCTTGTGCATTTCCAGATATAAACCGTGTCCACGGGTTATGCTGAAATACTAACAAATGCAGATTTTTCTCCATTTCTTCATATAACGAAAAAGTAGCAATTTTAATACTTAAGGGTGGGACGTCTTATAAACAGAACGAACATGGCAATGAATTGAAAATTGAGCTATGTACTAGTTGACACCCGCATTCGGTGGTAAATCTCATTATGATTAACCTTCTTCAAATAAACTGTATTCGACATCCTTAGCCGTTGCAATCTCCCAAGAAGTTTATAATCGTAATATGGAAAGTGCATGGTCTAACCGCTGCATTCAAGTAGCAAACATTAGCATCAGCCAGTAAACATGATAACACCGACGTTGCATGCATCCAAGAAACACACATATCCACGCATTGCAGCAATGGCAGAATGGTCACAGAATAGTCACAAGCTGATCGTCATTCAGCCAAAACATGCTCCATATCGAGATCTTAACTTTGTAATCGGACCCAGACTCTTGGATACCATCCTAAGTTTCGGATACGTTAGCGATCGTGTTACATTCATTGACCTGACCATGCCACTGTTATAACAGTTATAACAGTTATAACAATCCAATCACACAGGGATCCAGTTATACCAATCCAATCACACAGGGATCCAGTTATACCAATCCAATCACACAGGGATCGTACCACAACCATATGCACGCCTGCCTGCCTGAGTGAGTGAGTGAGTGAGTGAGTGAGTGAGTGAGTGAGTGAGTGTGTGAGTGAGTGAGTGAGTGAGTGAGTGAGTGAGTGAGTGAGTGAGTGAGTGAGTGAGTGAGTGAGTGAGTGAGGGAGGGAGGGAGGGAGGGAGGGAGTGAGTGAGTGAGTGAGTGAGTGAGGGAGGGAGGGAGGGAGGGAGGGAGGGAGGGCGTGAGTGGGTGAGTGAGTGAGTGAGTGAGTGAGTGAGTGAGTGAGTGAGTGAGTGAGTGAGGGAGGGAGGGAGTGAGTGAGTGAGTGAGTGAGTGAGTGAGGGAGGGAGGGAGGGAGGGAGGGCGTGAGTGAGTGAGTGAGTGAGTGAGTCAGTGAGTGAGTGAGTGAGTGAGTGAGTGAGCGAGTGAACGGGCAGGCGGGCGGGCGGACGAGTGGGCGGGTGGTTGGTTGGGTGGTTGGCTGGTTCGTTGTTTGGCTGGGTGGGTGGATGGGTGGGTGAGTGGGTGGGTTGGTGGGTGGGGGGTTGGCTGGGTGGGTGGGTGGGTAGGTGGGTGAGTGGGTGGGTGGTTGTTTGGTTGGTTGGTTTGTTGGGTAGGTGGATGGGTGGGTGTGTGGGTGGGTTGGTGGTTGGTGGGTGGTGGGTGGGTGGTGGGTGGGTGGTGGGTGGATGGATGGTTCAGTGAGTGAGTGAATGAGTGAGTGAGTGAGTGAGTGAGTGAGTGAGTGAGTGAGTGAGTGAGTGAGTGGGCGAGTGAGTGAGTGAGTGAGTGAGTGAGTGAGTGAGTGAGTGAGTGAGTGAGTGAGTGAGTGAGTGAGTGAGTGAGTGAGTGAGTGAGTGAGTGAGTGAGTGAGTGAGTGAGTGAGTGAGTGAGTGAGTGAGTGAGTGAGTGAGTGAGTGAGTGAGTTAGCGAGCGAGCGAGCGAGTGAGTGAGTGGGCGGGCGGGCGGGCGGGCGGGCGGGCAGGCGGGCGGGAGGGCGGGTGAGCGGGCAGACAGGTGGGCAGCCGGGCGGCCGGCGAGGGAGCGAGTGCGTGCGTGCGTGAACTCAGTTTCTAGAGCACGATACAGGTAAGCTGTTGAATATTTAGAGTTGAGTATGATGTCAGCATACACGTCACGTAGGTGATTATGACGTCATATGATTGATGAATAAACTGACTTCCTACATCACTGATGACTTTCCAGATCTCTCATCGTGTCTTGATTACCACCAATGCAAACTAAAATTAGTCCTGCGAGTGCAAACCGACTTACCAGGCATATGAACTGTCGGCACCATGGCACTCTAATCTGTTCTTTTTTCTTGCATCATGAGCCGTTGCGCTAGCTTCCAGGAATGTATTTAATCCATACTACTAAGAATCCATTATCTTGCAAATCTGTTCTATGTAATTATTTTCCGGGACAGATTAATGTTTTCCTTTCTTATTACCAATTCCATTTGGCAGAGAAATAAAATAAGTTTCGCTGGTCGTCCTTAATTCAGCCAAGATAGGTTATAGGCCTAGTTTAACCATTTATACACCAACAGCCGAACACTTATTTATCATTTAATAAATATCATTGTAAATATTCTTAAACTGATATCATAAGGAGAAGTTGTTGCCTGTGACATAACGCAGTAACAGGGTCCTGCCAAATTAGTTTTAAAATATTAAACAGCTCACATGTATAATTATGTTGAGATTAAGATTTGAGAAACTGAAATTGTTTGATCGAACATCAGGAAATGGATCTTTCCCATGTATCCATCCACGACGTCATAAACAACCACGTGCTGTGTAGGATGCCGTCATAATCAATGACCTTATGAATGGCATAGATAGGTACGCATACTTTAAGACAGACTAACTGTTGCTATACGAATTGTGTCTTTACTATTTAATAAACATAGTCAGTACCAGTAGCCATTCAAATCAGTTTCAAAATATTCAAAAGCCGATGTTGTCAAACCTGGCAAAGCAGTGCTCCATTTATACCAATCCAATCACACAGGGATCCAGTTATACCAATCCAATTACACAAGGATCCAATTATACCAGTCCAATCACACATGGATCATGATATACCAATCCAATCACACATGGATCCAGTTATACCAATTCAATCACACAGGGATCAAGTTATACCAATCCAATCACACCGGGACCAAGTTACACCAATCCAATCACACAGGGATCCAGTTATACCAATCCAATCACACAGGGATCCAGTCATACCAATTCAATCACACAGGGATCCAGTTATACCAATCCAATCACACATGGATCCAGTTATACCAATCCAATCACACAGGGATCCAGTTATACCAATCCAATCACACAGCGATCCAGTTATACCAATCCAATCACACAGGGATCAAGTTATACCAGTCCAATCACACAGGGATCCAGTTATAACAATCCAATCACACAGGGATCCAGTTATACCAATCCAATCACACAGGGATCCAGTTATACCGATCCAATGACACAAGGATCCAATTATACCAATCCAATCACACAGGGGTCCAGTTACACCAATCCAATCACACATCTACTTACACTTGTGTGTTTCTAGTTTAACCCGTGTAAATAAAAATAAATAAGATTTGGTCAGAAAATCTAAATATGTCCTTATGGAATGTCTATTTGCAAGACAAGAGAATATTAGCATTTTTGAAAAAACAGACTGGAATGATAGGCTAACCCTCGTTCATTCCAGCGGCAAATTTTCAGAAATAATCTTCTCTTTGCCTGCAAATTGACATAAAATGCTCAAATAATTGTATTTTCTTGACCAAAATTTAGTGGTAAGATTTGGTCAGAAAATCTAGATATGAACTTATTGAATGTCTATTTGCAAGACAAGAAAATAGTATATTTGACAAAAAGTACGACTGGAGCGATTGCCGCCTCGATAACCGGGCTGGTTCTACTAGTGGTAAATTTTTAGAAATAGTCTTCTCTTCGCCTGCAAATGAACATACAATATGCAAACTTTCGTGACCACGATTTAGCCATTAAAGGGTTAAATGTGAGTAATGGTTGGAGTTCGAGTTCTGTACATCTTGATTTCGCAAGGACCAGATGTTTCCGCAATGCTATCATACGTGTTAGGGTAACACGCCCTACGGCACTTCAGCCGATATACATTACGCTTACGACATCGTATCACCTTTCTAAATGCAATGCAGTGCAATGTGGTGCTAATCACAATTACACAGTTGCTATGGCAGACTTAGTACGCTTTATTCAATGACGGTTGGCAAATAGTGATGTGAAAGCTTAACGTAATATATTTTCTCTTATGCTCTACTTGAAAATTACTTACATAAATTACAATCCTGGCGAACGCTGGTTGACATTGCGTAATTAGTAAATATAAAGTGATTTTTTTCAGTAGAGGAACTACACAAATAAAGGCTGATGAGAAAAATGCACATGGATTTAGTGTAGCTATTGCACGTGCTCTGCCTAGTTGTAAAGATCATCTCGTAAGTCTTGCTGCATGCCCCTAATTGACAATAGTCTAGTTTTAATTTCATGGTAAGCAAGCCCTTTGTTCAAACGAATGCGTGTGATTCGATATCTATGAATATATAGCATGGTTCGATATTACATGAACATATCCATAAGTATTATAGCTTTATCACTATCGATATTCATTGTTTGAGTAAAGTCACGATAAGATGATGGAATAAGATGAAAGCTGACGTATTAGACGAATTTAAATGTACAATATATGAAACACGATAACGCCTACTGGAATACAAACTGCTAATATCTGTATTTTAATATAGACTTGTCGTATGGGAAGAGGAACCGTGTTCGTCCTGAATACTTTCTAGATCTATGAATGCATGTGTTTCAAACATACTGGTACATCGGTGTGTGCATGTGCGCGCGCGTGTACGTGCGTGCGTGCGTGCGTGCGTGCGTGCGTGCGTGCGTGCGTGCGTGCGTGCGTGAGTGCGTGCGTGTGTTATTATGAACCAAGAAATGTGATCAGTGGATGGTACTTTGTAAGGCTTAAGTATTATGACGTACTAAAGCTGTACTACCAATTTGACGTTAACTAGGAATAACAACAACCTGTGTTCACTCAGAGATAATAATCCATTTCTATCTCAACAGCTCCCCCACCCCACAATCACCACCACAACCCCCACCCCCTCACCACCCCCACCCCATCCAACACCAGCACCCTATCACCCCACCCCGCCTCCCATCAACCCCCATTCAAGCTACGCTCAGGCCCAACTTTGGGCGTGCGTTGAAATCGATATTAAGACCTTTTACTCCTCAACTCGTGGAATCTAAATTGCAAGGTAGCCGTATGGGTAGCCTGTTGAATATTTTGAATCTAATTTGCCTGTCGGTGTTGCTGATAATGGTAACAACATGTCTCAACCAGTTTAGATTTAAAATACCCAATAAAATGTTTATCAAATTGGTAATCAATCAAAGACAAACAATTCGTACACGTTCGTGACGGAGCTGAGCCGTTTTGATTGTGACGTCAACTAAAATGTAATATAATTGAGTATGACCACTCATACCCATTTCAGCTCGGATACATCATACCTACCATATAGGCCTATACACTTAGTGAGTGGGGAGCTGCTTAGTTAGCCAAAGAGATAAATGTTTTGTTATCTATCAAAGAGATGAATGTATTCAATCTACTCTGCACAAGCTATACGTTCGATGACTTCAATGTATGTATGTATGCATGATTACTGTATTCTGCGGCTGTAGTAATAGAAACATCCTACAGCTGCAATCAGTCCTTCTTCACTTTTGCCCACTGTGTCTTGTCCTCAGCCAAAATCCTTAGCTTCCTCAGGTCCATTCTTGACTTGAGTTTACCTAATCCTGCTTTCTTGAGGTCACCTCGTAGCACGCTTAGCATATTTATGCAGTGACGTCCTCCCCTGCCTCTGTATTTGCTGGCTCCGAGTAGGCCAAATTCCAAGGCTCTCTGTGCTGGTGTGTCTTCTGGCATCATTAGCACATGGACAAACATGGGCCATCTTTGCTTGGCGACTTTTACAGATAGCGGCGGCGTATTACACATCTTGTATAGTGCATCGTTGGAAATTATGCTCTCTGGCCATCGATGTCCAGTGATGGTGCATAGGTGTCTGCGGTGGCAGGCGTCACGTTTGTCTAGCTGTTACAGGTATACATCATCAAGGATACGCAGGTTGCATTGTATAGACGTAGTCTTTTTACCAAGGGCATCTTTGATCTACGCATCCATAGTTTCCAGAAGGACTGGAAAGCTATGTTCCACATGATGCAGCGTGCAGCAATGGCAGCAGTACCTCAAATCAGTGAGCCCAAGATTTTACTTTTCCTCCATGGTTCGCCGCCACGGAGTGGATCGTCATTTTCTTTAGTTTCATGCTTTGTAGATAGGTATATGTGGGTGAACTCTGTTTTGGATTCATTCATAAAGAGATTCTCAATTTTTAGTTTGCTCGCAGCTATTGGGAGAAGTTCGTCAAGGGGTTTCTTTTCCCCATCTATAAAGTCCACATCGTCGGCATGTTCCATCTCTAGCGGCATGCCCATCATTGACACCGGTGTGTGTGTGTGTGTGTGTGTGTGTGTGTGTGTGTGTGTGTGTGTGTGTGTGTGTGTGTGTGTGTGTGTTTGGTCTTGTGGAATTTTCCCACACGGATTTCAATGCAGCAGCCAGGTAACAGGTGAAGAGAATATGGGATAGACCATCTCCCTGTGGGGAGCCGATTGATGTCTCAAACTCTACATACATCACCGACTTGACTTGTACTCTCAGCTTGGTGTCTGCAAGCAGTAGCCTCACTAGTCGTAGCTCATCTTCATTGCAACTGGCCTGGCGTAGTACATCTAGGATCTTTGAGCGCTAAATTGTGTCGAAGGCTCGTGACATGTCAATGCCCATTTTGTGGAAATCCCAGTGTTTGGACATGACTACCGACACAAGCATGCATTGAGCCCAAACAATGGCAGCGCAGTTACGTCCACGTTTGAAGGCACTTTGACATGATCGGATGAAGTCGTCGATCTTGTCTCGGATAAGGCATAGAGTAATAGTGGATATGAGTTTCCGTATGCTATTAAGGAGCACAATGGGCCGCATATTGTCTGGGGGCCAGGTGGCTTCTTCGGCTTGGGTAGCGCGATAAGGATGCCTTGGCCTACAGCGTCGATGGGAAGGCGGTGCATAAAAGCTGAATTGATTATGTGCGTGATCGGTTTTGAGATAATGTCACTTGCATATTTGAATAGTGCATTGCTCATACCATCAGGTTCAGATGCACGCCCGTTTTTCAGGGCTTTCAGTGCCTTCTCAACCTCTGCTGTATTAATTGGTGCTAGTAATGGCCCGGGATCTCCTGAGAATGGGTGCAAGGGCTCATCATCGTGGTCAGTGAACTGTTCCTCGAACCATTCTCGAATTGCCTCGGCTTTGCCCTGGTCAGTCCCGATAAAGTGTCCTTCAGAGTTACGTACAGTTAGTCGTGGTGCGTAGTCAGCAACTCTCAGGGTTCGGGCTGTGGCAGTCATCTGTGGCAGTGATTTTATCTGCTAGGGCGTCTGCTTGATGGATAACAAGATCTTTTAAGTGTTCACTAATGTGGCGCAGAATGTTATTACGTTCCTGGCGTAGTTTGGTGCGATCTTCACTTTGGCCACTTTAATAGATGCGCAGACGTAACGCTTTCTGTTCTGCTGACAGTTTTATTACCAGAGGTTCATCAGTATACCTAGTTCTGGGTTTTTTTTAGAACACCTATGGCGCTAGTAGCTGATGATTCCATAGATGTTAACTATCTGCTCCCGAGGGCCTTTGTGTATGATATTTGAGTGTCAGTGTCGCTGACGAGCTTGGGTATGTTGTAGGTGACTCTATCCTCTTGCCTGGTATGCCGTTTATACATTAGGTAGAGCTGGTTCTTATGCAGGCGTGTAATGACTGGCTTATGGTCAGAATTGAGGGCTGTGCCTCCATAGGAACGAGCATCCCGAAGTAGGGTTTTGCTAAAGTCTTGCATAGTATGAAATCTATTTGGTTGAAGACAGCCTTTTTAGCCTTAGAACCTTTTGGGGCTTTTAGATCAGCAATGTGTCAAGTCCATGTTGTCCGGTGGCCGCATTGGTGTTTGAAAGCCGTATTTGTGGCAAATCGGCCATTGGAGCTAAGGAATGCCGCCAGTGCGTCTCCATTTCTGTTGCACGTGCCCTGAGCTAAGTCCTGAACTTTTGTCCGCAATGCCGAGTTTACCCAGCTTGGAGTTGAAATCTCCACCCACGAACAGTTGCCATCTCGCTGGAATAGTAATGGCGGAGCTCAGTTCTGCGTAGTTGGCCCATATGCGTTGACTATGCGACATTTAGTGGTGGTCCACTTTCGCGTTGGTATAGCCAGCTCGATAAATGCAACGCGATCACTGACGTATCCAAAACTAATGACATGGTCCAATACCCTTGATCCGATTACGAAGCCTAATCCACGGTAAGTGGCCTGTTTTTGCTCCATGAGTACTAGCTTATGGCCTGTCTGAAGTTGCTGCCCTGAGTGTTTAGCTACTTTAGTCTCCTGAATGGATGTATATATTGATTTTATAGTGTTCACAGCCTGCACCCACGGTTTGCCTCTTTGGTGTTGCAGTCAGACCACGTACATTCCACATAGCTACGGTAAGCTCCTGGGAAGATTGCGCTGTCCAAGGATGTCGAGCACAGTTTCTTGTTAGAAGGTTAGACATAGTCAGAGTTGCCTCTGTATGCGGATGTCAGCCCGCAATCCTTGATGACTTAGTTTCTCAACTTACCGAGGAGACAGGCGTGGAGGTGGATGACTTCAATTGTGGAAATAAAACAAGATAATGATTAGTTCCACAAATACATTGATGACTTCAATGTATTTGTGGAACTAATCATTATCTTGGACCTACACAGAGAAACCAACTTAAGGTAATGCAATGTTGCATCGTGGCAGAGATTCAATTAGAAGTCAGTTGTCAAGGAATAATTCAGTTTGCTATAGCAGAAAGCTAGCGGTATGGCAGAGCCTAAGCAGGTGGTAAAGTACACTATGCCTCCGAAACAAATCGGTATGCTTCCAAAACAAAATAAAAACGTACAGTTGAATACCTTAAGCATTGTAATATTCAATATATCATTTCTTACATCATGTTCAAAAGTGCACTAACTACCACAGATGCTAGCTTATTTACAAGCTGCACTGTAATGGTGATCTGATAAGCCCAAAAGAAGAGATGCTAGTGGTAATCAAAGGTACACATGAAGATCTAATTCCGGCGTGGGTGATTGCGATCAAGACGCAAATAGCTATTTCAAATTTGATAAGAACATCAGAGGGATGAAACCGTTGAAAGGTACACATTTTAGCTTTCACAAATATTTTATGACGTAGATAAGAGGGTGATAATTCATTACCTCATCGGTAAGAGGGATTTGGAGAGGCGATTAACATGAACAACTAGAGCGATACATTGTAGCACCAACACACAATCTTATATCATGCTAACAGTATGCAGAGTTTAAGTCCGTATTTTAAAAGCCATGTATACAATATAGCTGAAATATAGTTAAAATCCGTGTACCACATATTGTGGAATTTCGATAAGCGGTGTCGGTGAAATTGCCTTTAGTACACGAAATTACGTTTAGTACACGTGGTTTGTGTAATTGGTTCTAGGATAGGTTTTTCCTGCTGTATACACTCGCATATGCTTAACTTTTATTAAAGAGATCGATATGCTTCAAATTTGTTGTCGAAGGATGTGTGTGTAAAATCCCGCAAATCTCGCTCATTTGTATTGAAACTATAATGGAAGGAAGACGCACCCTGTCTTATAGGAACCGTCTGGGTAACTACATTAGCGTGAGTACGCCCCATACAAGTGACATAATTAGTTGTAAATTGATCAGGGCATTGGTGGCAGGCTGGCAGATATTGACCAAAAGTTGTATTTGTTATTAACTGAGACAGTTTCATGAAATTGATGTGCATTTTATGAAATATTGACGTATGTGTGGCGTGTGTGGTCTATTTATGCAAAGTTATACAGTCAATGTGATGGACACTTTAATACGTTATTGAATGTCTGATGACAACACGCCACAATGAATAAAATCTCGTCTGGGACGTACTTGTATTTTGAAACTGTCCATGCTATGATGACTGCAATCTCAAACTAGAACAGTCAGAGAGTGCAGACCTCCGTCCGGCGTGTCACATTGTATCTACGGCGATTTTGGATTTTCCAAACACTTTTGGTTTATCAAGGGGTTTTCTTCAGAATTTCCAGATTTTTCGATGCACAAAAATATGTTGTAAATCAGAATGTATGGTCAGCTCCTTTCTTGTGTTCAAATCTGACTAGTACTTCTGAAATATCCAAAGATCTCAAATTTGATCCGATCTAGGTCCGGGTTCTTTCATCCGGATCACGGCCATGGTCTGGAAATCGTCATGCACTCAAAGTCACCATACAGTGTGTGTACGTGAGGGAGTTACTTGTTGCGAAATAATACTCTGAGAGACTACACATTTGACTGAAGTAAAGGTACATTTATTTCTCCCTATATTTCTACCCCTTCTAATACAATTATGTTAAAAATATTCAATAGATGCATTTCTTAAACCTTTCACGGGGGAGGCGACCAACACTGGCTTCTGCAATACTCTTTGAGAATGCCCACTTGCGGGAAAATATACATTTAAAAATAATTTACAACAAGAATAACTGTCTGTGTAACCGAGCCAGTCATTCTTGTGGTAGATTTTCTAAAATAGTCTTCTCCTGGCCCGCAAATGGACAATCAATAAGACTATATTTCGATTTTCTTGACAAAATTTTGTCATTAAAGGAATCAACTGTGTTCAAAGTTGTATTAACTAAGTAAACTAACCTGCTTCTTTGTTATTTCGGAGACATGTTAGCTTATCAATGACCTGTAGTGTAAATATATACAAGCTATAGCTAAAGACATATGTTTAAATTGTAACCATTTGAAACCGGAAGAGCAGCTGTGAAAAGCATGACGTACATGATTGGTTTGACAGAACAGGAACAGTAATTTGCCGGGAATCCGTTCAGCCGACAGCAGACAGAGAATATGGTCAGTATTTAACGGCTTGTCAACAACGCCTTGAACGATTTCCATAGAAAAAAATCAACTTGCATTCGGCAATGAAAACGGTAATAGAGAGATCCATTTTAGCTATGTCCCGCCTATTTCTATCTAAGCTCCTCCCACTTTTCTGCATGTATTGTAATCAAGTTAGATACTTTGAATCTTGACTTAGTAGAATTCCAACACCAGAAAGCTGCTGAATATGACAGCAATATTTCCAAGTCAAATTAGGTTTAAAATATTCAACAAACTGGTGATTCAATTTGAAATCAATCAAAGACATACAATTCCAGTACTGTCTGATGGAGATTTCAATGTTCATGACATAGCTAGATACGATATTATGACTGTGACGTAATATAATTAGTGCCGTATTCGACCATGATGTCAAATACGTGAGTGACAGATCGGATCCTTCCATTGCGCCGTGTCATATATGTTCAATAAAGAGATAGTTACCTCTCATTTCAACATAATTTCATCGACACATATTGTTGCGTAAGAAAGACAATACGATTTGTCTATTCAATACGAAGAGTAACAACGATCAAAATGACACCAATATCAATGTATATGCCCTTTGTATCACACCAGCAATCATGACAGCAAAAGCATCACAATACCTAAGTCAATAGATGCCGAACTAAAATAATAAGTTCGTGGTTCACATAATAATGTGCCCTTCTAGTTGTAGGGACAAGCTATCTATGTGTTTGTGAAGCGTCTACGTATATACCGCCTATATTGTATACGTGGAAAATGCAATGATGAAAGAAAGGCAACGATATTCACTTCAGTAAATGCTGCTTTAAAGGAAGATTCCAGCATATCAATCAATCATATGATGCCATAATCATGTACGTGCCGTGTAAGATGAAGTCATAATCAATTATGTCATGAATGACGTAGCTAGGTTCGTCACGAACGCTTACCTGATGGCGGATTAAGCGTTCCTGTACGAATTTGCATGGCTTTAATATTTAATAAACATGATGTTGAGTATGTTGAATCTAATTTGAGTGCACACTGTAGGCTTCAATAGCGTCCAATCAGATTGCTTTCAAAATATTCAATAACTGGCCTGTATAGTTATCTGGAAATTGAGATTCATGAAGACATTTTATATCCTTGTATTTTATCCTTGTATCGCATCTATGCCATTTAATGTATATAAACCGCGCCAGTTTACAGCCAGTATAACAACACTTAATGGGAGTTCTGACATTGCGATTTAGCTAAGGTTGGCTGAAAACCGCGCCTGTTTACAGCCAATATAACAACACTAAATGGGAGTTCTGACATTGCGATTTAACTACGGTTGGCTGAAAACCGCGCCAGTTTACAGCCAATATAACAGCGCCAAATGGGAGTTCTGACATTGCGATTTAACTACGGTTGACTGAAAATTTGTCAGGCCATTGTGAAAGTAGCCGCTTCTAGAATACGATCTGAGAAAATATGAGTGCAAGAGAATGATTAATTTGGCATCATAAACCTTGTTTGTGATTAAGTGTGAATGCATTGAATAGAAAATGCTTGCTTTATGCCTTTACGAATTTCACCTGAAGATAAAATGGATTAAGAATGCTGTTAAGGTATGATAGATACACACATTATAACAGTATTGGAAGACGAACTGGTAAGTATGGGTAGCCCAGCACAGAATGATACAAGTTATGTAACATACTTGGAATTATTGAAAGCACAAAAAGTGTGATGATCACTGTCACTGTTCTGGAACTTCCACTGCGACGTTCTTGCTGTGAACGTTTTGGGCGTTTGGATACTGTGTATAACTTTATCAAATGTAATGCGCTGAAAGCAGCTAAGGGTATAGCCTGGGTAAATACAGAATTCATTGTTTTTTCATAATTGACATAAAAATAGTATATCCCTATTATGGTATTCTTGTATGAGATGTTATGTATTGTATAGTAAATAGATTACGAAATGGGAACTAAGATACATAATAACCACATTGAAGTGCAGTATTTCGATATGAGAGAGTATATTACCTTGGCCTGCGCAATAAGAGGGTGGCAAAGTTGTGAATATCAGATGGCACATGCTTGAGCGATAGCGTCCAGTTATCAGAAGAACATTTATTTTACTTATTTCTTCATCACCGTGGCGAAATATGGTGTCGAGTATCAAGGCGGTCGTTGCGAGAGCTGTTGTGAAAAATGCTATCCAGTCGCGCACAGCCAGACTTGTGAAAGCTGTGAAGACCGGTGTCCATTATTTTCCCGATTTGCAGAAATAAATCAGAAGCAGTGTATTAGCAACAACACCTATAGCATAACTCGTAACTTGAACATCTCATGTTGCCAATCTTGGGATAGCTCAGAAATATCTCCAGCGCCATAATAGCTGCGCATCTACTAGTGAACAAATATAATAATCAGTCGAGTTTGATGGTACACGGCTATGGGTTTGTAGCTCATTATTATACTCTTAATGTTGTTCTTGGTAAATATTCAAATAAAGTCACTTTTGCCTTCTTATTGGGAATTATGCATGTATTAATTGTATCACTTTGCATAAAGAAAATTAAAATTGCAAAGGTACAATACAGGAAAGGCGCGAACGTTTAAGATAATTTAAACGTGTGCTTAAATGAAATGCGATGGTGCACAATCCTAATAATACAGGTTACTGGGCCAAATGTTAGGCTGCATTGGCCCTGTATTGGCCCAATACCAGCTCAGTCGCCTGCGCTATCAGGGATGTAACCGTATTATGATGCCGATTCCATCACATTTAGGTGCTAGGACTCCGGCTATCATGCTACTCATACGACAGTTGTTAAGCACTGTTCAGGAGCGTATGTACCTCAGCAACTGGATAAAGCTTGATTACTAGTGATACTTGATTATCCATATTACCTGAACGGTTCTCTGATCTAAGATGTACTTTCGCTCATAGGTCTTTATATTTATTTGATAATTGATATAGCAATATATTGATCCTAATGGATCGCACCCGCATGGAAGAGCAAACATATGGCGTTCGTTTGTCCTGGTTTGGTCATTGAGTCTTGTTATCCCCAAAGTGTTGACACAGTCAGATGACGAGAATGGGTGGATACATTTCTTGCTGAGCTCTGGCCATATTTTACGCGTGTGAAAATCTTTTTGAAAATCTAAAGCCTGAATTCCCAAAATATAGATTTCTATCTAGTGATAGGCTAGAGGTAAACAGCTGAATATGTTAAGACTAGTTTAACTTGGAGTTATTACTGCCAGCATCTGCTTACATTAAAATTAGATTCAAAATACTAAACAAAAAGTTATTTTAAATTTTAAAGTCAGCAAAGATATAAAATTTATACAGTATTCTGACTTTTCAATTTTCTCGATGGAACTATGCCATTATTACTGTGACGTCATATAACTTGTGACGTAATTGATTATGGCAATATATGCCTGAGTGGCTGATCGAATCCCTCCATTATGGTCATCTGCATCAATAGATAATCCATTTTGATTGCATGCCATTAGTTGACTTTAGTTCCAGATATAATTATTAACATATCATAATCCAAAGCAAATGTTTGATATCTCTTGTCTCTGTAAAGGATTATTTTGAAAATGATGTTAATACAGCCGTCTGTCATGTTCATCAGTGTAGAACAGCAGTGTGAGTAATATCAACAATGTATGTTTAGTACTTACAGCAGACCACATTCTAATAGTGGCAAGAGAAATTAGTGAAACCACGGACATTAACCTAATACGAGAGACATGGTATATTCAATGGAATGCAATGGCTTTCTATTATGATAATTAGGGCAGATTTGTAGTATCATTTCGTGCTGATTGAGGAATATTTGGGGAAACAAGAAGAAGGGACATCTGAAGCTTTGGCACATATAACGTGGAGGGATAAAATGGCAATGTGAATACAAAGGTTCACTTTGTCAATTGGTCTCCTGAATGCCATGTCGGGTATAAATATTTCAGTTTCTTTGGACACCATTACCTTAGGAACGAATGAACAGAACGTGTTTGATACACTTCATTTGCCCTGTAGGTGGGGTTTAGAATACACCTTCCGTATCCTCTGCGTGTCGTAAGAGGCGACTAAAGGAGGTAAGGGTGAGGTAACCCTGACAGAAACCTCGAGTGCTGAAGACGGAGGTTCCAGGCCGCACGGCGCACTCTAATAAACCATGGATCCACGCACTTAACGCTTATGATCATGTCGATAGTCACTTACAGGACTAGCGGTATGATCAGCGAACGAAAAGAAGAAGAAGAAGATACACTTCATCACAGGCCACATGAATAATATTCACGTTTGACATTCGGCTGTTGTCTTCTCACCCTGGTTGACACACGTATTCACATTCGGCAGGAGTCCTACCATATCCATCATTGCACAGGTAGTTCTGATAACCTTAACTTCCAGGCTGCACGCCCGTCATCATTTTGCTAACCCTAATAAAGCTCTTCAGGACATATATACTTTTACTAGCGATGGTTACACAAATCCATCTAACAAAAATAATTAGCTGATTAGATTAACAAATGGTAAACAGCATAATTTGTGACACAGACATCAGCCGCTATGCCAAGAAAAACAATAACACTTTGTTAAAAATACAATCCCTAACATGACACCAGTGAAATACTTGTTAATGAATTCCTGCTTTACCTGTATTATAACAAAATCGTATAATCAACCAGCCGCTACGTCACGACGAGTTTTGATTTATGAAGTAATAATAACACGTTTATAGGAAAAATAAGCATTACGAAGAAGCCTGTTTTATTATCACAAAGTCGTATAATCAATGTTTCCAGTTCACCTTTATTGAATTACATGCGCGAATGCTAAAAGCGTATGTCTTTGATATTAGATCTTTGATCGCAGATTGCCATTTGCAAACGGAAGCATGCTTTATTCGATTGTGGGCATGCCCGATGGCAATGATAAAAAGCAATGAATTAGCATACTTATTTATTTTGTGCAATAGGAAAACAAAACTTTCTTGCATGATAATGGTTCGATGCAATGCTGATAATGGTTTGATGCAATGCTGATAATTGTTTGATGCAATGCTGACAATGGTTCAATGCAATGCTGATACTGGATTGATGTAATGTTGATAATGGTTTGATGCAATGCTGATAACGGTTTGATGCAATGCTGATAATGGTTTGATGCAATGCTGATAATGGTTTGATGCAATGCTGATAATGGTTTGATGCAATGCTGATAAGGGTTTGATGCAATGCTGGTAATGGTTTGATGCAATGCTGATGATGATTTGATGCAAAGCTGATAATGGTTTGATGCAATGCCGATAATGGTTTGATGCAATGCTGATAATGGTTTGATGCAATGCTGATAAGGGTTTGATGCAATGCTGTTAATGGTTTGATGCAATGCTGATAATGATTTGATGCAAAGCTGATAATGGTTTGATGCAATGCTGATAATGGTTTGATGCAATGCTGATAACTGTTTGATGCAATGCTGGTAATGGTTTGATGCAATGCTGATAATGGTTTGATGCAATGCTGATAAGGGTTTGATGCAATGCTGATAATGGTTTGATGCAATGCTGATAATGGTTTGATGCAATGCTGATAAGGGTTTGATGCAATGCTGGTAATGGTTTGATGCAATGCTGATAAGGGTTTGATGCAATGCTGGTAATGGTTTGATGCAATGCTGATAAGGGTTTGATGCAATGCTGGTAATGGTTTGATGCAATGCTGATAATGGTTTGATGCAATGCTGATAATGGTTTGATGCAATGCTGATAAGGGTTTGATGCAATGCTGGTAATGGTTTGATGCAATGCTGATACTGGTTTGATGCAATGCTGATAATGCTTTGATGCAATGATGATAACGGTTTGATGCAATGCTGGTAATGGTTTGATGCAATGCTGATAATGGTTTGATGCAATGGTGATAATGGTTTGATGCAATGCTGATAAGGGTTTGATGCAATGCTGGTAATGGTTTGATGCAATGCTGATACTGGTTTGATGCAATGCTGATAATGGTTTGATGCAATGATGATAACGGTTTGATGCAATGCTGATAATGGTTTGATGCTGTGATCTATTGGACCGTTCCAGTTTATCCATCCATCATATGAAGTCATAATCAAATACGTGACGTGTATGATGACGTCATAGCAATGACCGCGTGAAAGACGTAGATAGGAACGTCACGAACACATAATTAATTACAATCTAAGCGTTGTTGTATGAATTGCAGGTCTTTACTGTTTAATAAAGATGATACTGCTGAGCTGTTGAATATTTTGAAATTAATTTGACTAGGCGCTGATGCTGCCATTGGCAATACTTTCCCTGGTATATATTGTTGCCTGGCTAATTCAATAGCCCATAGTTCGCACACAATCATGCAGCAGGTAGGATGAAATCGTCACAGCTAGAAATGGCCAGTGCAGAGATAGAAATGGGCATGTCATATTTGGAAATGGGCAGTGGATAACTAGAAATGGGCAGGGCTGAGCTAGAAACGGGCAGGCCAGACCTAGAGATGGAAAGTGTATAGCTAGAAATGGCGAGAAATGGGCAGGGCAGAGCTAGAGATTGACAGAGCAGAGCGAGAAATGGGCAGGACACAGCTAGAAATGGGCAGCTACAGATCTAGAAATGGGCAATACAGTGCTAGACATCGGAAGGGCAGAGCTAGAAACGGCTAGAGCAGAGCTAAAAATGGACAGGGCAGAGCTAGAAACGGTTAGGGCAGAGTTATAAATGGGCAGCGCAGAGCTAAAAATGGGCAGGGAAGAACTATAAATGTATCCCTATATTAGTTCACCCACTTCTTTGTCGTTATTGTACGGAAATAGGCCTATGATGTACAGAAGACTTAATATATAGAGGACTGGAAGTGTGTACCTATATATGAGCGGTATAGACTGTGGATATGTTTTTGCCAACTCAGTACAAAGAAAGAACATGAAAATGAATAGCGTTGTATTAGACTTCACTCTCTCAGGCAACACTAGGGAACTGAATACCAATGCCGAGTAATATAGAATTCGCGAATCTATGCACGCAAGGCGAAGTCAATGCTGATATCGAAGACCATTGCTATATAGTGAGTTCGCTGGATAATAGCCTGAAAGGAGGAATCCTGTTTTAGCTATGCGCCAGCAATCTTTAGCTAAGTTCTACCTATAATTCTTTGGCATTGGGAGCGATCGATCCGTGAACTCGTGACTATCAATTTCCAGAAAACTATGCATTTACGCTGTTGCATACTTTAGGCAGCTACAGCGGCGAGTGAAATTAGCTAAAATTATTCAAAGGCATGTTTATTAAATAGTAAAACATGCAATTCGTATAACAACGCTTAGTCTGTCATCGGATGAGCATTCGTGTGACGAACTTAGCCAGGTCATTCATGATGTAATTGATTATGACGGCACCCTACACGCCACGTAGCTGATTATGATGTCATATGATCAATGGAAAAACTTCAATCTTCCATTTGAAAATATCATGGCTTGGCATTGCCATCATGATCGAGTTCGCGATTGACAGTTAAAGGGATGCTAATCCCATCTCAGATGTTATATTTTGTCGATATTGTGGTTTATAGATTCCATGTCATTCATATCGTGTCACATTTCCTTATCTGTATCACAATTATCTGATTTGTAATATCGCGCAAACGTTAAACAGTGATCGCCACCAATTTGTCTCCTCAAGCGAGAGTGTGTGATGTCATGCACGTGCCAATGCATTGCATTCTTTATTATGTAAGCCTTATCCCCTTGAAAATTTTGAAACTAATTTGACCGGAATTTGTTGCTACCTATGCCATATTTAACAGCTTACCTGTATGGTTGGTTTTCTAGGAAATTGTCAAACTATAGCTGGCGCCTCTATGACGAAGCGTATATACCGAAGCGGGCACGCTAGTTTTTTTCTGATTGGTTGAAAAATGAATTATGACAGCTATCATAGAGTGTAGAAATGAACACCATTTAGCTACTAAAGCTTGAATATCTTTCTCTAGCAGCATGATAAAAAGCTTTAAATTATCTTTATAGTTTATGAGTAGCATATTAGATCACCTGACTAGATATCTAGAGATGAGGTTAGTTATCCTTTAAGAAATAGTTTTGCGATGGCGAACGATCTTCCTAGACATTAGTGGCATTTGCACATGCCTTGGTTAAGAGCCTGAATGCTACAACCTCACTCCATCCGTGATGTGAATATTGTTGAGAGCACAAACATCAGTATCTCCTATTTAATAAGGAGAATATGTTAATACATGTCATTATCTAGAACTTATATTGCATGGTCACGCTTTGTTGTGGATAACGACTCCAAACTGATTTTGCCAGTAGGATTCTTTCTTGTGACAATATTTGAAGGAAATAGAAGCCGTAGTTGTTGAGATGCCTCTCCGGATACATAGACATACGAGGACAGATAACCATGGAGCCCTGTAGCTCATACATAATTACAGTGGTACATTTTTCAAAAATAGGTTTCTATTTGCTCTGCACATGGACAATGGGTAGAAGCCGTTTTTTGTCTGATATGAGTGATAACGAATTAAATAGCATATAATACAGATTATCTACCAAACTTAGTTAAAATAAGTTTAAATCAAATTCTGTTAAAAAGAATTAACCAGATTCTCGCAATGAGTTAGAAACCCATCATGTGTATTTATGCAGAAGGAAATGAGTCATTGGCTCACTATCACACCGCAGAGAGAGAGAGAGAGAGAGAGAGAGAGAGAGAGAGTGGGGGGGGGAGAGAGAGAGGGGTGGGGGTGGGGTGTTGTTTAAAAGCAAATTAATGATAATATGCAGATGTTTGTGTAGATTTATTCACAGTTGTCATGTTCTATCCGCTATTGTATCTAAACTATAAAGCATTTGCTATCATTTAAAACATACGTTGTCACATTGATGACATGGATCATCTAGATTTGATTAAAAATTAACAAGTAGTTCCTATGCAGCAGAGGTTTGAATTAGGGTGATATGCGTTTTTCCTATTAGTTTCTATAGTGAAGACATTGCATTTTGGGAGCACGAAGAGGCGCCTAGTGAATTCAAAACTGGCTACAATGTTCGTTCTAGTTAATATAGTAAGATTTCAATGCTGCAGACAGACCGGGATGCAATGCACTACAGCTCATACATATTTTAGAAAGTGTCCACAACAAAACAGGCACCTGTTTGGTAGTACAGATATGATCATGGTGTAAGAAATAGAACAGACCCCTGTTTGGCAGTACAGATGTGATCATGGTGTAAGAAATAGAACAGACGCCTGCTTGGGTGGGGGGGTACATATATGATCATTGTGTAAGAAATAGAACAGACCCCTGTTTTGGGGGTACAGATATGATCATGGTGTAAGAAATAGAACAGACCCCTGTTTGTGGGTACAGATATGATCATGGTGTAAGAAATAGTACAGACCCCTGTTTTTTTTGGGAGTGGGGGGTACAGATATGATCATGGTGTAAGAAATAGAACAGACCCCTGTTTGGGTGGGATACAGATATGATCATGGTGTAAGAAATAGAACAGACCCCTGTTGGGGGGGGGGTACAGATATGATCATGGTGTAAGAAATAGTATGATGAGTATATTTAACTCAAGTGGATCAAGCAAATTAAGTCAAACTATTCAAGATTACCTTTTATTTTATTGTGGAAGCATTGTACGTTATTTCTGAGCTGATATTGTGCCTTGTTTGGTGATATACTGCTAGGGTAAATATGTCACATTTTCCTTATATATATATATATATATATATATATGAAATAATACCTTGAGGTAACGACGGAGGTACGTGGTGGTTAATAAGAATGATTGGGCTGTATGTTTAATTCTTTAACACTCGCACGAGACAAAACGGTCTTGAGAAATGGCCATTTGCAGACCAAGAGAAGACTTCTTTTTTCAATTTACCAATGAAATGACTGGCTCGATGACCGAACCAGTTATTCCAGTGACACATCTTTAAAATAGTCTTCTCTTGGTCTGCAAATGGACAGTTTCAATGAGAAAACTGAAATAAATTTGCTTGATGAAATCTGAGGGTTAAGGAGTGAATGGATGCCTTTTTGCATATCACGAGTGATAGGGTTGTGTCTAGTGGAGCTTCTTGTACATCACGAGTGATATGGTTGTGTCTAATGGAGCTTCTTGTACATCACGAGTGATATGGTTGTGTCTAGTAGAGCTTCTTGTACATCACGAGTGGTATGGTTGTGTCTAGTGTAGCTTCATGTACATCACGAGTGATATGGTTGTATCTAGTAGAGCTTCTTGTACATCACGAGTGATATGGTTGTGTCTAGTGTAGCTTCTTGTACATCACGAGTGATAGGGTTGTGTCTAGTAGAGCTTCTTGTACATCACGAGTGATATGGTTGTGTCTAGTGGAGCTTCTTGTACATCACGAGTGATATGGTTGTATCTAGTGGAGATTCTTGTACATCACGAGTGATAGGGTTGTATCTAGTGGAGCTTCTTGTACATCACGAGTGATATGGTTGTGTCTAGTGGAGCTTCGTGTACATCACGAGTGATATGGTTGTGTCTAATGGAGCTTCTTGTACATCACGAGTGATATGGTTGTGTCTAGTAGAGCTTCTTGTACATCACGAGTGGTATGGTTGTGTCTAGTGTAGCTTCATGTACATCACGAGTGATATGGTTGTATCTAGTAGAGCTTCTTGTACATCACGAGTGATATGGTTGTGTCTAGTGTAGCTTCTTGTACATCACGAGTGATAGGGTTGTGTCTAGTAGAGCTTCTTGTACATCACGAGTGATATGGTTGTGTCTAGTGGAGCTTCTTGTACATCACGAGTGATATGGTTGTATCTAGTGGAGATTCTTGTACATCACGAGTGATAGGGTTGTATCTAGTGGAGCTTCTTGTACATCACGAGTGATATGGTTGTGTCTAGTGGAGCTTCGTGTACATCACGAGTGATATGGTTGTATCTAGTGGAGCTTCTTGTACATCACGAGTGATATGGTTGTATCTAGTGGAGATTCTTGTACATCACGAGGTGATAGGGTTGTATCTAGTAGAGCTTCTTGTACATCACGAGTGATATGGTTGTGTCTAATGTAGCTTCTTGTACATCACGAGTGATATGGTTGTGTCTAGTGGAGCTTCTTGTACATCACGAGTGACATGGTTGTGTCTAGTGGAGATTCGTGTACATCACGAGGGATATAGTTGTGTCTAGTGGAGCGTTGTCTCTAAGCGATGTTCACCAAAACGTTTTTCAGTATGTCTGCTAGTAATTGACCTCCTTGAGAGCATCATCGATTTGATACTTGTATTGTTCTATAGCTATCAACACTGGTTCCAACTGGTTCTCGCCCGTGGCATAAACATGATTAAATGAAGCGATGCTGATGCAATCACCTCAATAAGACGCCTGCCAATAATAAAACAAGAGAATCTGCGCTGACTGGTAAACCTGGCACATGATTTACGAGGCCAACATTTCATTTTATAAAATTATTTTGTCCTCGAGCACACCTGTAAGATCAAACTAGCGCTTTCCAATCGTATCGGGAAATACTAATTAAATGAAATTTCGTAGATGAAACCGTGTAATTTGTTAGTTCTCTACCCGGGTGCCTGTCTATCGCCTTTAGCATGGTTTCAATTTTCTCGGGACAACATTTCTGTCGTAATGAAATCACGCATGCACCTCAGGGTCTCAGCACAAATAAGTGTAATTAATATCAAAATAGACGGTTGTTAATCGTGAATGAAGAGTTTCTATATTGCTTAAATAAATAGGACAAAGGGTCGACAAACACCATACTTTCATAACTTAAATAAAGAGAATGAACAATAAATTAATAACCAGTAATTATAAATATTGTGAAAAAGGTGTCGAAGATGGTAATGTCAATAAATATAACAACAAAGATATTTATATCATAACGATACTACTTTCCCATTATGCTTTCAGCGCATTCAAAACAGTTCAAGCCACGGTAATCGTAACCGCTGAATGTGACTAGTGACGTTAAGAAACTGATAGCAGCGTCTTACTGCATTCCTCTGAATGAGGGATATACAATCAACCACAGCCATGCGCTTAGTAAGCTATGTAGTGGAATATCGTTCACTAGGATGTTAAATTCATGCATATGCCTACATCTACAAAAATTAGATTAATGCGTGCCTGCGAGTAAATACCTGAATGCATAAGCGAAGTGATAAAGACATGGTAATGGGCTTTAAACTTGTACTCACAGATGATAAAAAATGAATCGATAAGGTATGATTGGCAAAGACTTATTGACTTTCCATGGCCTCGATAATAAACAAGACTATGAGACCTGGGTGGTGGGGGGTGGTGTTGGGGTGGGAGGTGGCTGCAAACACCAAACTCTCATAACTTAAATAAAGAGAAGGAAAAAGAAAATAATAAACAGTAATGAAAAATATGCTGAATATGGTAATGTTAATAATAATAATAATAATAATAATAATAATAATAATAATACAGATTTATGTGTATGCATTTGATAACAATATTGATCACTCGATTTATACTATGTCTGTTAATAATGTACACTCGTTTTAGACATATACCATGTATGGGTGTGAATAAAAGGTATGTTCAGGTCAGTGCGTTTGCTTATGTAAAAATAATAATACATTTAGCTTTTATCTGGCCCGTTTCACAGTCCACCAGGTTGCCCGCCCGTCTACCTGCTGGAAAAAAGTAATGTTTAGCATTTTACTCACGGCGTTGACGTAAGAAACAGCAATCTCCTTTAAATCAAGCCTATGTTAATGTGCGGGATCTGACTATTTAACTGAAGAACGCACGCTACCAATCAACATTACGAACGTTAATCTGGAAATGTCTTTTCTGTTGTTTTCAATTGCTTTTTTTCCTGGCAGTATAATTGGGACTTGTATTTCTCTAATGAATTCGCCATCAGAAATAATTGCCTTTATCCGATTTTTATTCGTCTAAGGGTCATCCATTACATTGCAATCATGGTTGGCGCATTGCTTTCGTCAAGATCAGAATTTAAAACGTATTGGTTATACTTACTTTCTTCAACTATTTGAAGGCATCAGTCATTTTCCAATTAATCCCTGCCTGATGAATCTGGTATGTATGTGATTACTTACTATGGATATATTGCATTGCGTCCAGATGCGAGCGTCTACTAAAATAATGGTATAGAAAATGACCAGCAGTATCTTTACAGAGAAAAAGGCACATGGCCTTGACCGGCATGTGGCAACATAGCAAGTAGCACTAGAAAACATATTATAGCAAAACGATGAATATCTCCCTGTTCTCGGAGTAAATGCCAAGGCAAGTTCCAATCAAGATTTAATTACTACCGTTAATTTACTTTCTGATGGATGTATTATTGAGTAGACGTTTACAAGGAAATGCATCTGATATGCAGAGAACGAAGGACATTGAGACGATTTATCTCCGATAAGTCAAAGAACGCGGGTTTGACTCTTTTCCTATAATCTATCTGTTGTAATATAAGGATGCGATCTGTAACTCAAGTATCTTCTGTAGTAATAAACTATGGCAATGTTAGCTGTTAAAATGATGTTGCTCTGTTGCGAAAATCGAAAAGTCCGTCATTAACGTGCACCGATTATATTTGCATGCCTTTTGCCGTGGCCTGGTGTTGTAGGAGATGGCGGAAACCGGAAACCGGAAACCGTTACTGGTAATTGTGTGGATAATAACACAGATAAGGAAGGTCGGTTAATGGTCATTTACAGGAATTTTGTATTCCGATGCTGAGACTGCCTGAATGAATGGATCAATCCACGTTTAGCTATGACCCACCCATCAATAGCTAATCTCCTCCCGCGGATTGCCCGCGTTGCAATTGATCGAAACCAGATCTCCATGAACCTCAATTTCCAGAAAACTATACAGGTACTCTGTTGAATATTGTGACGTTAATTTGACTGCGTGCTGGGCGCCCAGTCAAATTAGTTTCAAATTATTTAAAGAGTTGGTATTAAGTATCTGTAGCTCAGTGGTCTACTGACATAGTTAGATTCGGAAATGAAATCCAGATGTACAAATGCATTATATACCAACATAGAGCCTAATTATGTCTTATTATATTAAAGAGATGCTGCTGGTTGGGGTGATGATAGTGATGTTGCTGATGATGGTGATGATGGTTGTAGTGGTTGTAATAGCGACCTTTGGTGGTCATAGCCGTGGTGGGGATGGTAATGATGACGATAATAGTAGTGGATGTGGTGGTGGTTGTTGCGCTTGCGATAGTCTACTGCTTGTTATTGATATTGTTAATATTAAGATGTTAGTGACTGGTAACACTTGCACAAACATCCTTGAACAATGTTTTCCTTTTAAACAAATGCAACGATATAGTTAGAGTTGGTTAGATGAATTAGAAGGTGACATAAATGGCACATGGAAAGCAATCAAGTAAATTCTAAATGAAAATAGACAACGCACGACAAACACAGTATTTTTTACAATGATAAATTCATAACAAATGGAAAAGAGATTCAATGCTGATTTTATAAACATAGGCCGAACACTAGCTAATAAAATCAAATCAAATGCAACCTTTGATCAATACCTGAATGATAGTTATATGTTCGCCCTATTCGTAAGTCCTACTGATCATGTTCACAAGTAAAAAACAATTTTAAGCTAGGAAAAGTGTAGGTATTGATATGTTTAAATGGTGACTTTTCAAACCATGCTCTGAAGGAATTGCATTACCATTAAGCCATATTTGCAATCTCTTTCTTACACAAGGAATAGTTCCATCAATGTTGAAAATCGCACGTGTCACTCCTCTGTATAAAGTCAAATACGTATCACCATTTAGCAATCACATGTCCGTATCTATATTATCCCTATTTTCAAACTTACTAGAAAAACATGTATAACCATTTAGTGAAATGTTTAGATAAGTAGACAAGACTATATTCAAGACAATATGGATTGAGAAAGAAACACTACTATACGGGCTTTAATAGTCATACATCATTTGAAAATAAACGTCATTGGCATGTTCTTGGATCCCTCAAAAGCATTTGATACGATTGCTCATCAAATCCTCCTAAAGAAAGTGTAGTATTATGGTATCAGGGGAGTAGCACTTGACTGGTTTAGGTCATACATGTTTGACAGATCACAGTTTGTTCAATACAATGCACACCTTTCTAATCCAGCACATGTAGTTTGTGGTGTTCCACAAGGAGCAATTCTTGACCACCTACTCTTTTTTATTTATATAAATGATGTGCCTAAACTGTGCAGCCATGTCTCTCTCTCTCTCTCTCTCTCTCTCTCTCCCTCTCTCTCTCCCTCTCTCTCTCTCTCTCTCTCTCTCTCTCTCTCTCTCTCTCTCTCTCTCTCTTACTCTTCGCAGATGATACCAATAGCTTTCGCAAAGACATAAATACACTATATGGCAGTGTACCTGAGGAAATGGGCACACTTATAGAGTGGTTTGCGGCCAATAAACGCTCATATACCAAAACTCCTGATCAACAACAAAGAAATTGCGCAAACAAACTTGGCTAAATTTCTAGCTGTTATTTTGGAGTCGATTTATCCTGGAGCTGTCACATAGATTACATTGGCAAAACAACCACTAAAATCCTATGTGTGCTATGACGACTAAAACCATTTATCACAAATAAAACACTTAGTACACAGTACACAACAATCATTCTCCCACACCTAACATATTGCAATATAATCTGGACAAATACACACAAATAAAAATTCAGCATGTTGTCTGGAATACAAAAGAGAAGCATCAAATTATTTACAGACACAGAAGTACACCAAAATATCTTTTAAAAAGAGAATTTATTAAAGCTGACAAATATTGGCATATGCAGCTGTATACCATAGCATATGACCGCCATCACAATACCTTGCCCAGCTCATTATCGCAGATTTTCATAAAAACCGAAAACATCCACAAATACAACACACAAACAAAACACAATCTACACACACTCAATTTGCAAGTACACGTTATGGCAACAGGAAAATATCTGTCATTGCCTCCAAGTTCTGCCTGGAATGAACTAGAGAGCAATTTTAGGACACAATTACTGCAGCAAAGGTCACCAAACATCCGTAAAATGATACATTGTTAGTAATTATTAAACTCATCGATCATAATCTTTCACCCACCTCTCTCTCCATCTCTCTCTCTCTCCCCCTCCCTCCTTATCTCTCTCTCTCTCTCTCACCCAACTCGCCTCTTAAATTGTGTATTTGACTCTGCTTGTGTTATTAAATGTCTTAGTATTATATATGTATTTTAGTGAGAAGATATATGAATACTAATCTAGGTGCTTCTAAGCATCAGAGGAAATGCCTTAATGACAAGCAACCTATAATGTATATATCATACCATGTTTAAACTGAAAATGAAAGTAACCAGCGTGAGGGGTGATTAAAAGGTGATGCGAATTCAGATATTGGTTCACCTTTTTCGATGGTTCGATATATCCTGATTTCGGAAAAAACAATTTGTGATTCTTTGCACTTCTAATTTTTAAAAAGATGAAAACATTTTGATTAAGACGAAATGTTGAATATTTTGAAAGAGAGAGTGGAAGCTGTTGCTGCTTTCCCAGAATACCAATTTCAAGGTAATGATATAGGTACGCTGTTGCATATTTTGAAAATAATGTGGCCATGTGGTTGTGAGCCTTTGCGACATATGACTGTAACATCTCGCAGTCAAATTATTTCCAAAACATTCAACTCAAAATTTATTAAATTATTAAATCTAACAAGGACACACAATTCGTACACGTGGCGGATATTTCGAGCAGCATGACAGAGTAATAATACGCCATTATGATTGTGACATCAGCTTACATGTGAAGGAATTAATTATGATGCGTCAGACACTTGATAGAAAGATTAGATCCCTCCGTTAACTCGCAAGAGTTCATACAACATCAGGCCACACGATAAATCGAAATATCGCGATGTCATACATTATTACACAAACATTATTGTGACATACTTTGGTGTGGGGTGGGTGGTTGGGATGGGTAAGGTGGGTTGGGTCAATATCGCGCATTCCTATATGCAGGCAAACGGTTTTTCAGAAAAAATGATTTTAGTATTAATTATATCATATGCTCTAAAGAAAAATTGCAATAAATTCATTTATGTAGCCTGCATAAAAACTCATTTTGCCGATTCTATCGTGATCGTGAAGTATGGGGGTGTTTTGATGTTTGTGCTTTAGCATTTAATCTTATATCTCAAACCTATAAAGCCGTGTTTTGGTTGCAAGGGTGGGGATTGGTGGTGTCGGGCGGTGGTGGATGGGAGTGGATGGGGTGGGGGGATGTGGAGTCGCTGCAGACGAACATAAATCACCGGCAATGTAGGCGGAAAGCTCGAGCAGCTTCTACTGTACTACGAGTACGACACCGCGTAGTAGCATTTGGGTAGTATAACACATATAGTCGGCAGGAAAATTACAGAAACATAGATGGCGCTCTTGTTTACATTCTCGATTTACTTTATTGTACGGTTTTGTAAATTACCCGGGAACAAATAACCCTATAAAACCCTGTGCAAGTTTCTAAAATTACCCGGGACTAATTTTTAATTCAATGGCAACTTATTTTATCAATTGATTATTAAATTACCCCAGTCTGTTTATTTGTTAACATGAAGTATTAAACATAACAATATCAAAATGTTGACTAAAATGAATTACAAGACACAGATAAAAGAGTTGTAGTGATTGAATGATTTACGCTAGTGCAGGCTCATTTATTTTTACAGTTCCCAACTTTATTGAAACTATGTTTGTTTTGCACCATATTTCTTTGAATACATTTTCTTTACTTGTTGTTTAATCTCAGATATTCGCAAGGAATATGATTTAGCAGCAATGAACGAAACATTGCCTTTATTGTTCTATTGTGATTGTCCATAGATGGATTTTTCGTCTGCGCACACCGATGTTTCCAAATGGCCCAAACACCTATGGTTGGCATTTTTATTAAAATAGTCTTATCAGACTTTGTGATATTTTCACGCTTTGATCCAACTTCTCTAAATAACACTACATGTTTTTCTAGAACAATGGGCTTAGCTCCAAATTGTGCCAAGATTTGACTGATATACTCCCAAAATTGTGACGATATTGGACATTCTGCAAATAAATGCTCGATTGTTTCCTCCTATGTTTGACATAAGTAACACCTATCAGAAGTCGTTATATTGCACTTGTATGTCAAGTGTCCCACCCATAGCCGTCGCTGTAGTAATCACCACAATAAATCACGAGCCATATTTGGTGTGCATGGAAAATGTAAGATTTTCCATACATCTTTCCAACTGGATTGTTAATAGCTTGAGGCATCCCATCTCTTAACTGCTACGGTAGGTGTTACTTCTTTTCGTCTCATAACGTGGTACCATTCCTTGGATCTCACTTTGTATTTTGACTTCTCATCATCAGGAACTAGTGCATGTTCCGGGGTCAAACTATTTTGATTTACATTTGGCAGACAAAACCATTCAATTGGTACAGCATATTTTATTTCATTTAGTAACAACTGGACATCTATATGCCTCATATGTGTTTCTCTAGCTACTTCTTGCATTGAAATCTATCTACGTGTTTGGGGGTGTACCATATCAGATAAATGTTGAATGCCATATTTTGCAAAGGACGGTAGATAAAGTACTGCATTGTTATAACATGTATTACTATTGCCCCACACTTGGTGTTCTAGTACTTCATTCCAGCACGTAGGTGGAGGCATGTATCTGTCAAATATTTCTAACTCCCTAACTTGCTATTTAAACACATCATTTGGCTATTCAGAGGTGGCTTCTTTGAGGTAAAAATACATCACGTCAGAAATGGTTCTACAATTCTCTCCATGAGACCTCGTGGAACACATGCCCACGTAGCATCTGATGTAATAAGATCATTAAAAAATGTTAGCCTTAAAGAAACACATTTCACTTTAATGTCAATTAAATCAAGTCCTCCTTCTAACTTAGCATTATTGAGAACACGATGGGAAACTAAATGGCTCTTTTCTTCCCATATGAATGACAATATCAACTGGTTAACCTCCTTTTCTACATGTTTGGCATGCGTAAAACAGATGCTGTATAGCATAGCACAGATAATACCAAGTTGTTGACAAGAAACACTCTACCAAAATTGAAAGACGACGACGCTTCCAATTTGCTAATATTCCCTTAAGCTTAGATACTCGTTCATCCCAATTTTGTGTTGCATTCGGTTTCCTGCTAAAATAGATGCCAAAAATCTTAATGGTATCATTAGACCAATTGATTTCAAGTGGCTGGTCATTCCGCTCTTTTCATGTCCCCAAAAATAATCCTTTGGATTTTCCTTTATTGATTTTCAAACCAGACGCATTTTGGAACGTTTCTAGTACTTGGTTTAAAATTTTAAAATCATTGTTTGAACTAGCAAACACAATTGTGTCATCAGCATATTGTGACAGCTTAAGTGGTCTTTCTCTGCCACGAATACACATGCCTTGAAAGTTATTATTTTGCCTCAATGCTATGCGAAGGGATTCCATCACAATAACAAATAATAATGGCGATATGGAACACCACTGTCTAACACCATGTTCTAAGACAATTTCCCTGGATAATTGATTGTTCGCTAAATAGCTACTCTTGATATCCGTATATAAAACCTGAACCCATTTAATAAAGGGTGTGCCTAACCCAAACGATTGCAAAAAATTTACAAGAAAATCACATTTCACATGGTCAAAGGCAATCCTTCTATCCTTCTCAACCCATTGTATACGGTCTCTTAGTAACATGGTAGTGGGTAAAATTGTCCGCCTAGGTACAGAATATGTCTGCTCTGTTCCACTAATTTCTTCTAAAACACTACCAAATTTTCAATGCTAGTGCTTTGGGTATTATTTTGTAGTCTACACATAGTAGAGAAATTGGCCTGTAATTCTGAATTAGACTTCTGTTATCTCGTTTATATATTTGCCTTACGTATGCCCTAGCCATGGTTGGTGGTAAATGGCCTTTCTAAAAAATTTCAGTAGCCTACAAGGTGCCAAACTGGAAGGCCATCACATGCAAGTGATTTGTCTAGTTTCATACCTTTAAGGGATTTGGGTTCTAGTGTTAAGGGTTGATCACAGAATTCGCTGCTGGTGTCTAATACCTTTTTGTCTATATTTACTAGTAAATCCAATTTTGCGTCTTCATCAATTCCCTCTGACTTGTACAATGACTCCTAATAATTGCATACATTAGTACTCATTTCATTGTTGGTAAAGACGGTTGAACCATCCGGTATGTTTAATGAGCACATCACCTTATCTATTGCCCGTACTTTTTCTAATGTACAAATATATCGGGTTGGCTTTTCCCCTTCTGCATGCATCTGGGCTCTCGCTCTAATCTTTGCACCCTCAAACTCATATTATTCTATATCTCTTATTTTACTTTTAATTTCAACCAGTAATTCATAATAATTATCTTCACTATTATTTACTTTAGCATTAATTTTCATCGATTTTCTTGCGTTTGCGTATTTCCCGTGCTTTTCTAATAGCATACTGTCGGGAAACAATTCTTTAAATCCAGTTTTACATCCTCCCTCCATTGCAATATGCTCTTATATGATGCTTTCCTATTAATCCAATGCTGCCAAAAACTCTCTATATTATTCTTATAAAATTCTTCTCCAAACAGTGTTGTGTTTAATTACCAAAATCCAAACCCTTGTGTTACCCAGTCAGCATTGACACTTGACAGCGATTACACAAACCATGTTGTGATCTGAGAATGCGACAGGCTTAATATTAACATCTCTCCAGTACTCTGTCAACAAACTATTCACATAAATGCTGTCGATCCATGAACCAACCTTACCATCTGCCGAAAAACATGTGAGATCTTTACCGTGAGTTGTTGATATTCTATAGGCGTCAACTAACTTTATCGTTATCACATATTTGTTTTAAGAGTCTATGTGATGTATCAGTATAAGTTGAATTTGCACTCCTGTCATTTTCTACGAAACAATTAAAGTCACCACCCATTACTAAGTTTTCAGTGAAGTTATCTAGTGCTGTTGTAGACATCTCATTAAAAAAGTACGACGCAGTTGATGAGATGCATATATACACAGCAACGTGAAACGTGTTTGTTGTATATCTATTGTGACTCTCACTCAGCGACAATTTGCATCTGGTACTGAAGAGATTATATTTACATAGGCTGAACAACGAGGGAATATAAGAATAGCTACGCATACACTATTATCTTGAGATAACGAATAGAATTTTCTGGATCCAGAGATCTTTTCTAAATTATCGTATAAATCTGACTTCTGAATTTTTGTTTACTGTATCAAAGCAATGCCAATCTGCTCAGTTTTTAGAGTCTCTAGTAAGTGACGCTGCTTTATGTCACTATTTAAGCCTCTACAATTGAGTGTACAAATTATCTGAATTATGATGCAAATGCCTATATTTAACCCCTTTTGCCGTCACATATTGAACTAACACCTCTCCTGCCTCTGACCTGTACATGACCATTTCATCGGGTGATTTAGAACTCTGTGTTTAAATGGATATATCAGCCACTGACATATTATCGTCTTCTATATCACTTTCTGATTCAGAACTGTCTCCATCTTTCTGTCGCTGTGTTCCACTCAATCGATTCGAGACACCAATTACTTTCTCCATATTATTTAAATCGTCTAGATTGAGTATACTCAGTGGAAAATAAGTTAGTTTCAGTATCTTGCGAACTGAATTTTACTTGTCCTAAATTAAAACTTTCTTCCAGACGGTATTGATCATCATCCTCAACTTGTGTGGAATAAACGTCTCTGACATCAGACTCGGATTGACTTGTTGCCGGCCAAACACCACATCAATAAATAAAAAATACATATAAATATAATGCAAGATACAAAAGCAATAATAATAATTGAACTTTCCCCTAACTCGTCGATACCGGTCGCATCGATATCGATATCAGATAAGGGTGCCAGGCTAACCATCTTGACCTTACGTAAATGATCCCATTTGACGCTTTCAAGATGTTTTACTATTTGAGACTGATTTAAGACGTCAGAAATTTCTATGTTGGTCCTTGACGTATTTGTGTTCATAGGCCATGATGGGCCTGTCATGCCATTGTGGGGTCGGTATATATTATGGACCATAACTCCAGTCTCCAGTCTCCCCCATTAAAATTATGCCCGTTAATGGGTACCATTTTCGCTGTGGTGTGCATCATCAACCATGGGTAGAATTCCCATAATATGATAGGCAATGTGGAGGCAGTGATGTGTAACATTCGGGTTGCAATCGTGTACTCATCAACCCTCAGCAATTTACTTACCACCGTATGTCTTATCCCATGGATTATGGTCACAGGGACTATAGCTAATAACACAACAATTCTACACCAATGCATTATCCGATCTCATAGGCTGAATTCTAACACAAAATATTAACTAGAGGCAAACTATAGATTGTTAATGATTGAACGTCGGGCGATGTTATTCGACCGAAATATGTTGAATATGATAAACTAATTTCTAAATTACACACGAATCGTAGACTGACACTGTCGCAACTACTACAAGTACCACGCTATAATTGAGCAAACGCTGTCGGATGAACTACCAAGCAGTGAGTGAGATGTGACGGTTGATGACAACAGATATGCAGCAATGGAATTGCGCATCAGTCATCAGAATGTCCACAACACCAATGCGTGGGCTTTTCCGGCGCATATGACTAAAATATTCAGGTCTATGCTTGTGTTTCCGTAAATTGTGACCAGAATTTGGAGCTCTGCCAAAATATGCGCCAATCTGTCATTTCTGTCATCATCCATGCTCATCTCGGATGTGTCATCGGGCATAGGCTCATCCGTTACTGATTCATGCTCATTAGTCATCTCTACATCAGGAACTGATGCAACAATGGGTTGAGTCACCATTGGTTCTATTATCCTGGGATCCACGAGCACCTAATCTGGTTTCCCCAACCGGCTAGGATGACGGGAAATACCTGAGGGACCGGCTGTTCCATCGGGAACTAGGATAGGGAGTGGTGATTCATTACGGAAACGAACCAACTTCTCTAACACCGGATGACTAGCCGTGGTACCTTTACCGGGTTTCCTGATCGGTCACTCCCAGATATTGTCCCAACACAGTTCAGGATCGACAATCCGGAGCTTACACACATTCAGGACTCGGGTTTTACCAGATCTCTGATGTCGTGTATGAGCCACTGTGCCGTTAATCTTGTAGACCTCATATTCCGGGTCAGTGTTGGCTTTTAGTTTGGTATTTGGGTCATGATTGTTCAAAATAGCAAAAACTCATAATTCTTCCTTTGTATGATGCCAAATAACGAAAATGTCATCAAGGTACCTGCAGTACAAAAGAGGCTGCTTTGGACATTTGCTACACGTAAGCGTATCCTCCCACTCTCCTACAGACATAGATGTTGGCAAAACGTGGACTGAAATGCTTACCCATTGCGTAGCCACAAATGTGTTGGTATGTTTAACCTGACTTCAAAATCATTGCCCTTTTAGCTTAGCTCTATGAGAGCTAATATTTCGCTGGTGGGCCTGTTGTTATCTGGGTATTTTTCAAACACTTTAGACAGAATTCAGCCCTTTTTCAATGTCAATGTTTGTGTACATAGCATCGATGTCGAGTGTAATCAAGTGAATTTGGAGGTATCGAGATCACAAGAAACCTGAGATAGATTCTTCAGTACTTTTCAAGAAGTTGAATTGTATATTCGCAATTAGTTGTAGGTGGTAATCAATGATTTCACTGATCCTATATGTTGGGTAGCTGTCAGCCATCACTTGCTGACAACACTGTCGAACTGTTATTCATAAAGCAGCTGGGTTTTCAGTCGGTCTGTCTGTTTGACTAAATTCTGACAAAGATTCCTCAATCGCAACCATACCATATCGCACAGAGGTTTGATGATAAAAACACAACGACTATTTTAAAATAGTAAGACTTTAGATAAACAAACATCACTCATCAATTGACACCATAATTAAAATAAACGCAAAGCGAATGCAGTATTTAAACAAGAACGACAATCAGAGATTGCTAAAGTATGCCCCCCACCCATTCCGCCAAGCACAGCCACCCAAGATTGGTCACAGTGACCTTGACCTTTAACATCAAAATCGACAGAGTTCTTCAAAATACCAAGGACAACCTCCCACGCAAGATTAGTAATGATCCCTTCAATCGAACTCGAGTTATCATCCGGAAATCCAATATTACATCATTAATTAGGTCACAGTGACCTTGACATTTGACCACAAAATCGATATGGTTCCTCGGACTACCAAGAACAAGCTCTCAAGCCAGATTGGTAATGATCGCTTCAAAAGAACCTGAGTTATTATCTGGAAACTCAATATTATACCATTAATTAGGCCACCGGAAAGTTGCCCACACACCTTCGCTTTAACAATTTCAAATCTCTATGGCAATGCATATAATATAGCAATATTTATTATGTACACTAATATATCAATCAGTAACAGGTAAATGAAAATATATGTCTAGTATGGACACCACACACTGCCTGCAACAGTCAATCTTCACTGATTGCTGTGTTCAAGATTTAACACCAGGACTTCTAGAACATGTTTCACCATTATTATGGCTCATCGACACGCCTTACTCTTCTTATTTTACCAAATGGAAAGGAGACATGGACATGCAAAGCTTAAGGCATGCACAGAGGACAACGTGGAATCTGTTATATTTAGGCTAAATACAAATGTGAATGCTTATTTTATGTACTGGTACTGGGAATCCAATCATGGAAGATAAAATATCAGAAGTAAATGTTTTAGGCGGGCACACATGGGAGGATACACCACTGAGTATGCCATGGAAATTAATTGCCACTGTGGTTAGTTTGAAATATAAGAAGACTCCAGTTAAGCTAACCCTTTCAAACTCTGAATTTTTTTAATGTAGACGCGAACCAAAAGACTATAAATAAAATGATCAACAGAATGTTTATTAGATTGATTTGTAAATTCACATATTCCTTCTCTGATAACAGATTCCACTTACGTATGCCCTCTGAATTGTAAGAGTTAGTTTTCAAGATACAATTTTAGTAGTAAAACTGATGTTAATAGTAAGCAAAATGTGGTTGCAATGCATAGGTAAGCTCAGCTGTTTCATATGTTATAATTCTACATATGAGGGATATTTCGAGGCTGTGTATGCTACTACATTTGCCATTACCAATTCATATAACTACATCAGATAAACTGGCTGTAAGTTTTTGAAACCATACATCACACTGCTGAATTACTTAACACTATGTATTGTCGGAGTCAATGTACTTATACGCTAATGAATAGCCTTTTATACATACTTCTCATCTGAAATATTTATTCCAATGAACTGGACTTTTGACCTTGTGACCCAATGCTGTTGTGCTGATTTCTAACTTCGTACGCAGCCATAAGTTTTGTTCAAATACGGCGAACCAATCTCGACATATAAGCTGAGAAGCTCAAAAACGTAATGTTGAACAAAAAACAGTTTTGTACCATGGTCACAGTGACCATTAAATGTGTGACCTCATTGTCATCGGGAGGATTCTGAACAGCATAGTCAACCATGAATCCATGTTAGTTCTTATAGCATCAATCAATCCTAAAATATAAACTGAGAAGTTCTGTTAAAAGCAGACAATGTTGAAAATAATGTTTTGTACCAAGGTCACAGTAATTTTGACCTTGTGATCTCACTGTCAGTATCCCGATTCCTGATAACCCCGTACCTATTAATAATAATAATGATAATAATAATAATAATAATAATAATAATAATAATAATAATAATAATAATAACAAGGCATTGCAACCAATACAAATCCCATCGATTCCCACTTTTTTTCAAATGAAATTTAAGGAATTTGGGCAATTCAATTGCCTGCTCCATATAACTGATATATGTGCTTACATTACAGTGTTTGTTGTAAGGGAATGACATCAAATTAATGAAGTTTGTATTTTTCAAAGGGTGATAACTCTGGCAAATATTGATGGAAACTAGCGAAACATGAACCTGAGTAGTAATAAGCTATATTCTGAATTCGATTCAAATCGGATTATTCTAACACAAGTTATTGTTTTATTGTTTTTGAAATGGGAAATTTTCCGAATATCATACTTTTCAGAGGCAAATAACTGGGTAAATTTGACGTAAATTGGAGGAATTCAACTTGGCAAACATAAGTTATTGTCCGGAAACGGATAATTTTTTGAATTCCATACTTTCAAGGGCAAATAACTAACCATAAATTTGACGTAAATTGACAGAATTCGAATTTGGTATTTGTATTCGTTTTGCTAAGCGATATGCAGAAGATGATTCAAATCGGTACATACAAACAAGTTAGCACCCCGAAATCAATCAATGCGTACGAATGGGCGGCCCTGCGCATTCCTATATCCCCTCGAACCCTCATTTTGGAAGGGATAAAAATAATAATAATAATAATAATAATAATAATAATAAAATAATAATAATAAGCATTCTGCAAGTCCCCTAGCAGCCATGGTGATGAAAATTTTCTGAGATTGATAACAAGGCTTTATTAATGTAATAAGAGCTAGTTGAGTATGTTGAAAGAGAATTACTACAGTCTGGCTCATTTCTATTAATTCCATATGCCAAAAAGGGGACAAACAGGTGGCATTGATATGTTCAACATTTTCACACGTGAGCCCCCGCCCCCCCCCCCCCCCCACATACCCCCCACCCCCTATGCTCGGGGGAGAGTGTGTTGGGAGGGGGGGGGGGGGTTTGGGGTGGAAATGCCCAATTTTCCCATTGTCATAATAGCCGTGAGTATAAAAGGAATCCTATGAGGTAGAATCACCAATTTGGTACATACATTGATATTGTGACTGCCTAGAAAAAACTGGTTTGGGGTCAAAAGGTAAAAAATATAGGTCATTGGGTCACTTAGTGCATCCGGAAATACACATTTTTAGTAATAAATCAGGAATGCAAGTAGCTAGAATTGCCACATTCCGCACATAGCACATACATTGGCATTATGACTGGCTGGAAAATGTTTAAGTTTGGAGTCAAAGGGTAAAAAATCGAGGTCAGCGGTTCACTAAGTCCTTCCATAAATACACATTTTTAGCCATAAATCAGGAATGCAAGTGGGTAGAATCACCAATTTTGACTCATCCTTTCATATTATAGGTGGCTAGAAGTTTTATTAGTTTCAGGACAAAGAATCAAATGTCTAGGTCACAGGCTCACAAAGTGCATACTTGAATACAAATTTTTGGCCATAACTCTGGAAAGCAAAGTAGAACAACCAGATTTAGCACACGCATTCATACTGCTAGCTTACACATTTCCAAACATCAATTGTCTATGATCGGAGCTTTTCAAAAACTCGTTTACAACATAAATTATTCTACCGCCTATGTTTTACTAGTAGGGGACTAACAATAATAATAATAATAATAATAATAATAATAATAATAATAATAATAATAATAATAATAGTAATAATAATAATAATAATAATTATTATTATAATCATTCTGTAAATATTGCTTTGCAATACATGTCCCCTACCTGGTGATATAAATATGTAGAGATTGAGTCAAAAATGTCATTAATAATTGTCAGAAGCAACTGAAACTCGAACTTGATCTGTAACTTCTCATAACATAGCAATAAACCAAGTTTCAGTTATATACCGTATGGTGAAGGAGAACGAATAAGTCTTGAAAGTTGATATGTTTGTATTTCATAAACTGAAAGGGGACATAGCTCCATAAAAAATTAATGCAAACGCCTGAAACTCGAACTTGGCCTGTAATTTCTCATAACAAAGCAACGTACCCATTCTCAGTTGAATATCTTGAAAGACTGCGAGAAAAAATTGCGAAAACTGATATTTTTCGTATTTCCTAAGATGAAAGAGGGCATAACTCCATGAAAAACTGACGAACATGTCTAAAACTCTAACGTGCTCTTTAACTCCTTATACTAGAACGATGTACCGATTTTCCCTTAAATATGTCGAAGGAGTGCGAAAAAGTGCGGAAAGCTGATTTTTTTCGTCGAAAATTGACACATACGGCTGAAGCGCGAACTTGGTCTGTACCTTCTCATAACAAAGCAATGTACCAATTCTCAGTAGAATATCTTGAAAGACTGCGAAAATAAGTGCGGAAAACTAATATTTTTAGTATTTCATAAGTCGAAGGGGGGCATAACACCATGGAAAATTGACGAAAATGTGTGAAAATCGAGTTTACTCTGTAACTCCTTATACTAAAGCGATGTACCGATTTTCCATTAAATATCTTGAAGGCGTGCTAAAAAAAGTGCGGAAAGCTGTTATTTTTCATATTTCCTAAGACGAAAGGGGGCATAACTCCATTAAAAATTGACGCATACGCCTGGAACTCGAACTTGGTCTGTAACTTCTCATAATAAAGTAATGTACCTATTCTCAGTATAATATCTTGAAAGACTGCGAAAAAAAGTGCGGAAAACTAATATTTTTGCTATTTCATAAGTCGAAAGGGGGGGGGGGCATAACTCCATCGAAAATTGACGAAAATGTGTGAAACTCGAACTTGCTCTGTAACTCCTTATACTAAAGCGATGTACCGATTTTTCCTTACATATCTTGAAGGAGTGCGAAAAAAAGTGCGGAAGGCTGATATTGTTCGTATTTCTTAAGTCGAAAAGGGGCATAGCTCCATAAAAAATTGACGCATACGCCTGGAACTCGAATTTGGTCTGTAGCTTCTCATAACAAAGCAATGTACCCATTCTCAGTTGAATACCTTGAAGGACTGCGAAAAAAAGTGCGGAAAACCAACTGCGACAGACGGATGGACGGACAGGCGGAGTGCAAACCTATAGTTCCACCCAGCCCCGGTTTTACCAGTAGGGGACTAATAACAAACAACAACAGAGGTCAATGCTGCTTATTTGTGTTACTTTGTAATTGAATCGTCACATTTCAAGCAGTACCACTTTTCTACTTTTGGTTCCTTATAGATGTGTACACACTGGCAGTGGAACCAATCATCGCACACATCACAACAAATAGAAGGTGGATTGTCTTTACATTCTTCATTACAAACAGGACATGGACACTTTTTTTGGAATTTTTTCCCTCATGGATTAACTCATATGGTGCAATATGTCTTTTATGCTTTAGTGCCAGTTTGCGTTTATACTGAGCAATATTTCTAGCCCCAGAACCCTTTTCAATCAATTTAGACTTTGTGTTTGCATTATTATGAGTGTTTATACAATTTTGTACAACCTTACGTCTAGATACTATTTTGGCTACCAAATCAGTTGCGTTAACTTCAGATTTTTCATTGGTTGTGTTGCTTTGATTCTTAGTAGATTGTGAGTCAGTAAAATAATTTTCATTGATTGTAGGTGAATCTACGTTTGAGCCATCGTTAGTAGAATTTTCATTAGTGCCACCATTCGTGTCACAAGAAGATGAATTATTATTCAATACATGTGTGTTTAAAGCGGGTTTGGCTTTGTTTAATACATGGTAAACAGATGCATGTTTTTTCGAAATGTTCACAGTTTCAAAACTCATTAATGTGCCAGAATCTTTCCAACACTCGGCACAGGTAAATACTTGTAAGCAATGAACTGTCGAAATATGTCTCATTAAAATATTCTGACTACTGCAACAAAACGGAGACATATTATTATTGTTAATACAAAGGGTACAAATAATATTTTTCTCAGTTGGTATTCTAACACTTTTCTGTTCCAAATTGCTAAATTCTAATTTATCTGGTTTCTTCGCATTTTGCTGTTCAATTTCCTGTTCAATTTGTATATCAATATCCTGGGGGAAATTACTAGTGTGAGAGAGTGAATTTACATGACTTCAATTAATGAATAAATAACTTTCCACCCAGCCTATGTACTTGTTTAAGCCACATGGTATATGCTCAATTCCAGCATTCGCTGGTCATATTAATTAACCTGTCACCCTCCCAGCTAATTTATGCATGCTTGGTGTATGAATATGTATCTAAGAGAGGAGCTGGCCTTGGTTTCTGAGTGCATCTTGGATAGTAATCTTGTGTCACATGAGATAACTTGAGGTATCCATGTGAAACTGAGTTGGTTTAATCCGGCTATCCCATAGGTGTAATTTAGTAACTAAGGTATAGTTCGGGACTATTTGGCATCAGTTAAAATCTGACCAGATCAGGTTGCAGTAATGGGAGACAGGGAGAACAGCTGAGTGAGAGAGAGGAAGTCAGAACTGTGCTTAATAGGACAGGACTGTGCAAAGCACAGGGTAAGCGTGAAAACTTATAAAGCTTAACACAGTGAATTGCATGGCGTTTACCTAGATATATAGACATGGCTGTTTTTCGGCTTTGTATGACAAATTAAAGGATGAGAACTGAATAACCAGGCTTCATGGGTTTCTGATACGTGAGTTTTAACCTGAAAACCATGGTATTCAAAGCAACATCACTGTACATAAATTCGCCTATATAGCATTTCATCAGCCAGTGTTTATGTTTCATCTATTCCTCAATTCAACGAACTTAAGGTGACATATAAGAACTTTGTCACTCGTAGCCGGGTAGTACAACCATATTGCGAAATATATATATATATATATATATATATATATATATATATATATATATATATATATATATATATATATATATATATATATATATATATATATATATATATATATGTATTTACCCTGTTACACTAGCAATGTTTGTTGTTTGTATGTTGATATCATAATTTTTCCTGGAATTCTCTTTCCTTTTCATGCTTGCAGATTGCACTGCATTATGAACTATTTGTGCAAAATTGGGGCCACGACTTGTAACTCTACATCTCTTTCTTCCGCCAAATCGATTTTTGGAGTTTTCAGGAAATTTGACCCTTGCTCTATATGGGTCCTCTATTACCTGACTACTGCTATCTTCAACTAAAGAATATGAGTTTTGCTTAACACCACCATCCTTTCTTCTAAAGCCGCCATAATGTGGGAATCTCTTAGCTTGACTGCCTGGTGCTAGAAACAGAGGCACACGCTTATCATGCAGTAGTTTCAACATACTACCATTCTGTGCTAATTTCATTCCAGTGTCTGAAGCAGAATGCGACACTGAAATTAAGTGCTCACTTGTATCACGATTACATGGTATGGAATTATCAATTGATTTTTCAATTGTGAATGTAGGAACATGCCTCAGATAAGCATAAAAAAAATTCAGATGATAATGTTATACCTTTGACATTGGCCAGACAAGCATACAAGTGTTTACAAAAATAAGGCTGTCCTCTTAAAATAAAGTGCATACACGAACATATACCAAGCTGTAAATTACAAATATGATAATCAGGCCTGTATAGATTCTGCAACAATTTAGGTAAACAGAAATGTAGAAAATCTTTAAACATTACACATGCCTTTGTTTGCAGTTCAAATAAAAGTGTTTCCGGCAGCATAATTCACCTTTCCAGAGTACCCACCCATCATATGACGTCATGATGAACTGCGTGGTGTGTACAATGACATCATAATGAATGACGTCACGTATGACGTCGATAATTACGTCACGAACGCATATTTGATGACGGTCAATCGGCTGTTGTACAAATTGTTTGCTTTTACTATTTAATAAATATTCTGTTGAATATTTTGAAACTAATTTGACTGGGCGCTGTTGCTGCCTATGGCAGCAACAGCGCCAAGTCTAATTAGTTACAAAATATTCAACAGCTTCCTGTATAGTTTGCAGGAAATTGATAGCTAGGGAATTCGGGGATCGATCAATCCAAACACGGCGAGGTGTGGGTGGAGCTTAGCTAGTGATGGGCGGGGCATAGCTAAAAATGGAAAGGTCCATTAACTACAAAGTTGTAACTATATAACATAATCTTACTCTAATCAATGTTTTAAATAATCTATTCAGTCAATTAAATCAAAAGGTTAATATGTAAAATTATCAGAGTATTGGTTTTAAAGCTAGGCTAAATATATTAATATTTCGAACTATAAAAATATTTATTAAATAATGAAGAATAGATTTAGAATAAAAATACTTATAATTATTTAATATAGACAAGATATATAATATTTGCGAGGGCAGCACGTATCAGTCTCAGTCTCAGAGTGCGCAGTGCCAATATATGTGAAACAAAAATTAAATATAGTACATGTATGTAATAGATTACATATATAATATATACTTATAGTACTGAATAATTCTGAATATTGCCATAATTATACAGAGTCTAAGATATACTAGTCTAAGCTATAAACTAGGTTAGTCTAGCCTAGTCTAAGCTATTTAGTAGTCTAGGCCAAGCTATACTAATCTACTTTAAGCTACGCTAGTCCAGGCTAAGCTATGTTATACCAGGCTAAGCTATGCTATACTAGTCTAAGCTACCTACACTATACTAGTCCATGCTAACCTATGTCATGCTAGTCTAGGCTAAGGCTTAAGCTATGCCATAATAGTTCAGGCTAAGTTACGCTATACTAGTCCAGGGTAAGCTAAACCATGCAATACCAGTCTAGCCTAGGCAATGCTATACTATTCTGGGCTACTACTTGGTTAAGCTAAGCTAAGAGAAACCATACTAAGCTATGCTCGTCTAAGCTAAGCCAATCTATGCTTAGCTATCCTAAGTAAGGCTAATCTATTCTACTCTAAGCTAAGCCAAGCTATGCTAGTCTAAACTATGCTAAGATAGTCTATGCTAACATATGCTAAGCTATGCTAAGTTAATCTATGCTGGCCTAAACTAAGCTATACTAGTATAAGCTAAACTATGCTAGTAAAAGCTAAGCTAAGGTAATCTGTGTTACTCTAAGCTATGCTTTTCTAAGTTAAGCTGATCTAAGCAAAGCTATGACAGGCTAATGTAGGCTAGGCTATGTTAGTCTAAGCTAAGCTAGTATAAGCAAAGCTATGCTACGCTAAGCTATGCTAGTCTAAGCTATTCTAATCTAGTATAAAGTGAACTATCTAGGCCTAGGCAAGAATATGTAATCTATGCTCAGGCTAGCCTATGCCAGGCTAAGCATATGGATGGTTTAGGCTAAGCTAGCCTAGATGCAACGTCTAGGGTAGCATACCGTGGCTAGGCTAGGCTACAATGCTCTGCCTAGGCTAGTCTACGCTAATGCCTAGCCAAGCGTAGCTTAGACTAACATAGCATAAAATACCTTAGGTTAGACAAACAGTTTGTGATAGCTTTAAACAACTTAGTATAGCTTAGCTTAGCTTAGCATAACCTATCTTAGACTAGCATAGCTTAGACTGGCGTATATTCCATAGCTTACCTTAGATTAGCATAGACAAGCATAGCTTGGCTTAGCATAGGTTACCTTAGACTAGCTTAGATTACCTTATCATAGCTTAGTTTCCTAGCTTAGACTATCTTAGAGTTGGCCTTTCATAGCTTAGCATAGCTTATATTAGACTAGCATAGCTTAGCATAACTTAGATTATATTATCTTAGCATAGACTAGGTTAGGTTAGTTTAGACAAGCATAGACTAGCTTAGACTAGCAAAGCTTAGCACAGCTTAGCTTAGCGTAATATAGATTATGGTAGATTAGCTTAGCTTAAACAAATATAGCATAAGATAGCTTAGACTAGCATAGCTTTTAATAGCTTTGAGTAGCTTAGGTTAGTGTAGAGTAGCATAGCTTAGCATAACATACCTTAGCTTAACATAGCATATCTTAGCTTAGATTAACATAGCTTAGCTTAGCGTAGACTGGCACAATTTAGCTTACCTTAGTATGGGATAGCTTAGCTTAGCCGAGTATATCTTAGGCTATCCAAGAATATCGTGGGTTAGCTTTGCCGAATAAATCTTAGCTTAGCCGAGTATAGCTTAGCTTAGCCGAATAAATCTTAGCTTAGCTTAACCAGGTATAGCTTAGCTTAGCCGAGTATAGTTTAGATTAGCACAGTATAGCATAGTTTAGCCCGTTTTAGCTTAGCTTAGCCCAGTATAGCGTAGCTTAGCCCATTTTAGCTTAGCTTATCCCATGATAGGGTTGCATGTTCCAGTACAGCTTAGCTTAGACTAGTATATCTTAGCATAGACTAGTAGAACAGATTAGTTAGACTAGTATAGCATATCTTGGCTTAGACAAGTCTAGCATAGCTTAACCTGGATTAGTATAGCATAACTTAGCTTGTTCTAGTATCGCATAGTTTAGCCTAGACTAACATAAGGATAAGGCCTAGGTAATGGGTAAGTAATGGTTAACCAAGAATAGCCAAGGCCTGAATAACGCCTATGTAAGGCATAGCCAAGCCTAGATTAGGCCTAGCTAAGACGTACGTATGCCTAGTTAAGCCTGATTACAGGCATGTCAAAACTGCGCAACCCATTTTTTAGTTTGCGCATTCCTGGCGTAACCTATTTTTGCGTTACATCATTTTTGTATTTTGTACATAAATATGTTGAAAAGGTTGCGCAAAACGAAATGGGTTACCCAAAATAAATTCGCATAACCCCAAAATGGGTTACGCCCATTTTAAATTTTGACAGGCCTGTGATTAAAGCCTAGGCAAGGTCTAGGTACGGATAGTGAAACATAGCTAATGCCTAACTAAGGCATAGCTAATGACTTAACTAAGGCATAGCTGATGACTACGTAAGTCTAGCTAAGGCCTAGTTAATATAGATCCAAGCTTAGCTAAGACCTAGCATAGGCCTACGTAAGACATAGCCAAGACTAGCTAAGGCCTACCCAAGCTTAACTAATACCAAAATACGGCTTAGTCAAGCCTAGCTAAGGTCTAGTCAAGCCTAACTAAGGACTAGCTAAAGCCTAATCAAGGACTAGCTAAGGCCTAGGTAATACCTAGTCAGGCTTAGATATGGCCTAGCTTATGCCTAGGTAAGGTGTAGCTCAGCCTAGATAAGGCCTATCCAAGCATAATTAAGAACTATTTAAGGCCAAAGTCAGGCATAGCTTAGGCCTAGGCAAGGCATAGCCAAGGCTAGTAAGGCTGAGCTAAGGCCAAGGCAGAAGTTCACTTAGACTACCCTAGACGTAGCCTATAGCTTGCTTAGCCCAGCCTAGCATAGTCTACACCTAACTAGCCAATCTTAGACTATCCTAGACCTAACCTATAGCCTATCTTATCCTAGCCTAGCCCAGCCTACCATAGTCTACGCCTAGTTAGCCCAGCTTAGATACCCTAGACATAGTCTATAGCCTAGATTATCCTAGCCTATCCCAGCCTAGCATAGTCTACGTCTAGCTAGCTCAGCCTAGACTACCCTAGACATAACCTAGCCTATAATATCCTAGCCTAGGCAAATCTTATGTAGCCTAGCCTAGACACTTTAGGCTACCCTCGACCTAGCATATGTGTTATCTTAGCCTTACATATTCTTGCCTAGGACTAGTCCAGCTTATCTTAGACCAGACTAGATTAGCATGGCATAGCTTTGCTTAAGCTATCATAGCATGGCTTATACTAGCATAGCTTAGCTTAAGCTAGAATAACTTGGCATAGCTTTGTCTGAGCTAAGCTATGCTAAGCTTTGATAAGCTAGCTTAGCTTAGTTTAGAATAGCATCATTAAGCACAGCTTACCTTAGCATAACATAGATTAAATTAGCTTAGCCTAACATGGCATAACATAGTTTAGGTTAGACTGGCATAGCATTTGATGGCTTAGCATGGCCCTTAGATTAATAATAATAATAATAATAATAATAATCTTTATTTATAGAAGGTAACAGAGTCAGTTACAATAACTGGTCTCCCCTAGATTAACTTAGACAAACCTAGCTTGGCTTAGCTTAGGCCAGCATAGCTTAAACTGTCTTAGCTTAGCCTATCATAGCTTAGTATAGCTCAGATTATACTATCTTAGCTTAGCTCGGTTTAAGCTAGCATAGCTTAGCAGACCTTAGCATAGCCTAACTTAGATTAGATTGTCTTGGCCTAGCGTATCCTAGTGTAGGCTAGCATAACTTAGGCTAGCTTAGCATAGCATAGCACAACCTAAATTAGATTAGCTTAGCTTTGACTAACATAGCATAAGTAGTTTACCTTAGATTAGTATTGCTTTTAATAGCTTACCTTAGACTAACTTAGCATAGCTTAGCCTAACATAGCCTAGACTAGCATACGTTAGTGTAGATTAGCATAGCCTAGCTTAGACGAGCATAACTTAGCATATCATACTATTAGACTAGCGTAGACTGGTATAGCTTAGCTTACCTTAGTAAGGCATAGTTTAGGCGAGTATAACTTAGCTTAGCGAAGTAGATCCTAGGTTACCTTCGCCGAGTATATCGCTAGCTTAGCCGAGCATATCTTAGCTTAGCCAACCATCGTAGATTAGCATAGTATAGCTTAGCGTGGACTAGTATAGCATAGCCTAGCGTGGACTGGTATAGCATAGCGTAGATTACACCAGTATAGCATAGCTTAGACTAGACTAGTTTAGCAATAGATTGGCCTAGGCTAGCTGAGCCTAGACTAGCATACCTTAGACTAGAATGTATAGCATAGCTTGGCATGGACTAGTATAGCATACCATAGCACGGACTAGTATAGCAAAGCTTAGACTACAACAGTATAGCATAGCTTAGACTAGACTAGTACAGTGTTGGTCTAGGCTAGCTTAGCCTAATCTAGCATAGCTTAGACTAGACTAGTATAACATATCCTAGCGTGGACTAGTACAGTACAGCTTAGATTAGTATAGTATCGCTTAGCACGGACCAATATAGCATAGCTTAGCGGGGACTAGTATAGTATAGCAATAGATTGGCCTAGGCTCACTTAGCCTATGCCTGATTGGCCTATACTCGATCGGCTTAGACTAGATTGACCTAGTCTAGATTGGCCTAGACTAGATTGGCCTAGACTAGATTGGAGTAGACTGAATTGGCCTAAACTAAACTAGATTGGACTAGGCTACATTAACCTAGACCAGACTAGACATGCCTAGACTAGATTGGTCATAACTAGACTAGATTGGCTTAGACTAGAATACACTAGATTGGGCTAGACTAGACTAGACTTGCCTAGACTAGATTGGCCTAGAATATATTGGCATAGACTAGATTTACCTGGACTAGATTGGACTAGACTAAATTGGAGTAGACTAGACTGGCCTCGGCTAGATTGGACTAGACTGGATTGGCCTAGACTGGACTAGATTTGCCTAGACTAGACTAGACATGCCTAGACTAGATTGGCCTAGACTAGATCGGCCTGGACTAAACTAGATTGGCCTAGACTATATTGGCCTAGATTATATTGGCTTAGACTAGATTGAACTAGACTATATTGGCCTAGACTAGATTGGCCTAGACTAGATTGGCCTAGACTAGATTGGACTAGACTATATTGGAGTAGACTAGACTAGCCTAGACTAGATTGGAGTAGACTATACAAGCATAGATTGGCCTTGACTAGATTGGCCTAGACTAGATTGGCCTAGACTAGATTGGACGAAAATGGACTGGATTGGCCTAGACTGGACTAGATTTTCCTAGACTAGACTAGACTGTCCTAGACTAGACGTCCCTAGACTAGATTGGCATAGACTAGATCGCCCTAGACTATACTATATTGGCTTAGACTATATTGACCTAAACTAGATTAGCTTAGACTAGATTGGACTAGACTCGATTGGTCTAGACTAGATTAGATTTGCCTAGACTAGAGTAGACTGTCCTAGACTAGACTGGCCTAGACTAGATTGGCCTACACTAGATTGGGCTAGACTAGACCAGATTGGGCTTGACTAGACTAGATTGGCCTATACTAGATTGGCCTAGATTAGATTGGACTAGACTAAATTGGAGTAGACTAAACTGGACTAGACTTGATTGGCTTAGACTAGCATAGATTGGTCTAGCCTAGCATAGATTTGCCTAGACTAGATTGGACTAGACTAGACTGGATTGGTCTAGACTGGACTAGATTGGCAAAGACTGGACTAGATTTGCCTAGACTAGACTGTCCTAGACTAGACTTGCCTAGACTAGATTGGCCTAGATTAGAGTGGCCTAGACTAGACTAGATTGGCCTAGACTAGATTGGCCTACACTAGATTGGGCTAGACTACACTAGATTGTCCTACACTATATTGTCCTAGACTAGATTGGACTAGACTAGATTGGCCTACACTAGATTGAGCTAGACTAGACTAGACTTGCCTAGACTAGATTGGCCTATACTAGATCGGCCTAGACTAGACTAGATTGGCCTACACTAGATTGGCCTACACTATACTAGATTGGCCTAGACTATTAGATCAGTGGAAATTGACGAGAAAATAGGTGCACCCGGCCATTTTAGTTAACATCCACATTTTGGTGTCAGATTCTTCATATGACTGTCCTAAGTGCACACAGAACATTCTCACAAATTCTCAAACCCTTATAACATGACGTGCGAAATACGAAAAAACATGTACAATTTAGCAAGTATTCTGTTAACTACTCCTGAAATTAGTCTTACCGATAACTATTGGTGCTTACAGTAACCCATGCTGTATTGCCGTATTTAATACACTCTCTACTTAAAATAATTTCATGTATAATAAAACAAAATTGATTTTTAGCGCTAAACATCTATATACTAGCAACCTCTCTTTTTCTGGCAAAATGAATGCTAAGAATAACGCTATATGCAGCGATTTAAAATGTTTCTTCAAATATTTGACGGTCAGCCAATCAGACGAATCCGCTAAGCTAAAAAAGAAACTGATGCTAGTGTGTGTATGTCGTGTTATTATGCAAGCAGCTGGGAAGCAGTCGTTTATATGACCAATGCTGTTATCCATTGGCTTGTTTATCCATCAATCTACCAGGCCCCGCGTGATCATTGATGTACTTTCGTCACTCGGACTAAGCGCATACTATGACCAAGTCATTGCCTTACAGAGAACTGCAGTCGGAAGCGCATCTAGAGAAGAGGAAAGGGGATGGGTTCTGCCAATGGGTTGCTGACAAATTTGATTACAACGGGGATACCATTTCTGGTCATGATACAACTCACGTGATGGGGATTATTGCATGTCAAACAGTGACTGAATGTAGAGCAGATCCTGTAAAAGCAATATGTCGTAGAAATTTAACTGCTGATGAAATCAAACAAGCTGGGGATTTTGGTGCTTTTATTCTACCATAGCAATGTCCAACTAAATCACTAATGTCGGATGTGAAGATCAAAGAAGTTAAGCCTATCAGCTTATCTATTGATACGTATAGCAGATTAGACACACTGTGGCTGTACTCTAGCATTCCCACAGCCCAACCACCAAACTGGCAGGGCTGTATGTCTGAAGTAACTAAAGTTGACAATTTCCACTGTACTGCAATAGTTTACAACCCCATGGTTACTTTGAAACCATGAACAAATGAAGCTATTTATAGTACTATGATGTTTGTGCAGTCACAAGCCAGAAAATCAGGGATGTGTTGTGCAATCATAACATTTGACCAACCGTTATACTTGAGAAGCTACAAAATTAAGCAAGACAACTCCATCCAGTTTGCGAATATGCACATACGTCTGGGTGGTTTCCACCAACTGATGTCTTTTCTTGGCGCTGGCTGCAAGATCATGGAGGGCAGTGGGCTAGATGACTTGTGGGCAACTGTCTACGCTAGGAACTCTCTCCCCAAAATGATGGAGGGAAAAGCTTACACAAAGACACTGAGGGCATGTCTCATGACAGATGCTGCATTGTATCTTCTGTTAATTGAACCACAAGATGATGATTTTTTTAACGACGGTACAGCTGACAACATCTCATGTAACACATATGATGAATCTGAGTTGCAAGATGAAGACAGCGACGTTGATGATGATAGTTATAGCTCATCAAATGAACAGCCAACCGAAGACGAAATTGCTACAACACATGAAACTCAACACCATATGGCAACAGATGACATGTCGTCACAGCTACACAATCTATGTCACGAACTCATGCCACATGATAACACACCAGAAGATGTTTGTAACAATGAACATTTGCAAAATCTATGTAAGCAAGTTTGTGATTTGAGGAAGAATATAGAAACGTCCAGAACAGGCAAATTATGGTCTTTATTCATGGACTTTGTAGCAATTGTAAGGTTGTTCATCAGAGCTGAACGTACTGGTGACTGGCGACTCCATTCGAAAGCTACACAGCTAATGTTGCCATTCTTTGCTGCCACCGGGCATAACAAGTACGCGAACTGTTGTCGCCTTTGTCTTCAAGATTCTCTTGAACTATGCCACTGCCTTGAAGGGCCCTTGCACGAAGGATAATTTACTGTCCGTAGAAATGAAAAAGGGTATTGGAGTGGTACATGGTCGGATATCACCATTGAGCAGTGCCTTATGAGAGCTGGAAAAACTCAAGGAGGATTGATCAACATAACACACGAGGATTCTGCTAGAACAAAATGGCTCCTTCACAGCACATATCATAGCACAGTACACACATGCTCTGCGATCGTTGACTGACACATTCACGGGAACATGGTCAGAACAGCATGGGGAAATTCACCCAGCAAACATGAAACGCGATCTAGAAGACGTGAGGAAGCTTAAATTGTTTCTTATGGAACACAATCCTTTCACGGTTAATGAGCATCAGTTGAGAAACATTGCTACATGATTAATTGCAGATCATCGAGTTACTGTTAATGATGCAATTAACATTGGCCAGAAAATTCACGAGAAGTTAAATGAAAGAAGTTTCGTGATCTTATCCTAAAGAGAACAGACCAAGCTGTGACTTTTGCTGTCATGCGAAAAGTGGTCAAAGTCGGAAGCGAAGACGTTCAAATGTCTTCTCAAGAACTCTCCCAACGCTTAATATATAGGGCCTATGTTTCCGGCCCTCTGGATAAAAGCATATTTGAATATGAACTTGCCACAGCATGTCCAGCCCTTGTCCACGATGATGGTACTATGAGGAAAACCCAAAGGTCACAACTGGCAAAGTACATAGTTGACATGGACACTGCGATTGTACAGAAACTGATCCCAGAGCCAGCAGCAAGAGTTTTTGATGGTTGCGCACTTTTACGTCGGATAGGTTATACATTGTAGAGTGGTTGGAGTGCCGATATGCATAATCATTGATAGCTATAATGCACCAACAACAAAGGACCAAGAACAGAAGAGGCGGCGAGTTAATCAACCAGATTTCCATGATGTGGCGGTTCAAAACAACACACCTGGAAACAAGGCTGGATTTTTGTCAAACACACACAATAAGCAGAGCACCATAGATTTGTTGGCAACACATTTAACAAATGCAGGTGTTGAGGTAGAGCATGCTGGAGATGAAGGTGATGCTGCTGTTGTGATCGTAAGAAAGGCATTAGAACTGTCACAACCAGAGCGACCCACGATGGTTGTTACCGATGTAACGGATATTTTGATTCTGCTACTCCATCATGCAAGCATGTCTTCAAATATCGTCCTACAAACTAGGCGTCAAAAGATATGCATTACAGTGGCCAAAGATATTTTAGGTAGGGAGCTATGCATGTGTCTGCCATTTGCCCACAGTATGTCTGGTTGTGCTACTAGATCAGCTTTGTATGGCATGGGCAAGGTAAATCAACTTAAAAGGTTTCAGTCTTCACCGAAGTTGCGAAGGATGTAGTACATTTGGTGATATCTCCGCATCAAAGGAAGATGTACATGTAATTGGAGAAAAATTCATTAAAGCTTTGTACAGTGGAGGGTCGAAAAGTCAGGGGTTAGACAATCTCAGATACCTGAATGCCATTTCTTCTAAGCATTACCGGTTGAGCGCATGCCACCCACCTGTAGAGCCGCATATTTCCATAGCCTTCGTGTACATCACCAAGTCAGTATATGGCGCCACCTAAAAACTGTGTTGAAGAAGGAAGAATATGGATATAAGGTAGCAGATGGAGCAGTGTCCTCACTCATCACCGACAAGGCGCCAGCACCACTGGCGCTACTTATAGATATACGATGTCAGTGTATTAGCAGTGCACGTGTATGTGTATCATGTAGCTGCTCCAAGAAAGGCATTGCCTGTAGCATTCACTGTAAATGCGAAGGTCACTGCCAAAACAGCTCAAACCATGATGAAGTATGAATCATCCGTTATGTATGGTTTCATTGTATTTCCTAAGTTTATTGAGAGGTTTTGAGAGATTTACACATAAAAGTTGCTTAGTTTGTATTTATCACACATTTTATCATTAGTTTAAAGTAATTTTCTTTGGTAAGCCTGCCGAGAATTGTCAGGTCTATCTAAATGACATATTCCCTGAACCTTTAACCCGCATTTTGGCGGCCATTTTTAATTTGCCCTAAAAACATATTTCCCCAAGTGCGAATTTTTTAGAATTTTTCTGGCAGCTATTTTAGGTCATGCTGATGTAATTAAAACAAAAATTGGACTGTTAACTAAGATGTCCGGGTCCATGTCAATTTCTACTGGACTATATATTGGCCTAGACTAGATTTGTCTAGACTAAATTGGCCTAGACTAGACTGACCTAGACTGGATTGGCCTACACTAGATTGGGCTAGACTAGACTAAATTGGCCTAGACTATATTGGCCTAGACTGGATTGGCCTATATTAGATTGTACTAGACTAGATTGGAGTAAACTAAATTGGACTAGGCTGGATTGGCCTAGACTAGCATAGATTGGCCTAGACTAGCATAGATTGGCCTAGACTAGCATAGATTGGCCTAGACTAGACTGAATTGGTCCAGACAGGACGAGATTGGCCTAGACTGGACTAGATTTGCCTAGACTAGACTGTCCTAGACTAGACTTACCTAGAATAGATTGGCCTAGATTAGAGTGGCCTAGACTATACTAGATTGGCCTAGACTAGACCGACCTACACTAGATTGAGCTAGACTAGACTAGGTTGACCTAGATTATATTGGCCTAGACTAGATTGAACTATACTAGACTTGCCTAGACTAGATCGGCCTAGACTAGACTAGATTGGCCTACACTAGATTGGCCTACACTAGAGTAGATTGGCCTAGACTATATTGGCCTACACTAGATTTGCCTAGACTAGATTGGACTAGACTAGATTGAAGTAGACTAGACGGGCCTCGACTAGATTGGACTAGACTAGACTGGATTGGCCTAGCCTGGACTATATTGGCCTAGACTGGACTAGATTTGCATAGACTGGACTAGACTCTCCTAGATTAGACTTGCCTAGACTAGATTGGCCTGGACTAGATCGGACTAAACTGGACTAGATTGGCCTAGACTAGATTGGCCTAGACTAGATTGGCCTAGACTAGATTGGCCTAGACTAGATTGGACTATACTATATTGGAGTAGACTAGACAGGCCTAGACTAGATTGTACTAGACTAGACTGAATTAGCCTAGATTGGCATAGACTGGATTAATTTTCCTAGACTAGACCAGACTGTTCTGGACTAGACGTGCCTTGACTAGTTTGGCCAAGACTAGATCGGCCTAGACTAAACTAGATTGGCCTAGAGTAGACTAGATTGGCCTAGACTAGATTGGACTAGTCTATGTTGGAGTTGACTAGACTGGCCTAGACTAGATTGGACTAGACTAGACTGGATTGGCCTAGACTGGACTAGACTAGCCTAAACTAGATTGGCCTACACTAGAATGGGTTGGACTAGACTAGATTGGCCTAGACTATATTGGCCTAGACTAGATTGGCCTAGATTAGATTTGACTGGACTAGATTGGAGTAGACTATACTGGACTAGACAATATTGGTCTAGACTAGATTGGCCTAGACTTGATTGGACTAGACTAGATTGGAGTAGACTAGCCTGGACTAGCTTTACCTAGACTGGACTAGATTTGCCTAGACTAGACTGGCTTAGACTAGACTAGATCGGCCTAAACTATACTAGATTGCCTATACTAGACCGACCTAAACTAGACTAGATTGGCCTAGACTAGACTAGATCGGCCCAAACTAGACTAGATAAGGCAACTCACTGGCCTGTGACTGAATAAAAAATAAATTGTTTTTAGTTCAATACCCCATGATGATGATGATGATAATGATTATTTATAGCGAAAACTGGTTGACAATTTGAGATAAATACTTACGTAACGAGAGACTCTGAACATATAAACGCCCGTAAATTTTAAACGCGGAACTTTGACTGTACCCCGCCCCCTGGATAAATTATCAAATCTCGGCCTCTGCGCTATATGACGTTGCTCATTGACATATTTTCGACTGGCTGGGATAAAAAATAGTCTGAGAATTGAGCGCATACGCATGCGCCTGTTATGTCTTTGATCGAAGTTGCCTAAATATACCTTTCCCACATTAGCGTATTTTGGGAAAATACCTTCCCGGAATGCATCGCACATGCCACTTCCGACTGGTAACCGCGACAGCCGACGCGCAAACAGCATTACTTTACTATGGGAATCAGATACAGTGCACCTTGGGCAGTGCATATGAAAAACTACGTCCATAATATTTTTGAAGTCATACATCATTGGAAAGCTAAGCCAATTTTCTATACATTTCTGTATTAGTTGTTATAGTTTTGTAAAATTTAATACAGTTGATTGCAATTTAAAAATATCTCCTATTGTCCACTTGATTTAATAAATCTAGGTTGAATGGTTTATTTTATATATGCAAATAACTCAGTGAAAACGTTACAAAGATATACAGAATAATGCATACATGTTTCGGCAATTGAATGCGCTTTCCAATGATATATGATTTAAATAATATAATGATTTTAATTTATCATAGGAACGGTTTAGATTGCGGTGTATTTTAGTGCAAAAGTAACTAAAAGCGGGTCAGCGGCTTGTTGGCGGCGGTACCAGCCAGCAGTTTTGCTCTGAGCATGGATTTAGGGAAATCCCGGCTTAATGACGTCAATGTGGGAAAGGTGTATTATCGCGAATTTTCTAAGTGACAAAGTTGCGCTTTTACGAATGCGCTCGAAACAGTGGTTCTAGACCAGACAACATGGACCCAGCTGCGTGACGGACGAGATGTGCATCTCCACCGAACTCTGTAAAAATGTCTGGGCAAGATGTGGAATCTGCCACGCCCTTATGGGAAGGACATTTGCGGTGGATATTCGTCTCTCTCGTCCCCACCATAACGACAGCTCGTTCATATATAAATCTGCTTATGTAAAAGGGTAGCCATTGTCCTGTGATGTTTTATGTGGTTACGGAGTTCGGCATCCGGATCCTCATCAAGCTCGGATGTCTTGCAAAGTAACATGTAAGCACACTGTCCTTGAGCGTGGATGCCTTGGGGTGCCTGCGCCCACTGACAGCCGTATCTAAAGATAGGTAGGGTTCACGCCACTTGCGGCCTAAACTAGTTCTTGTCTTTAAAACCTAATTGGTAGGTTAGGCATAGAGGAAAGCCCGCATAAATAAAAGCGGCACGTACTAATTCAGTATCTTGGAACCACATAAGATGATGACTTGCGAATCCTTCGGGAATCGCTCGTCCCGCCTTAACGTAAAACAGCACGCAACACTTTAGTCATAATTTCACTAGGATGGTCTTTTCTTTGCAGCCCTTTTGGTTGAAAAAAAGAGTGGCCCCACCCCCTTTTGGCCAATCTTTCCCTTCGCTTTGGCGGTGGAAGCATTTTCTTGTGACGGAGGCCCGCGCGAGGATCCAGAGACGGCGGCCCGCGCAAGGCTACTACTTCTCAACCAGAAAAGTAGCACCAGAAGTAATGCCCACGTGAGGCACAAAGCTTCTCGCCACTCAGGAGTTTTTTAACGGGATATTTTCCTTTTTCCTTTTCAACCTAGTGGTATAATAACTTATATTAAGTTAATTAGCGATCTCGTATGTGGGAGCCTCCTTTACAGGGGTACCTCTGCGGGCCTGCGAGTCTGTGTGGCACCTCCGGTGCCTCCACGTTTAAAAGTTCATCAATCTGTCTCTATGTTACGTATTATTGTATGCTCATTGTTATCTTACAAACTTTGCGGTTTGCTTTAAGGTATTTCTAAATTAGTATTATAATTACTTTTATTAATTAGATTTGGTCACCACCATAATCTCTGTGAGTACATAGATCTCAAATTGCTATGGACAGGCATACCGGTGACACAAATTCGTGGGATGATACCGTTCAGTTTAATGTTAGCGGCGATGGTCGCATGGCCCCACCTGAACAATTGAGTTCCACCGGCCTTAGGAACCGGCCGTTGTTTCCCGCAGGTCAGCGTCGTTCGGGATCCGTAACCCCAAGACCAGGAGCTAGCCAACGTCATCGTTTGTCATGCACATGCGGCGCGGTGAATCAGCGACATGCACCGGAACGGCCTGACACGACCCGGTGAACTACACTCTGCACTTGTATCAATATCCTTTTTGAGAAATTTGTTCTGCGGGCATCGCCACTTAAAATGATCAGATGACTGACAAACTAGACATTTGCTTTTGTTAGGGCAATCTGTTGCAAGATGTTCTGTGCTTAAGAAGCTTTGATTTGACCCCTGTACCATAATGGCAAGATAAATCGACCATCAACCGTTACCTTACTTGGGAGAGGTTGTTCTACATTTTCGAACCAAATTCTGCTGATGCCATTTTCTAAGTTTCGATCAAATGGATCGGTCTCATGTTCTACTTTTTCTACTTTGCCATACTTTATCAATTCATTTATAACCCGTTCATCTGGGATCTCTAACGGATCCTTCATCTTGACTAATAGATGATCAGAATCTATTTCCTCCACATTAAACACCTGGACCTTTACGACATGGACCTCGTCGAGCAACTTTTCCTTCACACTTCCATTAGATTTGGAAACGTTAATGAGACATTGAAGGACCCGTGGGCCTGCCCCAACCACGTCCTTCAACCCATGACACACCTCAATTACCGAAACACCCACAAGCCTCTGTCGTGATTTTAAGACCCATGGTAAGCTTATAGGAGGTTGTCATGGTGTTTTAATAAAATGGAAACCTATACTGCTACAATATATAAAGGGAGATAATACAAATATATAATACCAAGACGTCAGGGAAAGAGCTAAACACTAAATAAATAGTGTCCCTTTTCTCTACCAACAAATATACGAATAGATAGTACAGTCGTATAGTTGTTAGTTTGAACCACTTATTAAATGGTTCACTAACACCTAACCGATTAAAGCATACTAACAGCTATATGAATAGATAGTACAGTCATATATTTGTTAGTCTGTTCGAGTTGACCGGGGACAGCCAACTGACTATAAAGATTTATAAAACTAAAGAACTAGGCTTGCTCTTACAAATGAGAAAGGAATTAAATCTACTCTTGCCAAATATAATGTGCTAGCCAACGAACTGGAGAAATAGTCCACTGGGGCAGGGAGAAATGTATTGCATTGACCACAGTAAGAGGAGACCTATTAAATGCCGGAAACCACCAGCTAAGAGGAGTGCTTTTAGAAAATGGAGACACAAAATCCGCTACAACAAAGACAAGAATTTACAAATTAAACATAAAGTTTGAAAGGAAATATTAATACGGAATACATGTATAAACTTTATCTACAAAAAGAAACTAGGAAATTCGGGCATCAATTGCAGAGCTAAATAAACGCGTGTGTTTACTACTACTACTACTACTACTACTACTACTACTACTACTACTACTACTACTACTACTACTACTACTACTACTGCCACTACTACTACCACTACTACTACTACTACTACTACTACTACTACTACCACTACTACTACTACTACTACTACTACTACTACTACTACTTCTACCACTACTACTACTACTACTACTACCTTTTTTTTTTTGAAAGTCCAACGCTGACGCAGTCGGGCACAATTCACGGAGGTACTCCTTTAAAAAAAGCTTGCAAACTCCCATAAAAATCGGGTGAAATAGCAGGCTTTATTAATAGTATTTGAATAACAATACAAACTTAACATATCAAAACAGTGCAAGCTAAAATACTCTATTACCATATACATGACATAACTATATAGAAAAAAGTTAATAAAGAGCCGATAACATAATATAATTCAACAAAGCGATAACTATTTGCACACCGTGTAGTAGTAGGTCCAAATGGCGAGCGTAGTTACCCATCAAGTGGTAAAGCGACTCATCAATAATTAGCAGTAAGTTACTGCTACTCATTGACGCCATTGAGCCGATTCATGACCGGCAGGCTAAGTAGATCATATGTAGTTTAATGTAGCACACCATATAGTATTAGGCCCAAATGGCTAGTGCAGCTCGCCAACAAGTGGCGAAGTGACTCGTCAATAAGTAACAAAATGTCACTCATTGACGCCAGTTAGCCGATTCTTAAATACCGGGCGGGTATGTCACATAGTGCATACAGCAAAAGTATACAAACTATGACTACATAGATCACACTTTGGGTTCACATTCTAAATTTACTTCCTTGTAAGTTTTTGCAAATTACCCTGGAACAAATACGCCTACAGTTAACATTTACAACAGGATGCTAATTGTATATATGTAAGATGTCACACCCTGTTAACCTAATGAACTCGAAAGTCGGATCACCTCCAGAATAGTGACGCGATGCTCATTTGATATTTAAATATTCCCAAGGTTAGGTTATTCGTCAAAATTATCATCTCCTAAGACATAAAAATTTTTTTAAATAAAGTCAATTAAATAAAATAAAATACCATATATCAATATTCAACAAGCAGCGAGTGTGCTAGCTTATACAATTTTCTGCTTCTGCTATTTTTAGATATCCGTGTTCAATTGATACTAGGCCAGTTTTGCACCATGCATCTTTAAATCTACTTTCTTTTCCATGTTCCACTAGCCTGTAAAATTCACAATGAATGCAGTTTATCAACAATGATCGAAATATAGCTTGTATGGCTCTTTGGTGGTTGTTTCCTGTTTTATCTCTGGCCTCTGAACACCGATGCTTCCAAATGGCCCACACTGCTATTGATAACATGGTTACTAACAATTCTTTCTCCTTGCTATTAATGATTCGTCCGATAGTTGAGCAATCTTTGAACATAATTGTTTCAGCCATTAATCTCACATATTTGATTCCAAATTTAGCCAGGAGCATATTGATATATACCCAAAAGCCTGTAGCTATACAACACTGTGTAAACAGATGGTCTATTGTTTCCCCCTAAGTATTGCATAATAAGCACCGGTCTGTACTTGTTATTTTGCACATATAGGTCAGATGGCCGACCCATAGCCTTCAATGGAGTAATTGCCATGCCAGGTCCCGTGCATTTGCTGGTAGACAAGGTAGATGTATTGTTTTCCCCGCATTTTCCCAGTTCTTTGGCGTGCATCCTAAATTGTTCCAATGCCTAACTGCAATAGGAGTCTGTCTACGACTTTGCATTAGCATTCCATACCAGTCTTTAGATGACATGTTGTATTTTAAATGCTCTGACTTAAAAACTAATGTTGATTGCAACATATCCCTGTTGATATGTGCTTTCAGTAATTTGAACCATTCACCAGGTATTGCATTCTTTATTCTAAGAAATAAGCATTGGGCATCAATATGCTTCATTGATGTTGCTCTTGCTACATCCTGCATCGCAATCCATTTGCGAGATTTTGGATTTACTAAATCACGTACATATTTAATGCCATTTTTGGCCATAGAGGGCAAATATAATACAGCATCATTATCACGAATCAACTCATTGCCCCAAAGACGTTGCTCTAAGGCAGTTTCCCAACAACTGGGTTGTGGCATTGATCGTGTACATATTTTTAAAGCTTCCAGCTGTTCTTTATATACGTGTGGTATCGTCTGATGGTTAGGTGGCAGTTTCTTGCACATAAATAAACATTCTACTGGAAATGGATATATGTACCTTTGTAGAAGTGTCCTTGCAACATCTGACCAAGATGAGTTTGAAGTGAGTGACTTATTCAAGAATTTCAGTTTCAAAGAAGTACACTTTGCTAAAACCTTAACCAAATCCAGGCCTCCATCATGCTTTTCATTGGTGAGGATTGCCTGCGATACTAAATGGGCTTTGTCCTCTCATAAGAAGGACAAACGTAACGTGTTGTTCTTTGACTCTACTGATTTGGGCATATGAACTAGAGAAACGGTATACGACAGTCCAGATACAATTAAATTATTAAGGACATATGTCCTGCCAAATACAGTTAGGCGACGTCGTTTCCAATTTACTAATGTACACTTTAGCTTGGATAACCTTTCTTCCCCAGTTTATTATTCCATCTTGTTCTCTACTAAAGAAAATACGCAAAACCTTTATGACATCGTCTGACCAGTTGATATCCATAACATTGTCAGTTCAGTCCTTCCAAGCGCCCAAAAATAATCTCTTAGATTTGTCTAAATTGACCTTAAGCCATGATGCCTTTTGAAAATCTGATAATACTCCATTTAAAATTCTAAAATCTGAATTTGTACCTGCAAACACAGTCGTATCATCTGCATATTGAAACACCTTAGTGGGCTTTCTACGCCACATATACATATTCCCTGAAAATCATTACGTTGCCTCAATGTGGACCCCAACGATTCCATAGCTATGACGAATAGAAGCAGAGACAATGAGCGACCTTGTCTGACACCTCTTTCCAGCACGACAGGTTTAGATTGATGATTATTTACTAAATAGCAACTTGTTTTATCAGTATATAAAGAGTAAAGAGATATGTCTATAATTCTGTATTTTATTGCCGTCACCCCTCTCATATATAAGCCGAACATATGCGTGGGGCATCGATGAAGGGAGATGCCCTTGCTTACAAATGCTAGCTGCTAATACTGGACCAAATATGTGGCAGAATGTTTGATAAAATTTGACTGGAATTCCATCGCAGCCAGGAGACTTTTCTAACTTCATACCTGTGAGGGATTTTGTCAAATCATCAATTGTTAGTGATTGGTCACAACTTTCGAGACATGAATCCGGAAGTCTTTGCGTTATATTAGCTAAATATCTCTAGTTGCAGCTTCATCACTTCCCTCAGATTTATACAATGGTTTGTAAAATTTGGATACTGTTTCAATCATCTCTACATTTGAGGACACTGATGCACCATCAGTGAGCGCATTGATTTCTCTATGCCTCTTGCTTTTTCCAAGTTACAACAGTAACGTGTAGGCTTTTCGCCCTCTGTGTGCATTTGTACTCTTGACCTTATTTTGGCCCTATCAAACTGATATTGCTCTATTTCATTTAGTCTACCTTTTAATTTAACTAATAGTTCGCAATAATTATAATCTCCATCATTAATTTTCTTATTAATTTTACACACCGACCTCTGAAGCGCCTTTTTACGCTTTCGCATTTCTCTTGCTTTCTTGACGGAATACTACCTTGAAATATGTTCCAGGTCGGATTTAGCATCCTCGCACCAGTCTGTTATACATTCATACAAACTTCTCTTTTCATCCCATTGCCTCCAACAACTTTCTACACATTTGCGATAGCAACTATCTCGTAGCAATGCTACGTTGAGTTTCCAAAATCCATCTCCTCGTTTGATCCCGTCAGCATTGTCTAATGTGATGGAAAACATATTGTGATCAGAGAAAGTTATTGGTTTTATGTTAGTTTTACACATGTAACCTTTCAATGAGCATTCTACATAGATCCTGTCCGATATGGATGCTTTCTTTCCATCGGTTGAAAACCAAGTAAAGTCCCTGCCCTCTGGATTTTAAATCCGATAAGCGTCTAACAAGCTTGTATATTCACAGATGTGTTTCAAAATATTATGAGATGTGTCATTAAAATTAGACCTAGCATTTCTGTCTTTAGCTTCATCTAATATGCAATTAAAGTCACCGCCCATAATTAGGTGTTCAGGCGTTCTGTCTTGAATTATTGTGGAAACATCATTTAGAAATTCACAACCCAATTGATGAGAGGTTGGTGCATAAACGCACATCAAATTTAAACTTGTGTTTAGTACATCAATTGATACACAAATGCATCTACCATTTATATCTGATAACTAGGATATAACGTCAACATACTTGAGACAGCGGGGCAGGATAAGAATGGCAACTCCCGTACTATTGTCTTGTGATAAAGAATAAAAAATCTGCCCTTTTGAAATATTTTTGAGAGATTCATACACTTCATGAAGTTCACAGATGAAAGATCTTTCATCTGTGAACTTCATGATGATACCCAATTGTATTTGGCCTTCCATCATAGCAATCAAACACACGCTCGTAAGATCTTAGAACATAGCATTCGCGAGGTGAAGCTCTGGATGCTCAACAATCTCCTACAGCTCAACGACAATAAGACTGAAATCCTGCTATTTCGTCACGTCAACTCAGGTCAAAAATTGACATCGAGAAACTTCAAATTGGACAGAATAACATCAAATTTAATTCTATTGCTCGCAACATCGGGGTAATCTTGGATGATGCGATGTCAATGGACAAGCACATAACATCAGTTTGTCAATCATTATTTCGGAACTTTAGAGACATTAATAGAATACGGAAAATACTTAGCGGGGATGCAATTAGGTCACTTGTCCATACCACCATCACATCTAAACTAGATTACGGCAACTCCTGCTAGCTGGCATCACCAACGAACAACTACACAGACTTCAGAGAGCACAAAACGTAGCGGCTAGACTAGTAACACATTCTCACCGTCATGACCACATAGCCCCTGTACTTAAACAGCTTCACTGGCTACCCATTAAAGAGCGAATCAACTACAAAATTGCACTTCTAGTCTTTAAATGCCTGCATGGACTTGCACCACTATACCTCTGTTCGTTGATAACGAAGAGAATAGTACCAAGATCCCTGCGATCAAGCGAACAACTGTTGTGTGTAGTTCCACCCCGTAATTTAATGGCTGGACAACGAGCCTTTTCAAAGGCTGGCCCAAAACTCTGGAACAACCTCCCGGCACACATTCGGAACTGTGATAAACTTGAACCTTTTAAGTCTCTTCTAAAAACGCATCTTTTTCTTAAATTTTAATTTTGTAAAGCGCCCTTGAGCGATTAATTTCGGAATCGGCGCTATAGAAATACCTACCTACATACATACATACATACATACATACATACATACATACATACATACATACATACATTCATGTTTTTGAATTTTGGTCTCCTGTAGAAAAGCAATATCAACCCTCTCATTTGCTAATTCTTCAAGCAAGTGGCGCTGCTTGGCTTCGTTGTTTAATCCTCTGCAATTTATGGTTTTCAGATAATCATAATTAGGAAAATGCTGTTTACAACCGCCATCATTAGATTAACTTGGTTTGGGTTTTTTAGATGGTTTCTTAGACCATTTACCTAGTTTTCCTGCGAAGTCAATGTTTCCTAGTTCTACCACAGACAAATATTCATATTTGGAAATATCGGAATCATGGCGCAGTAGACGATATTTAACACCTCTCGCCATTACATATAGTACTAACACTTCACCACCTTCTGATCGGCACATCACCATTTCATCTTTCATCTGTGAACTCTGTGTTTGTATTGACACATCTGATTCTGCAAGTGGCATTGTATCATCATCCATATCATTTTCCTCAATCTCAGATTCTGAGCTATTGTCTTCTTTCTGGCGCTTATTGCCACTCGACTTACATTTGGCAGCAACACCATTCCCCATAGCTTCAAGCTGACTTAGATCAATCGGGCTTAGTGGGAAATCGACAGAGCTTTATGTTTTCTGTAAATTTACTCTGTCCTAATATTAAGTCATCTTCTAAAGAGTAATGATCTGCGTCTCCGTTACTATCGGCATTTGTCTGCATTTCATTTACATCCATAATGGACTCCACCACATTTTGATTAATTTCTGGGGTTATATTTTCCCTCCTCTAATATTTCTATCTCATCATCTACAGTTACTTCAATAGGATTTGCTGCCTTTTCTGTCTCCTTTATAATGGCATGAACCTCAACGGTAGCTTCTGCAGCGATGTCATCAGAAGCATTTGTCTCAGGTGCATCCTTTAATGTAGGATTGCGTACTTCTACTGTGGGGTTGTTTTTGTTGTTTGGACATTCTTTTATCTGCCCTCTATACCATAAGGGCAGAACAAAGCTGCCATCAAGCGTCAATCTGTTTGGCAAAGGGCTATCCACTTTTTCAAACCAGATGCACCTTACACCATTCTCTAAAGTTCTGTCAAACGGATATGTTTCCCTTTCAATCGTCTGTATTTTACCATACTTTTTCAGTTCATTCATGATTCGTTCATCTGGAGTCTCCAATGGTACTTTCATTTTAACTGGCAACCTATCCGACTTGATTTCTTCGACATTACACACTTCGCCTTTCACAACAAGGACCTCTTCTAGCAGCTTCTCCTTAATACTTTCATTCGCCACAGTCACATTCCATACAGTTTTAATAACATTGATAAGCCTATCATAGCCGTGACACCCATCCCCTTAGTTGTTATTTTAAGGCTTAGGGTACGGTTATCGAAGGTTGCCATAGTGTTTTAAAAAAAAAAAGGAAACTCATACTATTACAATATATAATGGCGATAATACACATATATAATACCAAGACGTCAGGGAAAGAGCTAAACACTAAATAAATAGGGTCCCCTTTTGAAACCCTGACGTCTACCAACAAATATACGAATAGGGAGTACAGTCGTATGTTTGTTAGTTTGAACCATTTATTAAGTGATTCACTAACACCTAGCCGATTAAAGTGGTTTCCTAATGTATACTAACAGATTACAGTCATGTATTTGTTAGTATGTTCGAGTTGACCGGGGACAGCCAACTGACTATAAAGATTTATATAATCAAAGTACTAGACTTGCGCTTACAAATGACAGATGAATTAAATCCACTCACTCAAGCGATCTTGCCAAATATAATGAGCTAGCCAACGATCTATAGAAATAGCATACTGGCGCGGGGAAAAAAGTATTGCCTTGACCACAGTAAGAGGAGACCTATTAAATGGCTGAAACCGCCAGCTAAGGGGAGTGCCTTTAGAAAATGGAGACACAAAATGCGCTCCAACCAAGACAAGAATTTACAAATTAAACATAAAGTTTGAAAGGAAATACTAATACGAAATATATGTATAAAATTTATCTACAAAATCGCGCTAGAAACTAGCAAATTCGGGCAGCAGTTGCAGAGCTAAATAAACGCGTGCGTTCACTTCAACTACTGCTACTACTACTACTACTACTACTACTACTACTACTACTACTACTACTACTACTACTACTACTACTACTACTACTACTACTATTACTACTACTACTACTACTACTACTACTACTACTACTACTACTACTACTACTACTACTACTACCGTCATGTAAACTGTGCGTGCGTGCATGCGTGGGTGGGTGGGTGGGTGGGTGTGTGGGTGTGTGTGTGTGTGTGTGTGGTTGGGCTGGTGGTTGGTGTGTGCGTGTGCGTGTGCGTGTGCGTGTGCGTGTGCGTACGTCTGTGCGCGCGTGTGTGTGCGGATGGGTGGGTGGGTGGGTGGGTGGGTGGGTGGGTGGGTTGGGTGGCTGGGTGCGTGCGTGCGTGCGGGAGTGTCTAAGTATGTACAACAATGATAAAACTAGTCCCGGTCCGAGTCCGATTTAGAGTATGATTTAAGGATTGTTATTTAAATATATGAAGGGTCTACGTTAATTTTAAATTATGTAAATATAAGATACATGTGATGCATATATATTGTATTGTGTTACTGTACACTCAAGGGTCCATGGCTTATTGTGAATAATAAATATCTATCTATAATATATATCTATATCATCAATATCGTGCAAGTAGATACGCTCTATTTGCATTATGCACACTCCCTTGCTGATTACATTCTATTGTTAGTACACACATTGTCTCCCTGTCAGTTATTGCGGCCTTACACCTTGAGCGGTCTAACCTAATCGATACTAGTAAATGTAATTACGGCAATTGATATCAAACCCGGGAAGACAATGACATTTAATTAATTGGCTTCCTGTAGACACCCAGCGGTGGCGATGTTGGTTCTGAAATAACCCAGACAACAGACACCGACATAGTACATGCACGCGCACAACACAAATCCACTTTCATCCAACCAGCACGATACGTTTCCGGCTTGGAAAAACATTAAAACACCGGTCAAATGCAAGAGAGAATGTCGGAGAGAGAGAGAGAGAAAGAGAAAAAGAGGGGGTGGAGGAGAGAGAGCGAGAGCGAGAGAGGGAAGTGGGGGAGGGATTGAGGGAGGTGGAAGGGAAGGTGAACATGATTAAATGAAGCGCGCTGATGCAATCTCAATAAGACGTATGTTAATAAAACAGGGGACTCTGCCCTCGTCATGAACCTGACCTATGATATAAGACGCAAACATTTCATTTCGCAAAGTGATTATCCTCGGGCAGATCTGTAAGATCAAACCAGAACTTTCCAATCAAATCGTAAAATATTAATTAAAGGAAATATAGTTGAGGAAACCGAGGAAACCTCGTAATTTGTTACCTGGCGAACTGTGCGCCAGTCTATCACCTATACCATAGTTTCAACTTTTTTGGGAGAATGTGTTGTGTCGAAATGAAAGCATGCACCTAAAGGGTCTCGGCACAAATGAGTGCACATACTCGTAAAATAAACGATGCCTAAAAGCGAATACAAACCTTATATATTACTTAAATATACAGGATGAATTCACAGATAGCCGTAAAGTCTTAAATTTGTTGCAGCGAATGTATGACAAGTGTAATACTAATTTCACACTGAACACTTAGAGCATATTCGAAACAATTCACCTCACGATGTTCGCAACCTCGCCAGGTAGCCAATGCTGTAAATATTGGTTGCAAAGTTTTGCTATGTTCCCCTGAAATGATGGAAATACAATCAACCACCACCACGTCCTTTGTAACTTGTGTAGCGAAATATCGATCTCAATAATTAGGGTATTAAAAGATACTTATCCTGAGGCCTACATGTGCGACACAGGGAGAAAATTGAAATAATACATGTCTGCAAGGAAATACATGAATGCACATACCATTTAAGTGAGAAAGACATGGCCATGAACGCTAACCGTCTGAGTGCTGATTTCTCTTGCTGACGTTTGTTCTGAATGAAAGTTGTTGGTGGCTAAGCCACCATCAAATTGTTTTCATAGTATTCAGCCATTTAAGATATTTACTTCCTTGAAATTACTGTCCGGTGGCTTGCAGCAGCGAGAACGTTACATTTATACTTACAGACGACGAATATGTATGTCTATGGATAACTTCTGATTGACACAAGGTTATTGACTCTCGAAGTGAAAAATAATACGAGACAGTGGGCGACCCCTCAAACTTGCATACGTTGGATGTATGTATGGAAAAACAATAATGCATGTAGCTTTTTTCCTGGCCTGCTTCACAGCCCACCCAGTTGCCCGTCCGTCCATCGCCCGCCCGCCTGCTGGGAAAATAATTATGGCTGACAATTCTTCTTCGTCTCTACGTTCGCCAGCACATGACATATTCAATCAAATTGTTGTCCCAGACGGAAGAGCAAAGGAAGCTGGGTTTTTTTCTAGTTGCTCCAACACCCCCCCCCCCTCCCATGTTACTTTTCTTTAAGTCTTGTTTGGGTTAGCCTGATGTTTTGTCTTAGATCCTTGTTGTTTCCTCCGCTTACTAGCGGCTTGCAAAGAGGCATGTCCACAATTTTCAGCTTGTGCATCTCTGCATACGTGAATCCACTGGTCTTTTGGATACTCTACATGGATGTACTCCTCAGTAAGAGGAGTGTTTACATCTGGAATATTCGAATCATTACAGGTAATTCCTGGGATGGTGGTGCGGATCTCAATGTGGCAAGATTTAAGAATTTCCCCATGGAGAGGTAACATGGGTTGTCGCACTTGTGCTGACGTCCTTCACCAGTTTTCTAGAGGCAGAGAGAAAGTTTTCCCTCTTCAGTCATTCAGACGCTGTTTTAAACACGGCATTGAAGTAAGAAACAACAACAACAACCCATAATTGAAGCCCATGTTACCGTGACAACTGTGACTATCCAGTTGGAGAATGAACGTCACCAATCAACATTACAGATGCAAATCTGGAAATTTGTTTTCTCTCGTTTACAATTGGCTTTTCTTGGCACGATAATTTGTACTAGTGGTTTGCTAATGAATTCGCCATCATAACTGATTGCCTTTATCGTCTAGGATCTAATCATTACTTCGTAATCATGGTTGACACATTGCTTTCCCTCATGTGGGTAGTGCCTCTGCCAGGTGTCGTCGTCGTCGTCGCCGCCTCTTAGTTTCTATAAACATTTGAAGACATCCGCCATTTTCCAATTAATCATTGCTTGATGAATCTGGTATCATGTATATGATAATTTACTCTGGAAATATTGTATTGCAAGTGGACGTGAGCGTGTGTCTATATCATAATATTGTCTACTAATACAATGGTAGACATTATATAAAATAGGGGATGTGGCCTTGGAAGGGTTGCAGATACGTGGTAAAAGGCAATAGAAAGCACATTACAACAACACCAATACAGCTCCCTATTCCTGGAAACAATTCTAAGGCAAGTTCCAATCAGGATTTAATTATTACCGTTAATTTACTTTCTGACTGACGTAGTATTAATAGGTTTTACAAGGAAAAGTGTATGCAGATATACATAGAACAAAGCACATTCGGAGGATTTGTCTTCAATATGTTAATGCACACTGATTTGGCTGTTGTTTCTTTTCCTATAAGCTATTTTTGTAATAGAAAGATCCGATCTGTAACTCAAGAATCATTCGCTGTATTCAAATATGGCACATGTTAGCAGATGTCGCAATCAGAATCGAAAAGACCGTCATATATATAGTTAGATTAATTACCTTGATAATTAGATTCTGCAATTTCGTATTTCAAATTTCCAAATCGAGTCTAACACGAGCTTAGCTATAAATAGGCAGGGCATAGATAGAAATGGATGCGTCTATGATTCTCCTTGAAAATAATGTAACCATCCCAGATAACGCAGGTTACTGGGACGATGCTGAGCCTATATCATGATGATACTTTCAGTATCGTACCCCACCCCCACAACCCCGGTATTGGTTCAGCATCGGTCCAGTAAGATGCGGTATCAGGAATACAATAATACAAGCCTCTTCCTCATTGAAGCGAATAAACATGTGTTGGTTCTTTCCTTATGAAACGTCCTTATTCATATACACCTGTGCAAAAGTTAAGCACCAGCAAAAACAATAGAACGTAGAAACATGATGGTACAACTAGGCTGCCATACTTTTTGTCCCCGCGTTAGCTGACATAATTCCAAGTACGAAATGCACATGCATGCATGACTTCACGCCGCTTGATATCCGTGCGTGGCGGGAAACAGCACACGTGTTCAGTTATGTAAAAGTCCAGTTTGAGGTGTAGAACATTACATACAGATTTAGGCGACAAGATTAGGAATTTTGTGTTCATGACCGTGGTTTATTTGTACAGAGAGAATTAGCTCTTGATTGTGAACCGCTATGGCAAGACGAAGGCTAAGTGATCGTGTGAAATGGCAAATCATAGGCATGCATACCACTGGTATGTCATGCAGAGAGATTGGCAGACAGCTGAACATTAACCATACTGTAATCAGTCGTTTGATTGCAAAACATGGGCAAACTAACGAGGTGAAGGACAGGCCTAGATCTGGAAGACCGAAGAAGACTACTGCCCGTGATGATCGAGCCCTAGTATGCCTTGTTAGGAGATCTCCATTCACCAACAGCAGAGTGCTCAGCCAGCAATGGGAAACGCGCAATAGAGTGTCAATGTCTACCGTCAAAAGGAGACTGTATGCTGCTGGCATGAAAGCTAGGAGACCTGTCAGACGTCCTCTCCTCACTGCACACCACAAAGAGGAGCGTCTGAGGTGGTGCAACGAAAGAAGACACTGGAACATGAGATCCTGGAGACGGGTACACTGGTCCGATGAAAGTCGGTTCCTGCTTCATGCCACAGATGGTCGAACTCGTGTATGGAGGTCCAGACGCACGGCGTACGACCAACGTAACATCATGGAAGAAGTTCCATTTGGTGGAGGTTCCGTTATGATATGGGGGTGCATCTCATTTGATTGTAAGCTGGATCTGTTGACTGTACCTGGAACACTAAATGGACAAAGATATCAAGATTCCACACTGGATAGAGTTGTGGTCCCTCATTTTGTAAATCATGCACCTGGAACCCACCCTATATTCATGGATGACAACGCCCGACCACATCGTGCTAGAGCTGTGCATGAATACCTCCGCCAGAATGCCATCGAAACCCTACCATGGCCAGCAAGGAGCCCTGACATGAACCCTATTGAGCATATCTGGGACATTCTGGGAAACATGGTGAGAAGGAGGGATCCTCCTGTGCAGAACCTACAGGAATTAACAGACGCACTCCATCTTGAATGGCAACGAATACCACAATGGCGTATCAGTCGGTTGGTGACCAGCATGAGACGTCGTGTCCAGGCCGTCATCCAGGCACAAGGTGGATATACCCGGTATTAATAATGACAGTCTCAAACTCGTGCACAGATGTTAAACTTCGTTTTCAGACACCATTAATGACAATCTAGCCACGTGTGTCAACTGTAGGGCAATAGTTGTCAGTTGTGTCAACGTAACCATATTCAGGCCTCGTTTTCAAGTTCAAACAAAAACATACAGTGTTTCCCCACCATCATAATCAGCATTCCTCTAGTTGCATTATTACCTCTTGCACTAAGATGGATGGGTACATACATGTTTATGCTATTGCTTTCTTCATAGCACATGAATATACCCTCGCATGTGCGTAAAAATAGGGTGGTGCTTAACTTTTGCACAGGTGTATATGTTAATTAGAATGTGTATCGCTTTGCCACCTGAAACAATCTCCTTATGTATTTCAAGCACAATTTCTGCATAACCACTGATTAACTTTGAAAGTGTTTGCTTTATGCACTTTTATGTTCTAAAAGAACACGACCTTTTGTCAGCAATTTTCTCAAAATTAACGCAATTCTTTTCTTTTGACAACATCTTCGTATCTGGCGCGAACATCTTAATCTAGATGTGTTAGCAGTGGCTTTGCCATAGTCTGTGCTTGTAGGAAATGACGGAAAGCTGTATTACTCTTTGCCATAGTCTGTGATTGTAGGAGATGACGAAAAGCTGTATTACTCTTTGGCATAGTCTGTGATTGTAGGAAATGACGAAAAGCTGTATTACTCTTTTCCATAGTCTGTGATTGTAGGAAATGACGGATGGCTGTATTACTCTTTTCCATAGTCTGTGATTGTAGGAAATGACGGATGGCTGTATTACTCTTTTCCATAGTCTGTGATTGTAGGAAATGACGGATGGCTGTATTACTCTTTTCCAGAGTCTGTGATTGTAGGAAATGACGGATGGCTGTATTACTCTTTGCCATATTCTGTGCTTGTAGGAAATGGCGGAAAGCTGTATTATTCGTGGCCATAGTCTGTGCTTGTAGGAAATGACGGAAAGCTGTATTACTCTTTACCATAGTCTGTGATTGTAGGAAATGACGGAAAGCTGTATTACTCTTTACCATAATCTGTGCTTGTAGGAAATGACGGAAAGCTGTATTACTCTTTACCATAGTCTGTGCTTGTGGGAAATGACGGAAAGCTGTATTACTCTTTGCCATAGTCTGTGCTTGTAGGAAATGACGGAAAGCTGTATTACTCTTTGCCATAGTCTGTGCTTGTAGGAAATGACGGAAAGCTGTATTACTCTTTACCATAGTCTGTGCTTGTAGGAAATGACGGAAAGCTGTATTACTCTTTACCATAGTCTGTGCTTGTAGGAAATGACGGAAAGCTGTATTACTCTTTGCCATAGTCTGTGCTTGTAGGAAATGACGGAAAGCTGTATTACTCTTTACCATAGTCTGTGCTTGTAGGAAATGACGGAAAGCTGTATTACTCTTTGCCATAGTCTGTGCTTGTAGGAAATGACGGAAAGCTGTATTACTCTTTACCATAGTCTGTGTGCTTGTAGGAAATGACGGAAAGCTGTATTACTCTTTGCCATAGTCTGTGATTGTAGGAAATGACGGATGGCTGTATTACTCTTTTCCATAGTCTGTGATTGTAGGAAATGACGGATGGCTGTATTACTCTTTTCCATAGTGTGTGATTGTAGGAAATGACGGATGGCTGTATTACTCTTTGCCATAGTCTGTGCTTGTAGGAAATGGCGGAAAGCTGTATTACTCGTTGCCATAGTCTGTGCTTGTAGGAAGTGACGGAAAGCTGTATTACTCTTTGCCATAGTCTGTGCTTGTAGGAAATGACGGAAAGCTGTATTACTCTTTGCCATAGTCTGTGCTTGTAGGAAATGACGGAAAGCTGTATTACTCGTCATTGTCTAGATTTCACACTGATATAGACTCAGCGGAAAAGGAACCAGATAAGGAAACTCGGTTATTGGTCAATTACAGGAATGCCCGATTCCGATGTGGAGGCGAGTTATATGAATTGATAAACACAATCCAATTCGTTTTCCTTATGGTAATACATTATGAATGCGTATATAATCTACGTTAATGAGGGACTCTTAACCGATCCTTTCCGTGACAATAGAAAAGATCTCTTGAAATGACATCGGTTACCGTAACTGTCTTTAACCTTTTTTCAGGATGCCGGCCAAAACCAGCCACTGCAGTGATGTTGGGGAATGTCCATTTGCAGGCGAGGAGAACACTATTTTTGTCATTTTACCACTGGAATGACAGACTCGATAAATGAGCCAGCCACGTCAGTAGTACATTTTCAAAAAATACTGCAAATGAACATTCAATAAGCAATTATTGTGATATACGTTAACAAATTTAACAATACAAGTGCTAAGAAAGACATTTGACGTAGTCAATTTTAAAGCAAAAAAAACTTTTTCTAAGAGATCCTGGGTGCCATTAAGAAAACTTTAAACTCAAGGAAGGAAAGAAATGGTAGCTGGAGTCTACGTAGCTTATGATTCAAGAGAAAATACTGTGGCCAGGTAGCATTTAAGACATCTATTTCTACATGATTTGATGCATGTCCACATACACTCCGTAATCTATGATGATAAAATACCATCCTAAATGTTGCACCACGATCAAGAATAAGCGATGCAATGAAGGGATCCGATCTCTCGCTCAAGTATTTGTATGTTGCGTCATAAACAATTACCTCACTCATCTTGCTACCTGACGTCAAATGGCACTATGCACGTCATGAAGCTTGAAAAAGTGTCCGAATTGTAGGTCTTTGGAGAAGTTCCAATTTAATAAACATTCGGTTGAATATTTTGAAACTAATCTGACTTGGATTTGTTGTTGCCATATGTAGCAACAGTCTCCGGTAAAATTAGTCTCAAAATATCAAACAGCTTAGGTAGGCATTTAGTTACCTTGAAATTTAGATTCTAGGATTCAACGTTTAAAATCGATTGCAACACGCATAACATGTGGGAGGAGCTGAACTAGAAATGGGCGTGGCACAACTAGAAATGGGCGGGGTATAGCTAAAATGGATCCACCTATTATATATGTAGCGTAATGTTCTAGTGACAGAGTTAGATCAGGAACTGAAATCCAGGTCTACAAATGCATTACAAACCAACATAGAGCCTATATCTTATTCAGTTAAAGAGATGATGTTTGGTTTGGTGGTGATCGTGATAGTATCAGCTCATAGGGTGACATGGTTGTGATAGGGGCTTCTGGTGAAAATTGTCCTTTCCAGTTTTAGCTACGCTCCTCCCTTATCTAGCTGAACGTTAAACCGGGAAGACTTTCAGAAGAATTTGGACCGACCAATCAGTGACGAGATTATAATCGTAAGCAGTCTTCGGGATTCCCTTCAACTTCATGTGCATATGACCAATCAGAAGCGTTGATTTCAGAGGCTCTCGAAGGCTAAGTTAAACTATGTTGGGTGAAGCTCTACTGGGATAAGCTAAGCTATAGTAGGCTAAACTAAGCTAAGCTATACTGGGCTAAGCTACGCTATACTAAGATACGCTAAGATAAACTAGACTAAACTAAGTTATAATCGGCCAAGCTAAGCTATCCTTGGCAAAGCTATGCTGGAATAAGCTAATCTCTACCGGATTAGGCTAAGTTAGGCTATGATGGGCTAAGCTATACTGGTATAAGCTAAGCTATACTGGGATAAGCTAAGCCATAATGGGATAATCTATGCTATACTAGGCTAAGCTAATACACACTAGGCTAAGCTAAGTTATACTCAGCTAAGCTAAGGTTAGCTTTCCTCGGCTAGGCTAAGATATACTCGGCTAACCTTGCGATTTACTCGACTAGGCTAACTTAAGATTTTCTCTGGTAAGCCAAGCTAATCTAAGATATACTTCGCCAAGCTACGTTTTACTCCACTAAACTATGCTATAATAAGGTAAGCTAACCTGTGCTCATCTACACTAAGAGCTAATGTATGCTATGCTAAGTTATGCTAGTCTAAGCTAAGCTATGCTACTCTATACAAAGCTATACCAGTTTAAACTAACATATGATAATATATGTTAGTCTAAGCTAAGCTATGTTATGCGATGTTAGGCTAAGTTAAGCTAGGATAGGGTAATCTAAGTCATGCTAAGCTAAGCTAAGCTAGGCTAAGCTTTGTTAAGTAAGCCTAAGCTATACTAGCTAAGCTATGTTGAGATAGTCTAAGCCAGCATATGCTAAGTTATGCTAAGACAATATATGCTGGCATAAGTTAAGTTATGTTAGTATACAGTAGGCCATGGTAATCTGTTTTAGTGTAACCTAAGCTAAGCTAGTCTAACCTACGATAGTCTAAACAAAGCTAACTTGTCTAAGCAAAACTATGTTAATCTATGCTAGCCTAAGCTATGCTAGTTCAGTCTAAACTGGACTATCTAGGCCTAAGCAAAAATATGTAATCTATGATCAGGCTAGCCTATACTATGCTAGACTTAAGGCTACTTTAGGCTAAGCTAGCCTAGATGCTACGTCTATGGTAGCCTAGTGTGGCCTGGCTAGACTACAACGATTTTCCTAGACTAGGAAAAGCCTAACGCTAGGCTAGGCTAGGCTAGGCTAGGCTAGGCTAGGCTAGGCTAGGCTAGGCTAGGCTAGGCTAGGCTAGGCTAGGCTAGGCTAGGCTAGGCTAGGCTAGGCTAGGCTAAGCTGGGATTGTTAGGCCTAGACTATGCTGGGGTAGTCTAAGCTGAACTAGTTATGCATAGGCTAGATCTCACAAGCTATACCTAGGCTAGCCCATGTAGCTCAATATTTTTAGATTGTCGAAAGGGATCCAAGCGAACCAAACAGTTAATTTGGAGTCATTTTATGAGAGTCAGGATTTGAGTTATCGATTCCTTCTTGAAATACTCTATAGAATTTGAAATTATGTGAAATATCATCTCCCTCTCAACGAAGTGGTCTCTTTTGCAAATACTCTGAAGTCTAGAGTAAGGTGATGTGGTTGCGGTCTACCTTGGCCGTAGCTCGGTCTTAGCCAGGCGTGGCTAGGCCTTATCCAGGCTTAGCTAGGTTTTACCTAGGTTATAGCCATGCTTGATTAGGCCTTATCCAAGCTTAGCTAGGTCTTACCTAGGCCATAGCCACGCTTGATTAGGCCTTATTTAGACTGGCTGGCTCCGGGCAAAGGTATATGAAAGGCATAGTAAAGCATGAAAAATGCCAAGCTTAGCTAATGCCTACATACATCCTAGGTACGGTGTAAGTAAGACCTAGCCAAGCTTAGCTAAGTTCAATGTAAGGTCTAGTCAGTGTAAGTAAGACCCAGCAAGCTTAGCTAAGTTCAAAGTAAGGCCGTCAATTCTACCTAAGACCTGGCTACGGCCTATCTAAGCCTGGCTAAGGCCTGCAGAATGCCTAATCAAGCCTGGCGAAGACCTAGGTAGGTATAGAAAATCATGTTTGAGGCATAGGTAATGCCTATAAAAGCCTATCTAAGGGTCTAGTCCAGTTGACTAGTCTATCTACTATAAGGGAGACATATGGGATGTTCCATGTACGATGGTTCAGTATATGTTTCCATGCTATGTATTACCTGGCGGAAGACAGGGTGCATTGTTGCAATGAGCAATGTCCTGACTGTGACCCACACATTCTAGGCCACCATTAGTCGGAGTTGGGTTGGTACATGTTCTGAGCCGCTTTCTTTGTCCCCCTCCACACGTCCCTGTACAGTCACCCCAGCAGCCCCATGTCGACCAGTCACCATGCACTGAATCAAGAACAGACGCTTCTACCTAGATGACTTTGACAAGACCAGGGCCGGAGCAAACGCTAAGTGAACTAGGGCGACGGGTATTGGGGCAGGTGGGGGGGGTGTGCCTGGGTCAGCAAGATTTATGTAGGACTTTAGACAACGTTCAGAAAATGATAATGTCTATGCAGTAATAACCCAGTATATGGTTATTAACCCTTTAATGACTAAATTTCTTCAAAAAATATATATATGTACTTATTGAATGTCGATTTACAGACCAAGTGGAGACTATATTGAAAATTTACCACTGCTATGACTGGCTCAGTTACCGAGCCAGTCATTTCAGTGGTAAAATTTAAATAATAATCTTCTTTTGGCCTGTAAAAGGACAGTACTCAAAACCACTACCGAGGCCGGAATGGCCGGTTTCGTCACGAAAGCATTAATAGCAGTGTTTTAGCATACACTTGCAATTTTGTTTTGGTAACTTATTTATTGCTAATAGCTTTGTTTAAACACGTCTTTTCAGACCGTTCCATATTTTTCGATATGAACACATGTGTAATATTCAAAGTCTATTGGGAGTGTGAACCTGCTTAAATTGACCAATTAAAACAATGACTGATGGGCTCCGGCAATCGATGCGTCACAAATAGGGCGTGAAACTCGGTTCCAATTAATGTCACTATTATCAACCTCATCGAAGATTATCACATTTCATTCGCAAAAGTTTGTGCAACGTTTTAGTTTTCAACTCGCCTGATAATGGTGATATTACCCCTTCATGTGTCAACTTAACCCTTTAAATGTCAGGCCGGCCAAAAGGGCATCTGCAGTGGACTTGACTAGAGCAGACTATTTTTGAAAATTTACCACTAGAATGACTGGCTCCGAAACCGAGTCAGTCATTCCAGTGGTAAATTTCAAATATAATCTTCTCTTGCCCTGCAAATGACCACTGACTAAATAAAAACTTGTTTCTTGACCATTGATCCATTAAGAGTCGAGCGCAGATCTTGAGGAATGCCCATTTGCAGGACAACAGAAAACTATAATTCTAAAGTTCAATGGTAAATTGTCAACAAAGGAATTGCCGGCTTGGAAACATGACCCAGTAGAGGGCTAATTGATATGAATAGCATTGTCCGCGCTTTAAAGGAACATATGGGGAAATGGAAATAACAAATGATGTTTATTGGTAATCTCATACAATTAGGCCTAGAACTTGAAGCCAATTAGCCAAAGACGAGGAAAAGTACCACATTGACGAACTTCCCCCAATAGCTGCAAGCAAACTAAAAACCGAGAATCTCTTTATGAATGAATCCAAAACAGAGTTCACCCGCATATACCTATCTACAAAGCATGAAACTAAAGAAAATGACGATCCATTTCGTGGCGGCGAACCATGGATGAAAAGTAAAATCCTGGGCTCACTGCGTTGCAGTACTGCTGGCTTTGCTGCGCGCTGTGTCATGGGATATATAGCTTTCCAGTCCTTCTGGAAGTTATGGATTTGTAGATCAAAGATGGCCTTGATAAAAAAAGGCTACGTTTATACAATGCAACCAGCATATCATTGATGCTGTATAATTGTAACGGCTGGGCAGTTCCAAAGGCAGCTCTAGACAAACTCGATACCGGCCACCACAAACACCTACGCAAAATCACTGGACACCGATGGCCAAGAATGCACTATACAGGAAGTGTAATACGTCGCCGCTGTCGGTAAAAGTCGCCCAGCAAAGTTTGGCCAAGTGCTAAGGATGCCAGAAGAGACACCAGCACTGAGAGCCTCGGAATTCGCCCTACTCGGATCCAGCAAATACAAAACCAGGAGAGGACGTCATTGCATACATCTGCTAAGCGTGGTACGAGGTGACATCAAGAAAGCAGGACTCGGTAACCTCAAGTCAGGAATGGACCTGAGGAAGCTAAGAATTTCGGCTGAGGACAAGACACAGTGGGCAAAAGCGAAGACGGACTGATTGCAGCTGTAAGATGTTTCTACTACTACAGCCGCAGAATACAGTAACCAATACAATATGTGTGTCAAATGCACATTAGTTAATGTTTACGACAATAAAAAATTATTCTATTCTCTGTGTGTAACTTGAAGTGGCGCAGGGACCACGAAAATGAAGACAAACATGTTTTGGTGTGCATGCCCTAGATGTGTGGGGGCCCTGTGCAAATGCACTTGCACCAGGTTGTAAAAGCCACCGTGCTGATATCTGTTTCTGTTGTGCACCCACGACCAGTGACTCCGTAGTCTCTGTTTCTTTCGAATGTGTTTGGTTTGTATCCTTCCAAAATAATTAGTAGCATCTCTTCGTTATGAAGAAGAGACTGGCAGAGCCTGGGCACCGTTGTAGGCATGTTGGCCCTTCGGTGTCGCCAGGGAAATGAACTAATAAAACGCGCTTTGTGACGCTTATATGGAATCACAACACGCGATTTACCGCCTATCGAAACGCATGCGCGCGCAGCCTCCGCGTCCGCATCAGCGCAAATGGACTCCTAGCTTAACTCGCTACCGCTAATTCACTATTGATCCTTTTGAAATCATTGTATTTGAAAGTTACATTCCTGGTGGAAGCAACAAATATCGGTCAAAATGATTTCAAAATGCACTGCTGGTTTCCAAACTCGCAATATAATGCCTACTGAATACATTGGTGTGTTCAGTAGTACACCATGTCTCTGGAAACTCTATTTTACCTGTAGGACGCAGTGGCTAAGCAGCTTAGCGAGAATATATGAATGGCTATAGCGGGTATTGTTTATTCGCTCAGCATACACCAGAGCACATGGGTCCAACCTCGTCACTAATTGGTTCCTGCCAGAATGTCCTAAATGTTATTTACCTGCTTCTTCTAATTATTCTGATTTATTTCTGTTTTACACTGTTGATCATCCCGCATAGGTTGATTATTTTATAAAGCTGACAAGACCAGGGCCGGAGCAACCTCTAAGTCAACTAGGACGGCGGGTATGGGGGCGTGGGGGGGATCAGCAAGATATATATATATATATATATATATATATATATATATATATATATATATATATATATATATATATATATATATATATATATATATATATATATATATAAGACTTCAGACAACGTTCGGAAAATGATAATGTCTATGCAGTAATAACCCAGTATATGGTTATTAACCCTTTAATGACAACATTTCTTCGAAAAATTAAAATATGTACTTATTGAATGTCCATTTGCGGACCAAGAGAAGACTATTTTTTGAAAATTTACCACTGTAATAACTGGCTCGGTTACCGAGGCCGGTATATCCTGGACTCCCTAGCTCCTATATTAATCTAACATGTGAATGATATAACAATTTACCTCCTTTCAGTTTGGCAAGTTGATCTTCTAATTCTGTAAGTCTATGTCTTTCATATGACAGACGATTCTGTAATGAATGGAGTTGATCTCGCGTTCGTTTCTGTGTCTGAAGCAAGTTCTCTAATGTGAGTCGTTTTTCCTTTTCAGTAGCCATTGCATTGGCTGTTCTCAATACAGTCGTCTAAACGCATTAAATCTCGCCTCCCATCTTGCGAATTCGCCTTTTTTTTTAGCACGTGTGCAGAAATGGCCGGCACAGCAAAGCATAGCGCGTAACTGGTGATAATGATCGTCAGAGAAATCCTGAGAACAGACATCATGTTGCAGATAAAATGGTATTTAATTTACACTGGATGTACTGGTGTCAAACCAAAGTTATCATATGCTGGGATGATTATTGTACAGGATGATAGGACTATATATTGCAAAAATCTTGAAATCGGTGGGTGCACTCGATACTATAAATTCCATGTAATGAATTGTTCACAATTATGATAACGTATGAACTGAACAATTAACAGATTTGATAATCATCCATCTGAACACTGACATCTTTCTAATATATTCAGTAGTTTGTTATAAAACCTTTAAACACTCATTATCAACCTGTTGTAGAGATTTAATTTATGGAATTTTCAAATCCTCTCAATGGACAGCAAAAAATGTTCTGATGCCATTTCTGTCTACTGTATTGTCTATAGATATTTATACCAATCCATGCCAGTATCCTAGTTATTTTCAGCCTTCAATATATAGTGTCTCTACATACTGCCTTATCGTCTTCATGAATAATTTTGTGTTATTATCTTTCTTAGATTCTTAGTTCTCTCTAATTATGATGGCAATGCATTGAAAATTATACAGCTAGGCGAAATTGATTTATATGCAAGCAAAATAGTCATTAAAACTGTTGTGTTCTAATCATGATTGCTTAAAGTTCCTGAATTGATCCCTCAAGAGATTGCTGTATAAAATATGAAGTATTTTATTCAAAACTTTATTGAAATGCCAAATATAATTTTATCTGGCCTTAGTTGATATTTGACCAATGATCCATTTTAAAAATCTGATCATTAATTGATGAATCATGAATGGTTTGGTGAAGCCAATTTAAACCCAGAAAATGCAACACTGAGTATGTCATTGGTAAAAATATCACTAACCAAAAAGATTTCAGACCTAATCCAGATAGTAAGCATTATTTCTTTATTAATTCCCTCCCTGAGTTAATAAACAAAAATGTCTAGTGAGCAAGATCTTTATCATCCGAGGTTCTCTTGTATAAGAGACTACTAACTAACAATATTTTGCTTAGTGGATGCACGCTGTTCTTATGTGTGACTGCCCCAAGATTTCCATTTAAAAAACAACCTCTTATTAAATCCTGATCTCATCAGTGATTGTTCTATGGTCATATCTGACCAGGTTCCACTCCAGAATCGGGTTTTCTTCCTTCTTATCGCGAATTCTCCATTTTGTATTGGTTCTTCCAAACATTCACATAAATTCTGACAATCTTGAAGATACAACCGGCAACATTTTGCATAGTTGTTGTGACCTGCAGCTGCTAGGAAAGGTGATATTCTCTCTATAGCCAAAAGATGTAACTTCCAGCAACCCGTTCTTTCAGCTCTAATGAAAAGCATTGTAATGTCAACCATGCCCATACACATTAGCCATAGCTTTGCTGTTCGGTTGAATTCGTGAGATTCTTTTTTTCTAATCACTTCTTCATGCAGCTGAATCACATCTTTATTTGCAGTTATTTCATCCAAGCAGATTTCACCAGCTAATACGGAGCTGTAGAATGTTTTCAAACGTGACCAAATGTTATCACTTTCCACACGGTTCCTCATTAACAGTATATTGATCTTCACAACCACTACCTGGCATAGGAGTTGTTTGGAAATTGCTTTCACTATTTTGATTTCTATCTGACATATTAACCTGATGATGATCATCACCATTGTCAATCATGTCCATACAATCTGATGCTTCATTATCAGTGTCCATACGGCAGTCCACATCTACATCCTGCACACCCCTGCTCGATTGTTCTGCTAGTTCTTCTGAAAAGTCAGTGTCCACAGCATCGCTAACTTCAGGCTCAAACAATAATAGATGAAGTGCTGCATTTGTTAAAAGGCATGCTCTTAGCGTCTTAGTATAAGATTTTCCCTCCATCATTTTAGGTAAGGAGTTTTTGGCATACACTGTACCCCACAACTCTTCAATACCACTGTCCACCATTAGTTTACACCCTGCACCAAGGAAAGACATAAGTAAATGGAATCCTCCCAGCCGCAAGAACACGTTCTTAAACCCATTCTGATTGTCTTGCTTGATTTTGCAAGCACTCAAATACAATGGTTGGTCAAAGGTAAGTGTTGCACAGCACATTCCGACTTTGATGGCGTGCTGTTTTACATATACCATAGGACTATAAACAGCTTCATCTGTTGAAGGGTTCAAAGGTACCATAGGGTTGAACACCACATTTGTGCAGCAGTACTCTCCTTTACTTATGTAAGACATGAAACCCTGCCAGGTTGGTGGAGTCGGTGAAAGCCTACTCGATAACAGCCACAGGGTATCCATTATTTGACATTTACGTGTGGAAATGTATGTAGTGCTAAGAGTTCCTATCTTAACATCAGATATGCATGATTTCAAAGGACTCTTGTAGCATTTGATGATTGAACTGAAGTTCCCATCTTGCATTATATCTGAAGAAGGATTCTGTGTAACAACTGGTTCTGGTGTACGCTCACATGAAGTCTCAGTTTGACATGCAATTATATCCATTACATGTGTGGTATCATGCCCTGATTTGGTATCCTCATTATAGTCAAAGTTGTCAGCTACCCACTGACAGAAACCACCCATTTGCTGACTTCAACTAGACCGGATATTAATGAATCCACTCTCTTTCCAACAGCTGCACTCTTTTCAAACTGCAAAATCTGAGTATACGATATACATAGACCTAAGGATGACAGAACATCAACGAGCACCCTTGATCATGTTGTCTGCTTGATAAAGAGGCCAACTGATATCATAAGAGGTGATATGTATGATTGTTGGCCTGTTGCCTGCATGAAGATGTGGCATGATGAAGTTATCAGAAGTTGCTTCCTCATGTTGGCTGAGTCACTTCTTGATCTGAGAAAAGGTTAGCAACAAGGGTGTGGAGTGAGTCTGTAATGGACTTTTCTAATTCACTCAATTCAAATTCTGATGGACTTGGATAAGTGTCATTATCATGTTCTATATTCAAGATATCTTCTCTAATTTTTGCACCTATCAATTTTGTCTGCTTTAGGGTTTCTTCACTGTCTCCTAGGTTGTCTGCATCAATATATGACTGATGTAAAATGTTATCTGCAGCAGCTCTGAATGTAAGTATGTTAATTTTCGCTTCATTTTGTGCAACGCATACACATTCACCAACCTGCTTCACAAGGCGACGTCTCAGATGCTTCTCTGTGTATGGCAGAACACCTTCTTGCAAGTATGTTGCGAGCTGATCTCTCAGATCCAGAAGGGAGAATTGACCCGGCATTTGCTCTGTTTGCTGTAACCAGAAACACAACTTTTTGAAAGCACAATCATTAATTGTGTCAAGGTTTCTAGAATTGCCACATGTTATGTCAACACAATTCTCGCACCCTGGAACACCTTTTCCTAGCATAAATAATGTCATACAAGTTCGGTGATAATGAGCCTCTACTGCACGGAGATCTCCCGCAAAATGTATTCGTGCTTTTACATTTACTGCTAGATTGTCGTGTCTATTGTCACATCTTTTCATTAGTGACTCTTGGATGAGACTTTTTTCTTTGCTTGGTACAATCTCCACACTAGATATCTGAGATGCTCGGTCTGGATGGCGCTTGACATCATCAATGTCAAGTTCCTTTGTACATATCAAGCAATGTGTTGAATAATCAAAAGGCTTGCTTTTCGTTCTCAAACGTAGTGTAACACCAGAACAATCTGGATCACTGGAAGTTCTCTTTGGTTATTTTCCTTTTGAATAATTTTTATAGCAATTTTCATGAACATAGTTCTTCTCAGTGGAAGATGTTTTCAAATGTATGTCATCACCTCGTTTAAATGAAACTTCATTTAGGATTTGTGTCCCTTTAGCACCAAGTTCTCTGCCATTGACATGTATCTGTACATCTCAGCGCAGATTATACAGGGCGTGTTCAGCCTGCCCATCGCTGTTTAGCCCGCACAAGCTTCACATTCAAATTAGCAAGCCAAAACGGGTGAATAGAAAATAACACACAGGCTATAAGATCAACAATGCGAGAATGAAAAGAAATCAAAGGGCATACAGTGTAAATCGTGAAATTGGATAAAGTACGAGCATGAAAAAAGAACAAGTGTAATCTGTGCTTGATTCGAGCAAAATCTGAGTTTTACTTCGTCTCGCAACGAGACAGCACGGACAATAACACCGAAATATATCAAACATGCAATGTAAACACGAGGGAAAGGAAAGGGATATTAAATCAGGCGCAACCTGGGGTTCATATGGCATATATTCAACTTTTACTATGTTTAACAAGCAGACGACAAACAAATTCAACCGTATAAAATATGTGGTTTATATAATTTACTTAAATTGCCGATTTCTAAAATTATCCCGGAACCTATGTTTCTTAAACGATATGTATTTAACAATATACTAAAAAGGGTGCAGAAAGTTATCCACTGTGACCTTGGCATTTGACCGTTTGACTCAAAATTTTGGAGACATGGATGTGACTATATGGACAACAATCCAGCAATGATTCTTCAAGGTATTCCCAGTGAGACGTGAGTAAGCAAATTTTGAAAAATGTTGCCGAAAATGCTTCAAAAAGAGATTTTAGGTCGCTGTGACCTTGACCCTTGACCTTTTCACGAAAATTTGGCACATATGTTCGGAACCTAACTGCTAACCGCCCACCCAAATTTGGTTAAGGTATTACCAGTAGAACCAGAGTTATTAAAAGAATAGCTTATGAACCAACAAAAATCTGTTTTTAGAGCTCACCTCTTTGACCTTGAAATAACATACTTTCCTCATGTGGGAATCGTGGGGAACTTTTTCTGCAGACACTATGGTATATATGGGCAACTTTGAAACATAAATTTGGTTGTTACTTAAAATGTCCGGGTTCGACAAAATCATGTCAATTCTTACTGGACTACAAGCAGTTATTAGTTATTATAAATATATAATTAATATGACCACTATGGTCAATGGAAACCGCGGTGGAAATCTGTTTACAATACCTCGGGTTTCAATACCAAAATAATCGTGTCAGAAATAACAAGATATATTGGAGATGCTGGCGTGGGTGGGTGTCGTGCTACAGAGTAATCACTTAGATCTAAACGCCGATCAGCCAAATATTCGAGTATGTAAGTATAACAATTCATTCAATCATTCATTCATTCATTCATTCATTCATTCATTCATTCATTCATTCATTCATTCATTCATTCATTCATTCGTTCATTCGTTCTGTCGTTATTTCATTCATTATTTCACTCGCTCATTAGTTCACTCGTTCAGTCACCCATCTGTCCATCCATCCGCCCATATTTCGCAATTCCGTCATTCTTTTGTTTATTCCGCTATTCAATCAATTCTGGAATTCTTAAATTAATCACTCACTCAATCAGCATCTTAAGCATCAATTCCGTATTTCATTCCATCCGCTCACTCTTGCTGTCTTCATCTCTCCCACCACCTTTTCTACAGCCCTCCCTCTTTCCCCTCAAGCACTCCTCCTTCCCTTCCTTCTTTACACCCTTCTACCCACATTTCCTTCCTCCCTTATTCCGTTCCTTCCCCCTCTCCTTCAGTCATGCCGTTCCCACCCGATCAATTCATTCCAAGTATGTTTCTTCATCCTTTCACATATTCAATCCATAAATCTTTCATCCATTTATTAAACTCGAATTAATGAATGAATGAATGAATGAATGAATGAATGAATGAATGAATGAATGAATGAATGAATGAATGAATGAATGAATGAATGAATGATCAATCCATCCATCCGAGTGAAAGATTAACAAAGCGGTCGATTAAGCTGTCAATCAATTGATCAATCGATCGATCAATCAATCAATCAATCAATCAATCAATCGAGTGATCGATCGATCAATTGATCGATCAGAGTCATCCAATGATTGATTAGATCGATCGATCGTTCGATTGATTGATTGATCAGCTACTTGGTAGATTGATTTCCGTGATATATTATTGACTATTGTTTGCTTGGTAGATCATTCGATCAATCAATTGCTCTACCAACCGATCAACTGACCAGTAATCAATCAATGGATCAATCAATGGTAGAGCATTTAATCAATTGATTGGTCAATCTATCTATCGATCAGCCAATCGGTTGATCAGATCGACCTGATTAATAGGATTGATTGATCGATTGATTGATTGATCAGTTGCTCTTGATAGATTGATTGATTACTGATTTCTGATTGACTATTGATTGCTTGGTAGATCATTCAATCAATCAATTGATCTACCAGCCGATTGACTGATCAGTCAACTGATCAAGGAATCTATCAATCAATCATTCCACCAATTGATCGATCGATTGCCCGATCAGTCAATAACACGATCGATCACCAGTATGATATGATCGATCGTACAATCAGATCGATTGGTCGATCAATTTATTTATTGAAAATATATCGATCGATCGATCGATTGACTGGTTGATCGATCAATCGATTGACTGCTCTAGCAATCAATCGATCAATCAATCAGCCGATCAATCAATCATGCAATCCATCAAGCATTCGATCAATCAATCAATCGACCAGTCGATCAATCAATCAATCAATCAATCGCTTGATGACTCAATCAATCGCCCAATCAATCACTCAGTTAATCATTCACTCAATCGCTTGATCGATCACTGAATGGCTCAATGCGCAATCAATCAAGCAGGCAATCAATCAATCAATCAATCATCAATCAATCAATCAATCAATCTTTCTATCAATCACCCAATAACTTGATTGATTGATTGATTGATTGACTGACACGTTACATTTGATGCGTGTCTGACCAGAAGTTTTCGAGAAATCAAATGATCAATTATTTATCCCATTTCGGTCAAGGTCTGAAAATCCGCTTTCACAATCCGATCTTTTGTTGTGTTAAAATCTGAGCCAAATCGGATCAAAAGTTGTTTGAGATGCAGCTCTGGACACATAGACAGGCATACACACACGCACGCACGCACACACGCACGCACGCACGCACGCACGCACGCACGCACGCACGCACGCACGCACGCACGCACGCACGCACGTACGCACGCACGCACGCACGCACGAATGAATGCAATACCCCTTTCCCTTTATTACTAACTATCTAGTATGGATGTAAGAATCGTGATTTGTGTAGGTTGGAGAACACTTAGATCATTGACAAGATACAGGTATAATCGATACAAGCAGTCTCACACAAAGGATGGTAGCAAATATTGATAGGGACCCATCAATGCCAATAAAACGTGTATACGATAGAGCCTTGTTAGAAGACTATGATGTGGAAGATGACGAAATCGCGACATTTGATTCTGTGAGATCCAAATTAACCAGAAAGCGACTCTCACTGATACCACACATTCCACATGAGATGTACGATGTTCTGATTGAGGACGAGTATTTGAATACCTGGCGTGATGAACCGGTCCTTAGTCACCAGGACAATGATTGGGGAATTGCAGTATTTGTTACATAGGCCAATCTCAGGAAACTACAGCGATGCAGCAATGTCTATGTTGATGGAACATTTAAAACATGTCCACATCCATACCTCCAATTCATCACAATTCATGGAATGTTTCAGGGCAGTGTACTTCCGTTTGTCATGTTATTGTTGGCTGGTAAAACTGTTGGACACTATCGGCAGTTATTACAACACGCCAATGTGAGAGTTAGGCAGCTAACTGGCCGTCTTTTCCGACCAAGGCGTATTATATCTGACTTCGAAATATCACTACTGCAGACAATAGAGACAGAACTACCACAGTCAAGAAGATCATGGTGCTATTTCCACTTCTGCCAAAGCCTGTGGCTTAGGATTCAAGAGCTTGGTTTGGCTGGCCTATATGCTCGTCGAAGAAAACTTCGCAAGTGTCTACAGAAATGTATGGTTTTAGGATGTCTGCCACTCGCCCTGGTCCGCAGAACTTTAGGATACTTGCAACTGCAAACTCAACAGCACGACTTATCAGACGGTATCCCGATGTACATGCCTTTATTGTATATATGCAGCGGAACTATTTCGATGGTGAGTTTCCGCCCAAAATGTGGAACGTGTTCAACCGAGATAGCGTTCCACGCACGAACAATTTAGTAGAAGGTGAGAATGTTGTATTGGCAGTGTTTGTAAAATCGTACAAGTGTTTTTACTCTTTGTGGCTTGTACAATAGACATTGTAACGATAGAATTAAATACCAATAGACGTACATGTTTTGTGGTGGGCCCTTAGCAGCAGCAGTAACAACAGCAGCAGCAACAACGGCAGCGGCGGCGCCGGCAGCAGCAGCGGCGGCCGCGACAGCAGCAGTAGTAGTAGTAGTAGTAGCAGCAGCAGCAGCAACAGCAGTATAGTAGTAGTAGTAGTAGTAGTAGTAGTAGTAGTAGTAGTAGTAGTAGTAGTAGTAGTAGTAGCAGCGGCAACAACAGTAGTAGTAGTAGTAGTAGTAGTAGTAGTAGTAGTAGTAGTAGTAGTAGTAGTAGTAGTAGTAGTAGTAGTAGTAGTAGTAGTAAATAAAATTAGTAAGAGTGGCAGCAGTAGCAGTAGAAGCAGAAGTAGCACCAGCAGCAATAGCAGTAGCAGCTGCAGAAGCAGTAGCTGTAGTATCAGCAGTAGTAGCAGTAGCAGATGCAGCAGTAACAGCAGTAGCAGCAGAGGTAGCAGCAGTAGCAGCAGTAGCAGCAGTAGCAGCAGTAGTAGCAGCAGGAGCGGCAGCAGTCGCAGCAGTAGCAGTAGCGGTGGTAGCAGCAGCAGAAGCAGCAGCAGTATCAGCAGTAGTAGCAGCAGTTGTAGCAGTATCAGCAGCAGTAGTAAGTAGTAGTAAATAGAAATAGTATTAGTAGCAGCAATAGCAGCAGCAACAGCAGTGTTTACTAATGTAGAGTTCCGGCTAATTGATTACCCTTCCAGCAGTAGCAGCAGTAGCAGCAGTAGCAGTAGCAGCAGTAGCAGCAGCAGTAGTAGCAGTATCAGTAGTAGTAGTAGTAGTAGTAGTAGTAGTAGTAGTAGTAGTAGTAGTAGTAGTAGTAGTAGTAGTAGTAGTAGTAGTAGTAGTAGTAGTAGTAGTAGTAGTAGTAGCAGTATCAGCAGCAGTAGTAAGTAGTAGTAAATAGAAGTAGTATTAGTAGTAGCAATAGCAGCAGTAACAGCAGTGTTTAGTAATGTAGTGTTCAGGCTAATTGATTACCCTTCCAGCAGTAGCAGTAGCGGCGGTAGCAGCAGCAGGAGCAGCAGTAGCAGCAGTATTGGTAGTAGTAGCAGTATCTGCAGCAGTAGTAGGTAGTAGTAAATAGAAGTAGTATTAGTAGTAGCAATAGCAGCAGCAACAGCAGTGTTTACTAATGTAGTGTTCAGGCTAATTGATTACCCTTCCAGCAGTAGCAGTAGCAGCAGCAGTAGCAGCAGTAACAGCAGTAGCACCAGTAGCAGCAGTAGTAGCAGTATTAGCAGCAGTAGGAAGTAGTAGTAAATAGAAGTAGTATTAGTAGTTGCAATATCAGCAGTAACAGCAGTGTTTACTAATGTAGTGTTCAGGCTAATTGATTACCCTTCCAGCAGTAGCAGTAGCAGCACTAGCAGCAGCAGTAGTAGCACTATCAGTAGCAGTAGTAGTAGTAGTAGTAGTAGTAGTAGTAGTAGTAGTAGTAGTAGTAGTAGTAGTAGTAGTAGGAGTAGTATCAGTAGCAGTAGTAAGTAGTGGTAAATAGAAATAATATTAGTAGTAGCAATAGCAGCAGTAACAGCAGTGTTTACTAATGTAGTGTTCAGGCTAATTGATTACCCGTCCAGCAGTAGCAGTAGCAGCAGTAGCAGCAACATTAGTAGCAGTATCAGTAGTAGTAGTAGCAGTATCAGCAGCAGTAGTAAGTAGTAGTAAATAGAAGTAGTATTAGTAGTAGCAATAGCAGCAGTAACAGCAGTGTTTACTAATGTAGTGTTCAGGCTAATTGATTACCCTTTCAGCAGTAGCAGTATCGGCGGTAGCAGCAGCAGTAGTAGCAGTATCAGTAGTAGTAGTAGCAATATCAGCAGCAGTAGTAAGTGGTAGTGAATAGAAGTAGTAGTAGTAGTAGTAGTAGTAGTAGTAGTAGTAGTAGTAGTAGTAGTAGTAGTAGTAGTAGTAGTAGTAGTAGTAGTAGTAGTAGTAGTAGTAGTAGTAGTAGTAGTAGTAGTAGTAGTAGTAGTAAACGCACGCGTTTATTTAGCTCTGCAATTGCTGCCCGAATTTGCTAGTTTCTAGTGCGATTTTGTAGATAAATTTTATACATATATTTCGTATTAGTATTTCCTTTCAAACTTTATGTTTAATTTGTAAATTCTTGTCCTGGTTGGAGCGCATTTTGTGTCTCCATTTTCTAAAGGCATTCCTCTTAGCTGGCGGTTTCCGCCATTTAATAGGGCTCCTCTTACTGTGGTCAATGCAATACATTTCTCCCCGCGCCAGTCTGCTATTTCTATAGTTCGTAGGCTAGCGCATTATATTTGGCAAGATCGCTTGAGTGAGTGGATTTAATTCCTTTGTCATTTGTAAGCACAAGCCTAGTTCTTTAACTATATAAATCCTTATAGTCAGTTGGCTGTCCCCGGTCAACTCGAACAGACTAACAAATAGTTGACTGTAATATGTTAGTATGCATTAGAAAACCACTTTAATCGGTTAGGTATTAGTGAACCACTTAGAAAGTGGTTCAGACTAACAAATATACGACTGTACTCTCTATTCGTATATTTGTTGGTAGACGTCAGGGTTTCAAAAGGGGACACTATTTATTTAGTGTTTAGCTCTTTCCCCGACGTCTTGGTGTTATATATTTGTATTATATATTGTAGTAGTATGGGGTTCCTCTTTTTATAAAACACCATGGCAACCTCATATAAGCGTACCCTGAGTCTTAAAATCACGACAAAGGCGTAGGGTGTTTCGGCAATTGAGGTGTATCATGGGTTGAAGGATGTAGTTGGGGCAGGGCCACGGGTCCTTCAAGGTCTCGTTAATGTTTCCAAATCTGTATGGAATGTCACCGTAGTTAATGAAAGTGTGCAGGAAAAGTTGCTCGACGAGGTCCTTGTCGTGAAGGGTGAGGTGTGTAATGTGGAGGAAATAGATTCTGATCGTCTATTAGTCAAAATGAAGGTTCCATTAGAGATCCCAGATGAACGGGTTATCACTGAATTGATCAGGTATGGCAAAGTGGACAAAGTAGAACACGAGACCTATCCATTTGATCGAACCTTAGAAAATGGCGTCAGAAGAATTTGGTTTGAAAAGGTAGAACAACCTCTCCCAAGCAAGTTCACCATAGATGGTCGATTTATCTTGCCATTATGGTACAGGGGGCAACTCAAAGAGTGTAGAATCTGCTGAAGCACAGAACATCTTGCAACAGATTGTCCTAACAAAAACAAATGTCTAGTTTGTGGATCATCTGATCATTTTAAGTGGCGATGCCCGCAGAACAAATATGTCAAAAAGGGTGCTGATAAAAGTGCAGAGCAAGTTGTCTCTAAAGAGAATGTCATAGAACCGGTAGCTGCTGAGATTGTAGCTGAAATCCATACTAATGGGAAGCAAGTTGCTAAGGAAACTCTCATCGAACCAGTAGTTGCTGAGATTGTAGCTGAAGTCCATGTTAATGAGAAGCATTGGAAAAAACTAAGAATCCAATCGCTGTAGTTTCAGGCGATGAAATAGAGATTCTAGATGAGGGGCTAAGTCTTACTCCAGTAACAAGTCAATCCTAGTTTGATGGCAGAGAGGCTAATTCCACGCAAGTTGAAGATGATGATCAATACTCTCTGGAAGAGAGTTTTAATTTAGGACAAGTAAAATTCAGGTCGCAAGATACTGAAACTAACTTTGATTTTCCACTGAGTACACTCAATCTAGACGATTTAAATAATATAGAGAAAGTAATTGGTGTCTCGGATCGATTGAGTGGAACAAAGAGACAGAAAGATGGAGAGAGTTCTGAATCAGAAATAGAGGAAAGTGATATAGAAGACGATAATATGTCAGTCGCTGAATCTGATATATCCATTCAAACACAGAGTTCTAAATCACTTGATGAAATGGTCATGTACAGGTCAGAGGCAGGAGAGGTGTTAGTTCCATATGTGACGGCAAATGGTGTTAAATATAGGCATCTGCGTCATGATTCAGATATATTAAAATATAAGCATTTGGAAAAAGTTGAGCTATGTAATGCAGCGTTTGTGAGTAAAATAGGTAAATGGTCTAAGAGAGGGTCGAAAAAAACAAAATCTAGTTAGCTTAATAATGGCGGTTTTACACAGCATTTTATTACCTTTTATGCTAATTTGTACACTCAATTGTAGAGGCTTAAATAGTGACATAGAGCAACATCACTTACTAGAGACTCTGAAAAATGAGCAGATTGACATTGCTTTGATACAGGAAACAAAAATTCAGAAGTCAGAATCATACGATAATTTAGAAAAGATTTCTGGATCCAGAATATTTTATTCGTTATCTCAAGATAATAGTGCAGGCGTAGCAATTGTTATACTCCCTAGTTGTTCAGCCTATGTAAATATAATCTCTTCAGTATCAGGTGCAAATGGTCGTTGCGTGAGATATACAACAAACACGTATCACGTTGCTGTGTATATATGCACCTGCATCTCATCAACTACGTCGTAATTTTTTAAGGAGATGTCTAAAACAGCACTAGATAACATCACTGAAAACTTAGTAATGGGTGGTGACTTTAATTGTGTCATAGACAAAGAAAATGACAGGAATGCAACTTCAACTTATACTGATACATCACATAGACTCTTAAAAGAAATATGTGATAATGAAAATTTAGTTGACACCTATAGAATATCAAAACCTCATGGTAAAGATCTTACATGTTTTTCGGTAGATGGTAAAGTTGGTTCAAGGATCGACAGAATTTATGTGAATAGTTTGTTAACAGGGTACTGGAGAGATGTTAATATTAAGCCAGTTGCATTCTCCGATCATAACATGGTTTGTGTAACCTTTGCCAATGCTGACTGGGTAACAAAAGGGGTCGGGTTTTGGAAATTAAACACAACACTGTTGGGAGAAGAATTTTATAAGAATAATATAGAGAGTTGTTGGCAACATTGGATTAATAAGAAAGCATCATATAAGAGCACACTGCAATGGTGGGAGGATGTAAAACTGGATTTAAAGTATGTTTTCCGAAAGTATGCTATTAGAAAAGCACAGGAAATACGCAAACGCAAGAAAACACTTCATCGATCACTGATGAAAATTAATGCTAAAGTAAATAATGGTGAAGATAATTAGTATGAATTACTGGTTAAAATTAAAAGTAAAATAAGAGATATAGAACAATATGAGTTTGAGGGTGCAAAAATTAGAGCAAGAGCCCAGATGCACGAAGAAGGGGAAAAGCCAACCCGATATTTTTGCACATTAGAAAAAGCACGGGCAATAGATAAGGTGATCTGCTCATTAAACATGCCGGATGGTTCAACCGTCTTTACCAACAATGAAATGAGTACTATTGTATGCAATTACTATGAGTCATTGTACAAGTCAGAGGGAATTGATGAAGATGCAAAATTGGATTTGTTAGCAAATATAGACAAAAAGGTGTCAGACACAGGCAGTGAATTTTGTGATCAACCATTAACACTAGAAGATTTAACTAAATCCCTTAAAGGTATGAAACTAGAAACATCACCGGGGTGTGATGGCCTTCCAGTTGAATTTTACCAAACGTTTTGGCACCTTGTAGGTCCAATAATGGAAGAATTAGGCACTGAAATTTTTGAGAAAGGCCATTTACCACCAACTATGGCTAGGGCATACGTAAGGCTAATATATAAAGGAAATGACAGACGTCTAATTCAGAACTACAGACCAATTTCTCTACTATGTGTAGACTACAAAATAATATCCAGAGCACTAACATTGAAACTATGTAGTGTTTTAGGAGAAATCATTGGAACGGAGCAGACATGTGCTGTACCCAGGAGGACAATTCTAACCAATACCATGGTAATAAGAGACCTTATACAATTGGTTGAGAAGGATAGCATCCCTTCAGCTGTGATTGCCTTGGACAATGAAAAGGCATTTGACCGTGTGGAATGGGATTTTCTTTTTAATTTTTTGCAATCGTTTGGGTTAGGCTCAAATTTTATTAAATGGGTTAAGATTTTTTATACGGATATCAAGAGTAGCTATTTAGTGAACAATCAATTATCCAGAGAAATTGTCTTAGAACGTGGGGTTAGACAGGGGTGTTCCCTATCGCCATTATTATTTGTTATTGTGATGGAATCACTTGGCATAGCATTGAGGCAAAATAATAACTTTCAAGGCATATGTATTCGTGGCATAGAAAGACGACTTAAGCTGTCACAATATGCTGATGACACAACTGTGTTTACCAGTTCAAACAATGATTTTGCAATTTTAAACCAGGTACTAGAAAAGTTCCAAAATGCATCTGGTTTGAAAATCAATAAAGGAAAATCCAAAGGATTATTTTTGGGGCCATGGAAAGAGCGGAATGGCCAGCCACTTGAAATCAATTGGTCTAATGATGCCATTAAGATTTTAGGCATCTATTTTGGCAGGAAACCGAATACAATACAAAATTGGAATGAACGAGTATCTAAGCTTAAGAGAACATTAGCAAATTGGAAGCGTCGTCGTCTTTCAATCTTTGGTAGAGTATTTGTTGTCAACAACTTGGCATTATCTGGGCTATGGTATACAGCATCTGTTGTACACATGCCAAAACATGTAAAAAAGGAGGCTAATGAGTTGATATTGTCATTCATATGGGAAGAAAAGAATCATTTAGTTTCCCATCGTGTTCTCAATAATGCTAAGTTAGAAATAGGACCTGATTTAATTGATATTAAAGTGAAATGTGTTTTTTTAAGGTTAAAATTTTTAGATGATCTTATTACATCAGATGAGACGTGGGCATGTGTTTCACGAGCTCTCGTGGAGAGAATTGTAGAACCATTTCTGGCGGAGCATGTTTTTACCTCAAAGAAGCCACCTCCGAATAGCCAAATGATACCAGATGTGTTTAAAGATCAAGTTAAGGAGTTAGAAATATTTGACAGATACATGCCTCCACCTACGGGCTGGAAGGAAGTACTAGAACAGCAATTGTGGGGCAATAGTAATATATGTTATAACAATGCAGTACTTTATCTACCGTCCTTTGCAAAATATGGCATTCAACATTTATCTGATATGATACACCCTCAAACACGTAGATGGATTTCAATGCAAGAAGTAGCTAGAAAAACACATATGAGGCATATAGATGTCCAGCGGTTGCTAAATAAAATAAAAGATGCTGTACCAATTGAATGGTTTCGTCTGCCAAATGTTAATAATAATAGTTTGACTCCACAACCCGCATTAGTTCTTGATGATGAGATGTTAAAATACAAGATGAGATCCAAGGAATGGTACCATATTATGAGACGAAAACAAGTAACACCTCCCATAGCAATTAGGAGATGGGATGACTCAAGCTATAAACCATCCAGTTGGAAAAATGTATGGAAGATCTTACACTCTCCCTACATACCAAATATGGCTCGTGATTTATTGTGGCGATTACTACATCGACGGCTATGGGTGGGACACTTGACATACAAGTGCAATATTACGACTTCTGATAGGTGTTGCTTATGTCAAACAGACGAGGAAACAATCGAGCATTTTTTTTGCAGAATGTCCAATAGCGTCACAATTTTGGGACTATATCAGCCAAATCTTGGCAAAATTTGGAGCGAGGCCCATTGTTCTAGACACGCATGTAGTCTTATTTAGAGAATTTGGATCAAGCGGTGTAAATATCATAAAGTCTGAAAGGACTATTTTAATAACAATACTAACCATAGGTGTTTGGGCCATTTGGAAACACCGATGTGCACAGACGAAAAATCCATCTATGGGCAATCACAATAGAGCAATAAAGGCAATATTTCGTTCATTGCTGCTGAATCATATTCCTTGCGAATATTTCAGATTAAAGCAGCATGGTAAAGAAAAAGTATTCAAGGACATATGGTGCAAAACAAACATAGTTTCAATAGAGTTGGGAGCTGTAAAAATAAATGAGCCTGCACTAGCTTAAATCATTTAATTACTATAGCTGATTTATCTGTGTCTTTTAATTAATCTGTGTCATGTAATTGATTTTAGTCTGCACTTTGATATTGTTATGTTTAATAATTCATGTTAACAAATAAACAGACTGCGGTAATTTAATAATCAATCGATAAAGTAAGTTGCCATTGAATTATAAAATTGTCCCAGGTATTTTTAGGAATTTGCACAGAGTTTTATAGGGTTATTTGTTCCTGGGTAATTTACAAAACCTTACAACAAAGTAAATCAAAAATAGAAACAAGAGCGCCATCTATTTCCATCTATTTGTGCTGTAATTTTCCTGCTGACTATATATGTTATGCTACCCAAATGCTACTACGCCCGCTGATCTTTAAAGACTCAGCGCACTGGCGTCAATGATTGACTTATTTGTCATTGATTGCCGAGTCACGTTTCATTTGTTGAATAGTTGCACTCGCCACACGGGCCTACTACCACACATGGATTGAATGGTAATTTACAAAACCTTACAATAAAGTAAATTGAAAATGTAAACAAGAGCGCCATCAATTTTTCTGAAATTTTTCTGCCGACTATATGTATTATACTACCCAAATGCTACTACGCCCGCTGATCTTTAGAGAATCAGCCCACTGGCGTCAATGATTGACTTATTTGTCATAGATTGACGAGGCACTTTTCATTTGTTGGATAGTTGCACTCGCCACACGGGTCTACTACTACACCTGGGTTGAATAGTAATGCCTTTGTTAAGTTTTGTTTTGCTATCGGAGCTTTATCAGCCTATTGTTTTGTATCTATACTTTTTAAGCCATATGTATTTATAGATTGTATTAATGCTCATTATTTATCATTGTTTTGGTGTAATATTAATCAAGATTACTAGTTCATCAGGTTTTTTTCTGGGGGTTTGCAAGCCTTTTTAAAGGAGTTCCTCCGTGAAGTTTGTCCGACTGCGTTAGCGTCGGTTTTTCAAAAAAAAAGAAGAAAAAAGTAGTAGTAGTAGTAGTAGTAGTAGTAGTAGTAGTAGTAGTAGTAGTAGTAGTAGTAGTAGTAGCAGCGGCATCGGCAGTATAGTAGTAGAAGTAGTAGTAGTAGTAGTAGTAGTAGTAGTAGTAGTAGTAGTAGTAGTAGTAGTAGTAGTAGTAGTAGTAGTAGTAGTAGTAAATAAATGTAGTAACAGTGGCAGAAGTAGCAGTAAAAGCAGAAGCAGCACCAGCAGCAATAGCAGTAGTAGCTGTAGTATCAGCAGTAGTAGCAGTAGCAGCTACAGCAGTAACGGCAGTAGCAGCAGCAGTAGCAGCAGTAGCAGCAGTAGCAGCAGTAGCAGCAGTAGTAGCAGTAATAGCAGCAGTAGCGGCAGCAGTAGCAGCAGTAGCAGTAGCGGCGGTAGTAGCAGCAGTAGCAGCAGCAGTATCAGCAGTAGTAGCAGCAGTAGTAGCAGTATCAGCAGCAGTAGTAAATAGTAGTAAATAGAAGTAATATTAGTAGCAGCAATATCAGCAGTAACAGCAGTGTTTACTAATGTAGTGTTCAGGCTAATTGATTACCCTTTCAGCAGTAGCAGTATCGGCGGTAGCAGCAGCAGTAGTAGTAGTAGTAGCAGTATCAGTAGTAGTTATAGCAGTATCAGCAGCAGTAGTAAGTAGTAATAAATAGAAGTAGTATTAGTAGTAGCAATAGCAGCAGTAACAGCAGTGTTTAGTAATGTAGTGTTCAGGCTAATTGATTACCCTTCCAGCAGTAGCAGTATCAGCAGTAACAGCAGCATTAGTAGCAGTATCAGTAGTAGTCGTAGCAGTATCAGCAGCAGTAGTAAGTAGTAGTAAATAGAAGTAGTATTAGTAGTAGCAATAGCAGCAGTAACAGCAGTGTTTACTAATGTAGTGTTCAGGCTAATTGATTCCCATTTCAGCAGTAGCAGTATCGGTGGTAGCAGCAGCAGTGGTAACAGTATCAGTAGTAGTAGTAGCATTATCAGCAGCAGTAGTAAGTAGTAGTGAATAGAAGTAGTAGTAGTAGTAGTAGTAGTAGTAGTAGTAGTAGTAGTAGTAGTAGTAGTAGTAGTAGTAGTAGTAGTACTAGTAGTAGTAGTAGTAGTAGTAGTAGTAGTAGTAGTAGTAGTAGTAGTAGTAGTAGTAGCAGCAGCAGTAGTAGTAGTAGTAGTAGTAGTCAATATTGTCAACGCACTGGCTCAGAATCTTCAATAATTGAAAAAATTCAAAAATTTAAGATATTTTGGTTTATCCTACTGCCTGAGATTTGTCATTTTGTTTGAGGAAAGCCATATGGCATTAATGTTAACCCTTTACTGGTTAAATTTGTTCAGTAAAATCAAAATATGCGCTTACTTATTTAATGTACATTTGCAGGCACAGACAAGGTCATTCCCGAGAATACACCACTGGAACGACTGTCTCGGTTCCCGAGCCAGTCATTACAGTGGTAAATTTTCAAAAATACTCCAATCCCCGCCGGCAAATGGACATTGCCCAAGATCACTAAATTGACCGTTTTTGGCTGACCATCATGCAAGGGTTAATGTTGAATGATTGAGATGGATATTATGGATAGCTATTTGAGTTTTGCTTTTACCAAGATGTCACGTAGATTCGGATTTTTCTTGAACGCAATTACTGGTCGCTTGTTAAAGGCTTGTTTCAGTTTCTCCTGTAGGTTTTGATACTCATCTTTCAAAATTTTGGAAATTTCAACGTTTTTCCGATTATAGGTCAGAATGAATGGAATTTTGTCACGTTGATCAGATAAGCCTGGGTCCGAGTTTATTCCCCTTGGCCACTGTGTTTCGAGTTCTTTAATCCAAAACGATTCTCGAAGTTTTCTTTGTTTATCAGTTTCTTCTGCCGTATCTGAAAGGGGTGGCTGTTCAATCGGCATAATTTCAAAGTCACGAAGGACTAAATGGTCAGGAAGATTAAAATGTTCGGAAACATGTGTGTCTTCCTCTAGCCTAATATCTGAGAGGTGTCGAGTTGCCCGCCATCTTAATGGACATTTGGTTTCGCCGACATACTGTTTTTGGCACAATTTGCATGAAATTAGATAAATAACATTTTCAGAGTCACAATCTAGATTAGACTGAAGTTGGAACTTGCTTTTGTTCTGAAAGCTCGTGAAAGTATTCTGGTTTGGGAGAAATTCATCTAACTTGCACCTTTTCTTTCCGCATTTGCGAGATTCGCCTACACCTATAATAGGACGATTGTGAGAAATTTTGGTAGGCCGACGATTTGAGGCATTATCTGGAATGGATTCCAAGCCGTCTAATGTTTCAGATTTGATTTTGCGCAAGAATCGTGAGGAGTAACCTCGTGGTTTGAGGGCTTTGAATAGGGTAGAGCACGCTTCTTCAAAATTTTTTCTATCACTAGAATTCCTGTGAAAACGGATTATTTGTGATTTAACTATTCCTTTAAAAGTATGTGGTGGATGGAAAGATTTTTTGTGCAATAGCTGATGCGAATCGGTTGGTTTGAAATACACTTTGTAGTCTAAGTAGCCAGTTGTTTCATACTTTAGACCTTTATATACAGTTACATCCTGGAAATCTACGGACATCTCGTCAATGGTTGCTTTTAATTTGATATTCGGATCGTGATTGTTCAGAATTTCGAAAAATTCATCAAACTCTGCCTTTGTGTGTTGCCAAATCATGAAAATGTCATCAAGGTACCTGCGATAAATGAGGGGATGTTTTGGACACTTTTCTAACGCTTCCTCCTCCCACTCTGCTACGTAAATATTGGCAAAACATGGGATAAAGCGCTTGCCCATCGCGCAGCCGCAAATTTGTTGGTAAATTTCGCCATCGAATTCAAAATCATTGCCTTTCAGACTCAGCTCTAATAGAGCTATTACTTCTCTGTCTGGCCTGTTGGTGTCTGGGTAGTTCACGAATGCTCTACGGATAGAATTTATACCCTTCTCGATGTCAATGTTTGTATACATAGCATCGATGTCAAGCGTGACCAAGAATGAATTTGGAGGTATCCAGGTCTCAGAGACCTGTGATAAGAAGTCTTCTGTGTTTTTCAAGAAGCTGGGGTGTCTATTTGCTATTGGCTGTAGATGGTAATCGATGTATTCACTGATTCTGTAGGATTCTGAGCCACAATCAGAGATTATAGGTCGCCCGGGCGGTGACATTGGGTCCAACCACGAATCTATGGTTTTATGAATTTTTGGCAAAAGATAGAAAGTCCGTGGTTTTGACTCAAGTTTAGCAAAGAGATACTTATGTTGCTTTTCGGTGATCTTCTTGCTATCGAGCAATTTTTGAAGAATCTCATTAAATTTGCTGCAATTATTTTGCCAAAGTGGTTTGCTTAGTTTCTGGTAATGCTTTGGGTTACTAAGTTGTCGTTGTGC